>OX459068.1:6956582-7280938 GCA_949775005.1 Orthosia gothica
GTAGAATTTCAGAAATAATATATAATAACTATCCATCGATATTACAGTTTTCACCTACTTTTAGCCACATAATCTTGTATATAACCCATCCAAAGTTTTGTTGGTTCTTAATCTTAATATTTTTAACCCCCGCCGGAAAAAGAGGGGTGTTATAAGTATCACGTGTGTTGCTGTGTATCTGTGTGTCTGTCTGTGGCATCATAGCGCCTAAACGGATGAACCGATTTTGATTTAGTTTTCTTTTTGTTTGAAAGGTGATTTTGTCGAGAGTGTTCTTAGCTATGTTTGAATAAAATCGGTTCAACCGTTTAAAAGTTATGGGCGTTTTACCGTTTGAATCAGGGTGTTTTCGCAAGATAAATGAGTCGGGGGTTTTTTAAATTTTGAAATTTTACTTTTCATCATAATAAAATCGTAAGTAATGGCATTGGCTAATGCTTGACGTTGATTGCTTTTTTATATTTATTTCTCACCACAGTAAACATTACAGACATTGATTGTTACACTAACGGTACATGATATGGTTCAGTTTTCTGTGGTAGACTGGTCTTAGCTAGGCTTTAAGGGACTGTATTTCAGGCCACCAGGTTTCCAACCTCTTCTAGCAGTTAGATACATTTCATACTAATAAAAAAGTGATTTAATAATTTGAATTACGGGTTGTATAATATAAGTAACTTTTAAAAGTCTGTAGCTCAAAATGGAGTGTTCAAAAATCTTCTCAGATAGCAAAAGAAGCGGTTAGAAAAACCAGTCAAAAGGTGCGACTTACGGGATTTTATCGTCTCTTACCATGTATCATAAAATTTTATTTGTTTTCATTGCAGCCTACATACAAGCAATGAATGAAAGCGGTAGCTTTCTAGATGAAACTGATAAAACGCCTAAAGTAAGTCTAGCTTATAAGCCTACCCTAGGTGGACTGATGCCCTAGTTAAGACTGTGGGATTCGATGGACGTGAGACGCACAGGACTGATCAGTGTGGCGACGCTTGTGGGTGACCTATGTCCAGCAGTGGACGTCTTTTGACTTGATGATGAGAAAGACGTATACATTTATTACCTTTCATCTTGTATATGAAGCCTCTTCATCTGCCCAATTTTCACCATAACCCTAAGAAGTATGGACCACGATGTATCACTCTCAGATAAAGAAGAAGAAAAAGAAAAAAAAGACAGATATTTATATAAAGACTGCATTTTTACAAAATTATGTACGTGTTTTTTTTTTTTTTTTCTCACATGAAGTTACTTTAGGTTTTTTTCTGATATGTCATTTATTAATTCAGCTTTCACGAGGTTCACCGAAATCTGCGACGTTGTTTCTTTAACAGAACATCCCAGGAACTAATATTTAGCATAGTCTTCCTATGAGCGATCCGACCAAGATAAATATCTGAATTGCGATCTACTATGTTTGAGTGTAACTTCTAAATGGGAAAAGCAAACTCCGATCAATCTAATATTTATTATATGTATTATTTTTCCACGTGTTTGTTCAAACCAATTTACATAAATAAGCAAATGGCTTTCAATAACTTTGAGCAATTTATCTTTTCTCGTCATGTCACACTGTACTACAATTTATTTTGTTATGTGTTCTAGTGCTTCATCCGTTGCGTGTTCACGAATGTAGGTATTGTATCGGAAGACGGCAAACAGTTCAATCCCGCGCGGGCAGCCGTCATATTTGCAGGAGAACGTAACGGAAAGCCTATGGATGATATCGGAGATATGACTGCTCTTTGCGCTGCTGACCGACGTAAGTTTATCATTCCCTAGTACCATGGCAAATTATTATTTCCAATAAGTGAGTCATGTTTAAGTTTTTTTGCTGTATTTTACAATGTTTGACCTTTACTGCCGCGTTGGGCATGGTCGCGCTTACTGCTGATAATAAGACCCTAGGTTCGACGCCCTCGTCGGGTAAAGGGATATTAGGTTTTCCATCTGGAACTTCTCAGTAGCTTGGTATGTATGTATCTATGTAACGGAATCTTTGAACCTAATATTCACCCCCTTCGAAACGTCGGCTTAATTTGAAATTTTGCACACTCAAAGGCTGATGACATTACAATAATTTTAAGATTTTGTATCATTATCCTTACCAGGCTCTTAGGAATTAGCGATTGAACTAAAAAGTAAAAAACAAATAATAGTTTTAAAAACACACTTTAATAAAAAAAACAAACTAAAAAGTAGAAAATAATTTTCAATAAATTTAAATTAAGAATAGTGTGATTAACAAAAAAAAATATTTTATTGTATAAAAGTGTGGGGTGCTTGGTGTTAATTGTTATAATATTTTATTGACAGATATTGGTAAAAGTAGAGTAATTTTGAAAATATTATTTAAAATATTTTACAATGCATGTCCTCGAAAAGAGCGGTTTTCCAAGCAGCCAAACTGTGCGGAAAGTGTCACTTTTTTTCACTAGTGCTTTTTACTTTCCTGTATTTTTTTAATTTTTAACTCCAACATCTGCCCGACGCATAGAGTTTTTATTATTTGAGAAAAGTTTAAAAATATAGTTATGTACAGATTATCATTCATATAAAAGGTAGAATAAAACTGATGGGTAAGGCCGCCAAAATTGTCAATTATATCACAAAAGTAACACAACAGATTTTGTGTTACCGTTACACAAATGTAACCCAAAAGTAACACATCTTTTCGGTAAAGATGGTTTCATAATGGTGAAGTAAATAACCTAAAATAATACAAGATAAATTTTTTTATTGGGCGGACTGCAGTGCTATTGGAGTAATGAAATACGATTTTTAAACGAAAAAAAAAACTAATCTGTGAGATAAAAATAATATAGAGTTAGTTCTATGTGTCTATAAAACTAACTTACTTAATAAAATAAACTTTAAAACGACAAATGTTATAATTCTTACAAATTAAAGACAATCCAAAACTTGACAAATTTTCAATACATATTTAAAAAAAATAGGGTTGTCATAACGATAGTTTAAAAAATAAATGAAGATTTAAAAATAATCGTGTTAAAAAGCGCTAACGAAAGTCTTGTGCTAAACAAAAACATAGTCTCAAAATATCTTTGAAAATGTTATCAAAAGACTAGCAAAATAAACATCTAAAAAGTAGTTCTAATTTGTTTCTGGTTTTCACTATTGAAAAGTAATGATATTCTTGTAAACAGATATGTTATGAGCGCGAGCATTGTGAAGACTCGAATACGTCCTAATTGGGACGTATATTCTTTAGTCTATGGCACGCAAGGCGAAGAGCGATACGCTTTGTTGAAACAAAAACAAAATTAAATAATGCCATCGTGTGTATTTAAAAAGTGTACCAATTATGATATCAAAGTACATAAAACAGAAGGAGATCCTTTCTGGATTTTATCAAGCCATTCCTTTCGACTTGTAGTGAAATGTCAGATGAATGAAAATTGTGTATGTGTGCTGCCACTTCTGCGCGGAAAATTTTTTCGGTTGTTTTGTGAGTGTATAACGTATCTGTTTAATAGAATATCAATGTATGTAAGTATTGCGTTTGTCATACCAACAAAATCACACTCAGTTACATTACTTTCAAAAATCAGTTCAAATACCACTATGCATGCGGCTTTATAGATCTACTGTGTTACGTAACACATACTTTTGTGTTACAATAACACAAATGCAACACAATAGTGCCACAAATGTAACACAAGCGTAATACAAATGCAACACAAAAATTTTTACAACAACTTTAGTTTATATTTCGGTTATTTATTTCAATTACGCACTAATGGGCGATTCAAAGTATACTTTTGACCTCGTCTCCAACAAATATAATACAACAACATTAAAATAACTGATTCTTATCTCAGAAATCACATTAAATCATTTTTTCTTTCCACACAAACAATAATGTGACGCGCACTTTAGGCTCCTTCACTGGCGAATAAATATGCCTGCCGTTTTTTTTGAATTTTTTTCGATATCTGTGTTGCCATATTAATACTGCGTTTTCCACTTTGGCTCTTTAAATAGTAGCTTTGGGGTAAAAATTCATAACACAAATAAATTGTAACATAAAAGCAAAAGCCATTGTTTTATTTTAAATTATCGATAAAACTAATCAGTTACAGGATTTTCGCTACAATATTATTATTATAGTAGGGGCATATCATCTATTTATTCGACGGTAAACATATAATTTAGATATACTCAACAATTTATTAAATATATAAACCATAAGATACTATAAAAAAAAACGACAAAAAAGTAACACAAAAAAATTGACAATTTTGGCGGCCTTACCCTGATACTTCATTTTAGGCGTTTTTAATTACTAGAGTAATTAAAAACGCCTAAAATGAAGTATCAGTTTATTTAGATTTTGATCAATAAATTAATTTTAAATATTAATTAAATATGTTTGGCAGAACGTATATTTTGCTCGTGCCTTATTGCGTTACGATGTGACAGCTATTTGCACATGCGCAATAGATATGCCCGAGGAACTATTAGTTAATCTGTGGATATGCTAAACGCGCTTGAATAAGCCCGCCATTTTATTAATTTATTTATTTCCTCGCACAATGCATAGTAAAATGTTGTATGATACACGTACGTAAGATGATTTCCGACTCGTGTCGATTTATCCACTCACTCGCTTCGCTCGCTCGTGAATAAAAATGCCACTCATCGGAAATCACCTACCTTCCGCACTTGTAGCATAAATAACTATTATGTTTGTTATTCACACAATTCTTAATTTAAATTTATTGAAAATTATTTTCTTTTTCTAGTTTGGTTTTCTATTAAAGCGTGTTTTTAGTTTTTTTTAAACTATATTTTACTTGGATAGTTGTTAACTGGCGACGCCTCTAGCAAACCCTTCGGTGAATATTAAGCGTGATGTTATGTATAATTGTAACTTTCAGAGGAAACCTGCCCCTGTGACAGATCCTACCAGTTCCTGAGATGTTTGATGTCGATGGAAATAGAGAGATATGAAAAGTCATAATCACTGATGCTGACACCTCTTTCTGACTGATGCTGACTTGATACTACACTGACACTGTGACACGCTTTAATAAAAAACCAAACTAAAAAGTAGAAAATATTTTTCAATAAATTTAAATTAAGAATAGTGTGATTAACAAAAAAAAATATTTTATTGTATAAAAGTGTGGGGTGCTTGGTGTTAATTGTTATAATATTTTATTGACAGATATTGGTAAAAGTAGAGTAATTTTGAAAATATTATTTAAAATATTTTATGTTTGTTATTCACACAATTCTTAATTTAAATTTATTGAAAATTATTTTCTTTTTTTAGTTTGGTTTTCTATTAAAGCGTGTTTTTAGTTTTTTTTAAACTATATTTTACTTGGATAGTTGTTAACTGGCGACGCCTCTAGCAAACCCTTCGGTGAATATTAAGCGTGATGTTATGTATAATTGTAACTTTCAGAGGAAACCTGCCCCTGTGACAGATCCTACCAGTTCCTGAGATGTTTGATGTCGATGGAAATAGAGAGATATGAAAAGTCATAATCACTGATGCTGACACCTCTTTCTGACTGATGCTGACTTGATACTACACTGACACTGTGACACATATTCTAACCATGATTGTACTAAATGTAGATGTTAGATTAGCCTGAATAAACGTTATTTATTGCTGAGACAGCCTTTTTTTATATATTGTAGGCTTGCGCTTGACCGCTATCTCACCTGATGGTAAGCGATGATGTGGTCGACGGTGAAGCACGCTTGCCTAGAAGTAACCTATTCACTCTTGACTTAAAGACCCTTAGATTGTAGCTATCGGGAAAAACAGACTCCGGCAGGGAATTCCACTCCCTAGCTGTACGGATAATGTTCATCATGTACCGATGGCGCATCGCCGTATGTCTTGTAGTCCGATGATGAAACGGGCTTGGCGGATAGATTAGAGATAAAAAAACCGACAAGCTGGCAACTCGGCGACGATGTCAAAGGCTCTGGAGCTTTGACTTAAACAGTGCCTCATTGCCGATGAGCCTCTTGCCTAGCCTGCTTACCCTGTAACTTTTTACTTTTTTGAAATATAAGGTTTTATTAAGCAACTTTATCACTGAAAGTGGACTTAATCGTAATAGCTACATTAGTAAATAATAAATAAGTAGTAGCTAGGACAAAGCCAAATAATCATTTTTGACGACACGGTTGGCGTAGTGGTTGAGCGATCGGCTGCTGTGCTGCGTGTCGCGGGTTCGATTTCCGCACAAAACAAATATTTTTGTGGCATATAGATTGTTGTTCCGGATCTGGATGTCTTGTGTATGTGAGTTTAAATGTTTGTAAACGCACTCACGATACAGGCAGGAATTCCTAGTGTTGGGCAAAGTTCTTATTAACAAAAAATAACATCGGTTTTGATCCAACCATATCTGTATACATTGTATATATTATAAACATACATACATAAATAAACCCATGCCTTTTTTCCATGTGGGTAGGCAGAAACTACAGAACGCCACCTGCTACGATCCTTACATACTTCTTTTGCTTCACTCAAATTCATACATCTAGTCATACACACTCGCCGGTTATGAGTACTGCGCACCTGACCTTTCTGAAGGACATCACCTATAACGTCTATGTATGTCTTTCTAGGGCGTCCCCTCCCGGCGTTTCCATTCACGTCTGCCTTGTAAATACCTTTCGTTAGTCGCCTTTCATTCATCCTCTCAACATGGCCAAACTATCTTAACAAACTCTTTTTTATTTTATTTTAGTATCGATAGGCTCGCGCTTGACCACTATCTCACCTGATGGTAAGCGATGATGTGGCCAACGGTGAAGCACGCTTGCCTAGAAGAAACCTATTAAACCTCTTTTCAATTTTAGTCACTACATCTTCTTTTAAACCACAACGTTGTCTTCATACCTCAATCTATCATTTAAAGTTACACCACACAATACTTCGCATGGCACGCATTTCTACTGCATTAATCCTACTTTTGTCTTTTTTGCCATACCCAACCTTCACTTCCATACATAAGTGTTGGCAGCAGCACGCTGTTGTGAACGGCGAGTCGAGCTTCCGGAGACATCGACTTGCTGGTCAAAACCGCATGTATAGCACCATTCACTTTGTTCCCTGCATTTACTCTCCTTTCCTCATCCTTTTCAATCTTTCCATCCCTTGTGAACATACTTCCCAGATATACAAACTCGTTCACTTGCTCCACACTCTTATCATTTATTTTCACATCATACTTCGATACATCGTCTTCTCTTTCAAACACCATTAACTTACCACCCTTTTAACTTAAAAGCTTCATTCATCACAGTCACCATGCCTCTATTTTATCTATGTAAATAACTTTCAGTAAAAACCCATATCTTAAAATATCGAATAGTGTTCATAGTGGTGATAAAGATACAATAAGAAACCCACACAATACTAACAACATAGAATCAAATAATTAAAAGACAAAATTAAATAAGTTTACGCTTTATTTCATACAAACAAACGTAAAGACTAGAAAACTTACATCTATCAGATCTTTGTGATTTAAATACAGACAAGTGAAACACAACAAACTCTTAAAGCTAATTAGATCCGAATAAGTTCTGAAAGACTCCTCCCAGCCAGCCGGATTGTGGCTCTCTGGAAATTAAGGTCTAAGCTTTAATATTGATGAATAATTTAATGCAAACTTAAAAAACTAGTCTCGGATATAACACAAGTCTTACGTTTGTGACAATCTACCTAGGAACAAATATTAGAAATGTGAAAGTTTGGATGGATGTGTGGATGAAAAAAATATACATCTCTTTAGTAAAGAAGATGATGATGATTGAAAAAAATATACATCTCTTTAGTAAAGAAGATGATGATGATTGAAAAAAATATACATCTCTTTAGTAAAGTCAGTGATAGACACAATTGTAATACCAGAAATAAAGATAAGTTAGATCAGCCTTCTTACAGACTAGCTAAAGTACAATCACCTTTCATGGGGTACTGTGTTAAATTCTATAACAAAATACCTTGTGATATATTAAAACTAAATGAAAGTAAATTTAAAACTTTAGTTAAAAGCACCCTTTGTAAACAAGCATATAATAAATTAGATGATTATATTCAAGATAAGAATGCTTGGAAACATGCTGGTCCTGCTACATAGGGCAATCTTTGGTGTAGACAAAATCAAATTAGTTAATTTATATTCCCATTCATAGTTATTGTATTCATTGTTTTTTTTATTTTTTTAGATATTGACTCACACACTGTTCCGTTGTTGTTGAATGAGGTATTTTACCTATGTTTGTAATATTTGTAAGTATGTGAGAACCATGTTCCTACTTATCAAATTAATTAATTTTCCTGTTAATGCTTTTTAATACTTTATACCTGTACGTAGTATAGTGTGTAGAGCTATTCTGGGTGCATCGTCCTCACATATATTAATGTATGTACGTATGTAAATATTGTAAAACACCTATTTTTTTTTAAAAAGAGTAAGTATGGAGTTTCTTGTGCGTTCTTCTCCATAACAATCTTTTTTCCGAATGCACGGTAGAATCATTTTTTTTTTATTACTTCTAAATTTTAATTTTAATTTATGAGACGTTCAAAAGTGCCGTTTATTGGCCTAATTGAATAAATATATTTGACTTTGACTTTGATGTATGTTTGTTACTCAATCACGATAAAACGACTGAACGGATCCGGATGAAAGGCACAAACATAGATTATAGTCTGGAATAGCACTTAGGTTACTTTTCATCCCGGTATAATGTTTCTTTGGGATAAGAAAACACTTTTAACGGGCACAGCCGCGGTCAGAAGCTAGTAATACAACGAAATTACAGGGGGTTCGCAAATGTGCTGAATGGCCTTTATTTGCTCGTCTTGTTGGGGGCACCGCCGTGCCTCCAGATAAAATACTTAGGCTGATTCAGGTCATCGTATTATCTAAGGTTTCCTTGAAATATCGGTCTTGTTAGTATTTGAGTTTTAAAAATAAGCAAGTACTCACTCTTTCTTGCAGTTGTACATGTTGTTGACTTTTTTCACATCCCCACGACTCAGTCCTTCCCTTTGGCCAAGTTTCAAACCTCCAACCTGAAAATGTAAAAAAAAATAGTTAAACCAGAAAAAAAGTTTAAAAATTGATGTTAGATTTTCCGTAAAGAAAACCGCTTCATTGATTAATTGAACACAACAAAAAATATATAATGTATGTGAATATTTTCCACCACACCAGCAGTAGTTCCTGATTTCAAATCATACTGTGATAGACATACTTTTCGTCTACTATAGTGCGCGCGGAACTAGTTGACTGCGCCTTAGGTGGCGCGTCATCTCGCTATTGCAATCTCATGTGCGTTTTGTCTAAACTAGCCGGAACTTTCAACGCGTGTTGCCGTCGCGAAGTACGGCGCCACACTAGTTTAGACAAAACGCACATGAGATAGCAATAGCGAGATGATGCGCCACCTAAGGCGCGGCCAACTAGTTCCGCGCGCACTATAGTAGATTCCCAGCTTAAAAGAGATTGTCCACAGTTCATACCTTAGGTTCGATGGTCTTCTGCTGGTTCTTAGAGAAGGCGTACTCAGAGTAGTGCATGACGCTGTTGTAGTCGTAGGGAATACTGAAGTCGTTCGTCTGCTTGGTGCTGGCCTTCCTAAAGTTGGTCTCGGAACCTGCATGCGAGAGACTCAGTAACTTATTAAGATTATATTGTAATGTTCCTCAGCTGCCAAGTGGCTCATCGGTGATCGATACAAACTCATAAAGCTCCTAAACCATTATCAAAGCCATGTTAGGATTAGACTATTTCTAGCAATAGGAAGCAATTAGCAGTGTGTCACCAAAAAATCAGCTGGTGACTGTTAAGCCATAATAAAAAAATCTATGACGTAAATTTAAGAGTAGTCATTAAATTGATCGTCATCGTGAGCAATTATAAGAGATTCATAGGTAAAAGCTGGTTTAGCCAAAAGATTTGTATCGCATACCTTATTTATTGTATTATAAAAAGTCGGGAGATTGAGAATTTGGAGTCAAACCCTACTTGAGAAAATCTAAAACCCTATTTTTAAGGGTGAGCCCAAAGGAACGTAATTTTGTGAGTTGTGAGTAGCGTAAAATGCGTCGCGGAATTTACGCTGCATTCGGTTTCATACTAAAGTCCTGTTTTTGCCATACGGCGACGCAAAATGAGTTGTCTGCTGACTCACGCACATTATTTTAATCGAATTGCGTTCGAGGTGAGGGAGGGGAGCGTCAGCGCCCCGTACAAACGCCCAAGCGAATTTCAGTTGAACGTAAATTCCGTGACTCATTTTACGCGACTCACAACAGTAACAACACACAAAATTACTTTCGTTTCACACTAAATGGCAAAGTTTAAGAAGTTCAGGCTAAAGAAGATATTCACAAACCGGTCATAACAGTAAAGAAACTGTGTGATCCCTCACCTGGCTTGATGTTACCGTACCGCACATAGACAAAGTCGTCTCTCTCGGGGCGGCTCTGTTCGTGCATGAAGCCCACGGCGTGCAGGAGCTCGTGCAAAACTGTGCCTTTCTTCGACACGCAGCCCGGAGTCTGCAGGTTCACCTCTTGCTTACCACCTAGATATAAACATACATGTTAACAGTCTTGGAAGGAGATAGCAGAACGAATTAGAAGGGTTTCACCGAAACTGAAAGTCGGAACCATCCTTCATCATCATCATTTCAGCCGAAAGACGTCCACTGCTGAACATATGCCTCACCCAAGTGTCACCACATAGACCAGTGCCATGTCTCGCATCTACCGGATTCCTGCAATCAAGTCATTAAAAATTTGTCTAACTCGCACTTTGTTTGTTCTGTCTCCTGCTTGATATGGAGGGAAGTGGAAATTTTAATATTTTCCTACTCCTCCGTTATTCTTTTCTGATTAATTTCGTTGCGGTATCCAAGACAGTTAAATTCATTCTCCGGGACTTCGTCGAGCTTCATTGCCTCGGAGCTTTTCTGGTGGTCACCACTGTTGATTCTGGCTTTCAGGAGTTGCAGTGGTTTAGGAATAGTGCGGTGGGATTGTCGCGAAAGATGGAAGGAGTGGAGGGAGGCTATTGCCCAGAAGAGGGACAGGACATTCTAGTAAAATAAAAAGTTTCTATGGACAGAAAAACTTATATACACATGGTTCCTGAGAGAAAAATTCAAATAGAAAGGTTAATCGTGATTAAAAGGCGTTATTTAGACGTAATTTTCTTCATACTTACCAATTCTGCCAACACTGGACCAGCAGCCGGTGTTCTGGCTTGTGATGGAGATGTAATCCTTCTGTCCATTGTATGCAACGAACCTTAGGCAGGTCAGTCTGTGGTAGTCCGCTATCGCCTTCATTATAGTTTCGCGTTGTGTGGAGCCTGAAATACGATACATACTTATACAAAACAACCTTCTTTTTTTAAAGTAACGAATTAACTTTTATCATCGAAGAATCACCATAGATGATCTTTTGATTCTACTAACGACACTACTAAAGTGAGGAAATAATTATATAAACATTTACCATCAACCTGCATTTCCCGAAGGGTAGCATAAACATAAGACCTAATAGTAAACTCACATTTCTCTTATCTAATATTTAGTTCCAACCCTATGGCCAACAACCGAGTCCGGCAAATCCAGATATAGTAACAACTTAAGCAGATCTGGGAATCGATCCCAGAACTTCACGCTTAGCAGTAACGCTTGCGACTAGGAGACCAACGATCACACCTACGACCCAATTACATAACGTCACACAAATCCTGCATCGCGCAAGCAAAGTTTTCGGCGCGATTAGAATGTATACAACATTCCGAAATCAACCGTTGGGCATTTGCCCACCAGACACAAAACCCCTCTGGACGGAGGATGTGGAGGTTTTTGGGACTTTTCACCCTGTTCCGCATACCCTCAAACTGATGACAGTGCAGAGCCACTTTGTTCAGATGATACGTACTAAAATATCCATCAATTTTGTAAGGGATATGTCCCTGTGGCCAGCGTAGAGACTCCTCCCTGATGCCATTCCTGCCTTGCTGCGGTGGCATGAGGATGTCCCCCTGTGCGTACTCCCCTACCTCCTCGGGGTTCATGAGGGATGACTCCGACCAACCCGCGAGGGCATTACCTGGAAATTATAAAGCAATAAGAACAGCAAGAAAGCAAATATTTTTGAATAGTATATTTATAAGAAGACTCATACCTTGAAAAGAAAGACATTTTAAACGATGAGCAAAAGGGCTTTAAGAAAATAGGACAACCAATATGGCTATATATTATGAGATGTGATGATGTGATGTTTTGCATCACATCTCATCATTACTTCTTGCATAAAGTAATGATAAAGATTGACGTTAGAAGCCCAGTAAGTGCTATTTACTGTGATTTGACGCAAGAGGTGGTCCCGACGGTAACGGCCCCGACTTACGTGTCGTGAGTTTGAACCCAGGCAGGCGCTTTACTTTATGTAAATTATTTCATCACCACTACTCTTAAAACGGTGAAGGAAAATATCGTGAGGAAACCGACGCCATGTCCTAGAACCAAAAATTCGTAGACATGTAACATTCACCAAAACGCATTGGGCCTTTGTGGTAGATTAAGGCCCCTTACCTCTCTCACAGAGAGTATGCCTGTGTCCCAGCAGTGGGAACATTATAAGGCTGATAATGATGATGATGACGCAAGCTTTTGACTGTGTGATCCATAACTTTCTACTTCAGAAAATAAAAGCATATGGCATAAGAGGAAAAATACTTAACCTTATAGTCTTATCTAAATAACAGAAAGTAGTACAAAAAAATAACACAAATAAATATTAAGACAAAAAGAGAGGAAATTTACACAATATCTAGCGCACAAACACCTATTTACGGTGTCCCACAAGGGAACGTGTTTGGTGCACTATTAATTATCCTATACATTATGACCTGCCTGATTCTATTGATTATCCCATAAATAGAGACGTTTATGAATATGATATTAATGAAACTTAGACATCAATAATATCATGGTTAGAAAGGAATGATCTTAAAATTAATTTAGATAAGACGACGATAATGCATTTTAGTCAACGGGTACGGGTACATGCTGATATTGATATTAAATCCCTCTACAATGGCACACTATTAAATAAAGACGACGACACAATATTCCTTGGTGTAATGAACTAATGATAGACACAAAATTGAACTGGAAAGCGCACATTGAATATATAAGCCAAAAACTGAGCTCATCCGTGTATGTCTTATACAAACTATCATCAGAACTTAACCCAGATGCTTTTGTGACGCCCTATCATGGATTGGTGGCATCAATTCTGCGCTTTGGTATCATATTTTGAGAAAACTCTACGCACAGACAAATAGGGTGTAAAGCGGTGTATTCGTGCTATATCTAAGTTACAATCGACAGAAAGTTGCACAAATTATTAACTATTTGTGACAAGGGTTTTTTTAATATTATTAATTCTATTATAATTATTGTTATTCTCATGAAACTTCTCCTTCTTCTTTCTTATTTTGAATGATAGTGAACCAGTCACCAGCCCAGTCAGTCTGGAGTCTTTGTTTTATTTGTTTGTTATCTAACAAACATTTCTGTACGCCTCGTCAGTCAAAACATTTGTATGTGAACGCATGTTTGACAAATAAATTATCTTTATCAAGATATTCTGGAGTTTCGGCTATTTTGAAAGAAGAGCATCGTCCAGGGTTCGTAGAATCAGTTCTTGCTAGCAGCTTCATTATTGAAATTTTTGCCGATAATTTTTATTTGACTATTTTTATCAACTCAAGTTTTGGATAAATTCTGAAGCATATTATATGTATTTGTATACTAATTGCGATATTTTTCTTTAAATTGTAAGATAGGCTTATTCAGAGTATTCAGAGATTGTGAAACAGGCAACTTGGTAATTCGAGCTAAAGTAGTCACTCGAAATTTTGTTCTCCACCTTCCAATACCTACACAAAAATAAAATCAACTGCCAAGATAGTTTATATCCTAATTTTGAATGGCTCTTAAAAAACCTGGAAAATTTATTAGGAATATGTAGTATCTATAATGGTAATGTTTCCGAAATTTCCTTTAAGAAAGGTGATTTCACCACCGTTATTGATAATTTTATTTAATCATTTTCCTTTTTCCCCGGAACCGGTAAAAGCATGAATGTAGATAAAAACTTGACGAAAAAGTTGTGTGACGTTGTAATGTTGTACATAACACGATTAGGATATCATGAACTCGAGGAAGTGGGCTGTCAACTTGGTGCCTGGTGACTCTTCATTATATTATTATCGGATGAGGTTGACAAGCTTGCCGTCGTGTTATCGTGTGAACATGGCAGGCGATGCATCTCGACCTGAATCGATCTGCATGTTTTAATTATTCATTTTTAGGGTTCCGTACCCAAAGGATAAAAACGGTACCCTATTACTAAGACTCCGCGGTCCGTCTGTCTGTCTGTCACCAGGCTGTATCTCATGAATCGTGATAGCTAGACAGTTGAAAATTTCACAGATGATGTATTTCTGTTGCCGCTATAACAACAAATACTAAAAACAGAATAAAATGAATATTTAAGGGGGGCTCCCATACAACAAACGTGATTTTTTTGCCCTTTTTTGCGATAATGGTACGGAACCATTCGTGCGTGAGTCCGACTCGCACTTGGCCGGTTTTTTAGTATTTGTCTTTTCTTTTTTGTTTGGTTTTTGGTGTTAGTGCGCCGCCTTTGTTCAGTACAGACACGTTCAAAATCTTTCTAATGCCTATGTTATTACTTTACGAATTATTTAAGACTCGATTTCACTAATAAAGTTCCAAACTATTAGATTAACAAATAGTAAATGACCTGGGTTTAAGTAAAACGAACAATGCTATTACCAAAACCGGTAAAAATACTTCTTAAAGTTTTGGAATTGGTATTATAAAAAAATAAATATATACAGAGATTTAGCATAAGCAGCATTTATTTTTTAGGCTCCGGTGTTAAAGCTAAAACTACATGTAGATTCGAAAGTATCATGGCAATAAAAATACTTTTTAACAAAAAATTTAAACCGTCTTCCAAAACAAAACACTACAAAGCGAAAAATAACTTTCTTTTCGGAAGACGGTGTCTTTGGTACTTAATATATTTTTTTTCGTTTTTGACACCGACTTCCGAAAAGAAAGTTATTTTTTGCTTTGCAGTGTTTCATTTTGGTAGTCGGTTTTTTTTTTGTTATATATTTTTTAAGTTTCTCTTTTTAGTTTTGGTAGCATAAATTACCTTGAAAATGGGCATTATTAAGGATAACTTAAAAACTCCTCGTCAGATCTTGATCAAAATTTAATGGAACCACATGAGAAGCACCAGCTTTCAAATAAAATAAGAATCATCAAAATTGGTTCATAATTGGCGGAATAATCGCGTAACAGACATACAGTCGAATTGAGAACTTCCTCCACTTTGATGTCGGTTGAAAAATAAGTAAGCACGAAAGTATTAGCCAAATTAAGTGCCTAGATACCGACAGGATGTGCTATAAACTTAATGAGTTTACGATTTTACACACCTGATAAAAACCGTAATGACAACATTGAAATGCAAATAGAAGATAAAGGAAAACGGTAATTTAATTACTTACATAATTAAATTAGATAATGATTACTTTAACACACGCAGTAATTTAAATTGTAAACTATGCATGGAGAACCCAATATATTTTTACCCGACTCCCGGAGGAGGGTAATGTGTTTATCAGTCTATGTATGTATGTGTGTATGTTTGTTCGTTCCAGAGACCAAACGCGTTGGCCGATTTTGATGATTCATACGTCAATCGATTCGTCTTAACCCTGCGAGTGTCATAGGCTACATTAAAATTGGACAATAGAAAAATGGCGGATTTTGGGCGCCATATTGTGAGGGGCCCAAATTTTTTTTTGCTTCCAAACCCATCGTGTGGGGTATCAACATAAAGGGTTTTAAGAGGTAATTTCAAAAATATATAATACTTACATGTTTAAATGTATCTAATTAAAAAAAAACTTAACTAAAAGTTATAAATAAAAAAAGTTAAATCAAAAAATCAAAAAACCCAACTGCTTCAAAAGCGAACTAAAAAGTCGTCAACAAGGAAAAAATCATGCTGTGCAGGCGGAGGATACACCAAATTTTGGTCAATCAGCCCGCGAACATGTATATATTCGCGGGCTGGTTGACCGACTTTTTAGTTTGCTTTTGAAGCAGTCGGGCTTTTTGATTTTTTGATTTAATTTTTTTTTAGTTATCTAATGTATTTAATTTTCTGTCTCATGTAATTTTAGACATATCTTCGTAAATACGACCACATTTCTTCCTTCCGTTTTCAGCTTAAATGGCTGCCTATCCGTCAGAGGAGATCCCTCAGATCCCTCTGCATGCTCTTCAACATCATGAACGATCCTTGTACTCCCGATTCTTTAAAACAATATTTTAAAGTGTTGGGCAGTTCTCACGATCTTAACCTTCGAGCTTCATTAAACATCAAACTTACTTCTCCATATTCCTTCTCACCGCACTGGGTTTATATCTAATTCTTACACTGTCTCTACTATAAAACTCTGGAACGTGTTTCCTCTTGACATAAAAAAAGCTGAGAGTAAATTTTCATTTAAACGTAGAATCCGGAACTATTATTTGTCATTTCTTACTTAACTCGTTCTTCGCCATAGTTAATAATAGTTATTTATGCAACTGTTGTATATTAAGGGGTATTAAAACACGAATGTAGGTTGATAATAGTATCACATGAGTGTTTTAATACCTAATTATAACAGTTTCATACAAGACTTTATCTACACCCATGATATGAATCCTCTATAAAGGTTCTGAAACCATAGAGTATTAATACTTAGCGTACTTTTCAGCATTGTATAGAAGGTACATAGGGATGAAGATTGGAATTTTTCTGATAATTCTTGAAAATATACTAATAGCACAACTTCAGAAAATGATGTACTACTCTTTGATATTTTCCAATTCATGAAATTTTGGTACGTCTTTTCATAATGTTTTCTCGACTTTTCTGACTTTTCTAATAATTGGTTAGAAATGTGTTTTGCTGCATTAGAAATCTGGTGGTGTGTTATCAAAGCTTGTATCGCTCATTTTTGTAAACAACAAAATATTTTTTTTTTCTCAATACTATTAATGAACAAAAATGGCGGGATACGACGTCAATTCAAAAATTCGAATAAGTTTTTTTTATATTACGGCGCTGTGGTAGTGAAACGCGCGTGCATGACAATGTTCTTTTTTTGAAATTCATAAAGATGCCATGAGAATGTGGCTGTTCGATGAGTAAAAAACCGGCCAAGTGCGAGTCGGACTCGCGCATGAAGGGTTCCGTACTTGGTAAATTGCGGTTTACGATTTATGACGTATTAAAAAAAAACTACTTACTAGATCTCGTTCAAACCAATTTTCGCTGGTAGTTTACATAGTAATATGCATCATATATTTTTTTTAGTTTTATCATTCTTTTATTTTAGAAGTTACAGGGGGGGGGACACACATTTTACCACTTTGGCAGAGTCTCTCGCGCAAACTATTCAGTTTAGAAAAAAAATATTTTAGAAACCTCAATATAATTTTTGAAGACCTATCCATAGATACCCCACACGTATGGGTCTGATGAAAAAAAATATTTTTAGTTTTAGTTTCAAGTATGGGAACCCCCAAAATTTATTGTTTTATTTTTATTTTTGTGTGAAAATCTTAATGCGGTTCACAGAATACATCTACTTACCAAGTTTCAACAGCATAGTTCTTATAGTTTCGGAAAAAAGTGGCTGTGACATACGGACGGACAGACAGACAGACAGACAGACAGACAGACAGACAGACAGACAGACAGACAGACAGACAGACATGACGAATCTATAAGGGTTCCGTTTTTTGCCATTTGGCTACGGAACCCTAAAAAGGAGTTGCATTATGAAATTTAGTACAACATTATAACACCCGTTTAGATGATATTATGGTTACTATGACACTGGCTGTTTTAATGTTGGCAATAAGCATAAGCTAACTATTTCAAGAACTTTTATAGAGGATTTATAGCATGGCATGGGTGTAGATAAATATATTTAAATTTAATTTTCATTTAGAATTTGGTATTTATTACAATATTTATTAGTGTATTGTTTTAGAAAATATTTATGTATTTTATTAGTTCTGTAGTTTATTAATATCCGTCTTTAATTATTGTTCGTATTTTTTATTTATTTTATACTCCTACCACTGTTGTGTCCTTTTTAACCCAAAGGTTGACTGGTAGAGAATGCCTTGCTACATTAAGTCCGCCTATGTATCACTATTGTACATGAAGTTTAAATAAATACATATTAAAAAAACAATCATCATCAGAATCATAGCAATTGTAATTATCGTGGTTCGAAAAAATATATATTGTTGCTGAGCTGCTTACTAGGACTACATTGATGTATGAAGTCTATCATATTAGGCTTTATAGTCCCAGTTCTTATTCCATTCGAAATAAGTCTTGAACGTATGAGGTGCCCACTAATCCATGGAAATCAGGCGCCGATTCCCTTGAGTAGCTGATTTTAAAATGAGAATCACGTCTAAACGGCTAGTCGTAATTCATTGGAAAAAATATATGTTATAGTAGACCATTTTATTAATAATTTCATCTGAGCAAATTTTGAGTTTTATTCGTATAACATAGTTTAATTAATTTGTAAAGTTATGTCTAAAACGGACAAAAACACGACAATCACACCAAAACCGCTGGGCGTATTTTAATGAAATCGACACCATATCAAAGACAATTTAATTATCTACATTTTGATCTGAAGCTTTTTTTTTTAAGTCAAAGAATAATAAGGAAAGTACAAAAAACTACTAAATTTTGGGTCGCGCGGGTGTGAAACGAGTGCGCGTTTTGTTCCCTCAAGGTCGTTGGCGTTAGTCGTCGTCTTAAACAAGCAATTCTTGTACATATGTATCTACATGTATAATCTGAATCACGGAAACGGCTCCAACGATTTTCATGAAATAAAGTATGCAGGCCCTATCGGAGCGAAAAATGTAACTAGCTATGTTTCATTTTTAGAAAACGTCGTTTTCTCTATTTTCACCCGAGCCGAGCTCGGTCGCCCTAGTATTATTATTTATGGGCAAAATTATAAAACAATATGTCGTGGTGGCCCAGTAGCTGAGACCTCGTCTCTCGTGCTTGAGGTCGTGGCTTCAAATCAGGGCAAGTACTTATGTGACTTTTTAAAATTCAAATGTACTTTCTATGTTTATCTTGGAAATCAAAAGCAACAGTGAAGGGAAACGAAGAAGAAGATAAAAACAATTAAATATATAAATGAAATATTGGCACGGTATTGGGTAAAGCGTCCAAAATACCGTGCGGATAAGGATCCAAAATGAGGAACCCCCTAACAAAGCCGTGGCCAGAAATACCGCTTTGAATCATACCCTAGATGCAGCTGCAAACGAGATTCTTATAATAAAATTATCAATTACTCACCGCTCTCATTTTTCGGTAGTCCATAAGCTTCGGGTCCCAAACTCGACAAGTCTATAGTCTGACTTCCATCTATGCTGTTCTCTTCGACGTCGTCATATAAAAAGTCTATGAGATTATAATAACCCCCTCCCGCAGGTAAGGCGTTATTTCTACTTATTAGAATTACTACCAAAATATAAATGATAGAATTCATTTTGAATCTAATTTTATATTGTTATATATTAACTAAAAGCTTCAAGCTAATTTTATTTTATTTTTTTATTTTAAAATATAAAGTTGTTTTAAGGAAAAGGACTAGGCGATCAGACACCACCAATAGGTATGTGAAGTAAATTGGTGTGGCGCGCGTTTTTATAAAGGTGTCGTGAATACCTGTCATAGGGTAAACACAAACGGACTAAATGTCGACAAGGTTCATTACTCCTTACTTCCTGATAAAGGATACGAACGAAAATATGTAAACTAATCGATAAGAACAGCCTTGAATGTTTTTTTGATTTACATTTCCTTAGTTTTGGATGTTTTGTTTATGAAATTGTTATAATCTCTCACAGTTTCCTGATAATTGCAAATATTTTTCAACTTTATCTCATTTCATAAATCATTTTGAGACTAATTTTATGTGTTTGTTTACATTTCATATTTGGATGTGTTACAAATTATGTCTATTCTATAAAAGGCATATTTTACGACGTCTGTCAATTAAATATAGATTTATAAAACCTGCTTTTATCTTTTATTGATGCACATAAAGAGTAATTCTGCTGACATTTACAATATATTTTATCTGAAACATCCGTTTCCGTTTAATTGAAAAACGGAATGAAAACGTGGGTAACAAAGCGGACCCTCTTCATGTCTATATCCTTTACTATGACAGCAAGGATGGTACATAAATAAATACGAGTATTTCTCATGAAACGCGTAATACTTCAATAACTTACCCCCAATTTCTGAATTAAGAATTTGTAGTTGAGTATTTGTCAAACTCTACATTCGCCTGGAAATCTTGGCAGTTAAGTGGCGTTTGATTCAGAATCCGGCCCATAATAATTGCACAGCTAGCAGAAGCAGTTTTATAAATGTTGATGGAACCCCTTCGACAAGATTCCAAGGAAAAAAAGGAAGAATTTTCTTTCGGAATGACATAATATTAGTATATTATATTTAATTAGTACTTAAGTATGTATGTATTTTTATGATTTATTTTATATTATTCTAAAATTGAACACCGGACTCAGTCAAAGTCAAAGTCAAATATATTTATTCAACTAAACGTTCAAAAGTACCGTTTATTGGCCATAAACGGTACTTTTGAACGTCAAATAAATTAAAATTTACAAATAATAGAATTTGATTCTACCGTGCATTCGGATAGTCGATTGTTATGGAGAAGAACGCACAAAAAACACCATACTTACTCTTTTAAAAAAAAATTGGTGTTTTAGAATATTTACACGAGGACATACTTTAATAAATTAATATATGTGAGGACGATGCACCCAGAATAGCTCTACACACTATACTACGTACAGGTATAAAGTATTAAAAAGCATTAACAGGAAAATTTATTAATTTGATAAGTAGGAACATGGTTCTCACATACTTACAAATATTGCAAACATAGACTACTTCTCTTCTTCCTTTTGTAAACTCTCTCAATCACTGTAATGTTTGCTGGTAGAAAACTCTTCTTTGAGTTAAGCTCGCCTTTGTACGTCAACATTATAATCACTCTTTGTTGTATGTGTCATTTTTGTGTACAATACTCGTAAAGAATTAAGACTCTCTCGTTGGTCACAAGCTCTACTGCAGAGCATGAAATCCTGTTGGGTTCGATGCCCAGGTCAGGCAAATTGTTATTGGAATGAAATGAAATTGTTTTTTCCATCTGGAATTATTTAGGAGCAATCTGTACTTGTGCCCGGTTGATGGCAGATGGATAGAGAAGTGGTGGCCCAGTGGTAGCGGTTGCGAATTACAAGTTGTAGGTCGTGAGTTCGAACCCAGGCAGACGATTTGCTTTGTGTAAATTATTTAATCACCACTGCTCTCAAAACGGTGAAGGAAAACCTCGTGAGGAAACCGGCATGTCCTAGAACCAAAAACATCCGCCAACCCACACAGGGCCCGCGTGGTGGATGACTTCCCATTCCCTCTCAAAGAGAAGAGGACAGGCCTCCTCTCTGTGAGAGGGTTCCAATAGTGGGAAAATTGAAAGGCTGATGTTGTTGATTATGATGATGGCAATAGGTTCGTCCCTTTTACATGGGACTAAAACATAAATGGTCGAAAGTTGGAGTACTAAAGATACCCTCTGTCTAACCTTTTTTTATCGGCTCGCCTTTGACCACCATCTCGCTGTTTTTGCACCCAACAAGGAGGGCGAGGTTTACTGACTAAATTTTTATACGATAGTTGATCTGCGAACATGTGGAGAGGTTCCAGGCTCGCTGTGCTAAGCAGTGCCTCTCCAGAGAACAGTATTTTCTGCCACGGTTACAATAGAAGGGTGCTTATTTTAATCCACCACAGAGTGGCGATTGAGCTTATTCAAGTCATTATCGTCCCTTTACCCTAGTTTGGTTCTATCTCCCGTTTGATATGGACGGAAGTGGACATAACCATTGTTTTTCTTACACCTCATTGAGACTCGTTGAGCTTCATTTCCTCGGCACTTTTTTGGCACTTTTCAGTAGCCGTGGCTTGGTCTCCCACGGTGAAGCGAAGAGGAACCCGAGGAGGGGCCGCTCGTCAGGGCTTTTGCCGATTAAGCCGACGACGTAACGGCGAACAAGTAGGTTGCGGTGCCGCTTGCTAACAGAGGCGACATCGCAACGGAGGCGGGCCACGATGTCGTATGGGATTTCCAGGGTCTCCCATACGATATCAGCTGAGGGTTGGAGGCCGCGGCGGGAGAGGAGTGCCGTTATTGCGGTGCGCCGCTCCCCCTTTACGGGGTCGCCGCCGTCTGATGGCGGACGCGGTGAGGCCGCAGGGGAAGTCCCTATCCCCTGCGGCAAAAAAGTGGTAGGTAGCGGGCCACTGACCTGATCCGTCATAGGGGGACCAAAGGGGCCATACAAGGGATCGTTTGGCACCCATGTGCTGGTTTGGTCCCTGGGGTGATCACGGCGTGCAATGTGTTCTGGTGGGTCGGTGATTGGGATACCCCCCAGAGGAGGGTCCGGGACAGCTGCGGCGGGTTCGCGGTGAGTGCTAAAGCGTGTCCGTTTTCCCGCCATAAGCGGCACAGGAAGTCACCGTGGCGTTTTAGTGGGTTGGAGTCATAACTGCGTTATCTCCCCGTGGTGGCGCAGTAAGCATAAGCATTTCTAAAAGCGAATAGAAAACTTTTTTGCAAAAAAATACTACTGACTTCCAAATAAAAAACTACAAAGTGAAAACTAACTTTATTTTTGGAAGTCGGTGTCTTTCTTTTTTCCCATTTTTTTGCGATATGGACACCGACTTCCAAAAATAAAGTTAGTTTTAAAGTCGGTAGTATTTTTTTGCAAAAAAGTTTTTTATTTTTCCCTTTTTAGTTGTACTTTCCTAAAATAGGCAAGTTGTTTAGTAAGGTACCTATAACGCCAGAATAGATTACCCGAATAACATGAAACTTGAACATAACCGGTGAAATGAGAGATCTGCGTACCCCTTTATAGTGTACTGGCGTGATGTTATGTTATGAAATGGCATAAACAATAAACAGTCATACGATTGCAGCAATCCTGAATGATTTGCCGTTATTTATTGAAGAGTTCTGTTGTATATCTCCGAAGTTCTTCATCAGATCTTCACCAAATTAAAATGGGACCAATTTCGAAACATATTCTATCAAACAAAAAAAGAATTTTCAAAATCGGTCTACAATTGACGGAGATATCGGTGAACATACATAAAAAAAAAAACCATACAAGAAGTCGAACATAGAACCTCCTCCTTTTTGGTAAGTCGGTTAAAAAAATAAAGTGGTTGCTCTGCATTGAAACAATGTGGCAAGCTTGCCCCAAAAACAAAGACGCCCGTCATTCTTGGATTTGCAAACATGTTGTGCTGGGTCTATTTTCGTTACCAAGAAGAAGAATATGCATAAGCGACTCTCGCTAGATATACTGTGGACTATAATTCTCAACCATATTACATTCTATGACCTCAACCTTAGATCTCCCTCGACGAAGGGGTCTTCTCTGATACCATTGCCTGTAACACCACCCTTAAGGTGTTTATTTTTTATTAATGTTCAGGTACAGCTCTCGAATGGGTTGTTCTTTTTCTAATGTTGAACTTTGAGTATATAAAAAGTACAATATAGTATTTGTCTTTTAGATATTTAATGATGACTACCTATAGTTTGAACCTACTAATAACATGACATGTACTCACGACCCTGGTGAGGTTAAGGTTAGATATATGGAAAGTTTTGAACATCTTCAGCTCATGACTCAGTTTCCCACGCCAACTTCCTCCGACCTCTTGTATTACAAGAACCCAACCAATTACGAATAATTTCAATCAAAATATAGCATCTGCCTTGACATAACTCTCGTTCTGACCTAGAGAGAGATTGCATTGCGTCACATTAGCAAATGTGTCACTCATGATGCCAAACTCAGTTCGTTGACACACAAGGCCTCACTATCTGCAAGTAAACGGAAGGATTTCGCGTTGATACCAACAACCTCCACTTTATAATGTATTCAGGAAACATTATCGTTAACATATCATGATGTTTTGACTCTTGAGTCACGTCGCATCATCGTTGTTAAAGAATACGTATCTAAATATAATATTATTTGCATGGGTGTGACATAAGTAATATCTTTTCCTTGTTAGTGATATCGTTTTTAGTTTTGTTGTGATTTCATAAATAAACATTAGACGTATTTTAGCGTTCTTTATTATTCGATGAACTTCCGCTTGTATCAAACGTAGGTACTTTACTGGCTGACTGCAGCCCAATAGATCATCACAATGACATTTATCTAGATCTAAAGCAGCCCGATAATGTGATGTTTCCTCATTTACCCCAGTTTTAGCTATTTCGCTGTTATTTGCATCTTTACCTCTAACCGAGCCATAACATTTATCATAGTAGTCCTTTTCTGCTTCAATAATCCCTAAAACCCCATAAACTACACTAAAAACTTTTTTGCAAAAAAATACTACCGACCTCCAAATGAAAAACTACAAAATGAAAAATAACTTAACTTTTGGAAGTCGGTGTCTTTCGTAGGAATCATTTTTTTGCGATATGGACACCGACTTCCAAAAGTTAAGTTATTTTTCACTTTGATTTGGTGGTCGGTAGTATTTTTTTGCAAAAAAGTTTTTTATTTTTCCCTTTTTAGTTTTACCTACCTAATAGCAAGTTGTTTATTAAGGTCCCTATAACTCCAGAATAGATTGACCGAATAACATGAAACTTGAACATAACCGGTGAAATGAGAGATCTGCGTACCCCTTTAGAGCGTACTGGCATGATGTTATGTTATGAAATGGTATAAACAACAAACATACATGCGATTGCATCAATCCCGAGAGTTTTGCCGTTATTTATTGAAGAGTTATGTTGTGTATCTCCGAAGTTCTTCATCAGAGCTTCACCAAATTAAAATGGGACCAATTTCGAAACATACTCTTTCAAACCAAAATAGTTATTTATGCTACAAGTGCGGAAGGTATGTGATTTCCGATGAGTGGCATTTTTATTCACGAGCGAGCGAAGCGAGTGAGTGGATAAATCGACACGAGTCGGAAATCATCTTACGCACGTGTATCATACAACGTTTTACTATGCATTGTGCGAGGAAATAAATAAATTATTAAAATGAAATTAAAAATATGGCGGGCTGATTCAAGCGCGTTCAGCATATCCACAGATTAACTAATAGTTCCTCGGGCATATCTACTGCGCATGTGCGTATAGCTGTCACATCGTAACGCAATAAGGCACGAGCAAAATATACGTTCTGCCAAACATATTTAATTAATATTTAAAATTAATTTATTGATCAAAATCTAAATCTAGAATAATTAAAAACGCCTAAAATAAAGTATTAGTTTTATTTTACCTTTTATAATAATATGAATGATAATCTCTACATAACTAATTTTTAAAACTTTTCTCAAATAATAAAAACTCTATGCGTCGGGCTGAAGTTAGAGTTAAAAATTAAAAAAGTACAGGAAAGTAAAAAGCACTAGTGAAAAAAAGTGACACTTTCCGCACAGTTTGGCTGCTTGGAAAACCGCTCTTTTCGAGGACATGCATTGTAAAAGTATTTTTAAAATCGGTCCACAATTGACGGAGATATCGGTGAACATACATAAAAAAAAAACATACAAGAAGTCGAACATAGAACCTCCTCCTTTTTGGTAAGTCGGTTAATGATTGAAAGCAACTTCTGCCGTCAAATAGCAATAAGCGTGTTGGCTATGGTAATGTCTCCCGTTGGGATCCATGTTCAGCAGTGAATTTTAGCTATCTAATATTTCCACAGTATTGAATACAATGTAAACAAAACAATAAACAGATGACGTGTACCCAAAACCGCAGGGTGCCGAGAAATCGGAACCGACCGCGGAAACGTCGGCTTAATAGACACATTAGTTATACTGGTTATGCCTAATATGGCGGCTGATTCATAAGACCATCGTCCTTGACTGAGGTCACCTCGTGTTCGCGAGTTCGTGGAAGTGCGGGGGCGGACATGAGGAAACGAATGTGTGAGGGGTGAAGCGGAAGATGGGCTCGAATAAGGACAGTGGAACAAACCAACGTCAGTTACGTGTGGGGTGGGGAGGGTGTGTGGTCAACTGAGGCCTTAGTGCGAGTTTTTACTCACGGTCAATCGCGTTAACGTAAACGTCAATTTGTATGGAAACTGGATAAGTGCCGTCTGGGGACGGTAAGGAGAAACCTCTTTTTTGTATACATTTTGACATAAGAGATCGTTTACGTAACACGAGTGAGCGTGAGTCACGCGTGAGTAAAAACTCGCACTAAGGCCACTGGTCAACCGTCTTCGCGTTGGTACAGGCAGGTACCTACCTAATGTGTAAGCTAAATAGTCTAGTAGTCGTGTGTGTTTGTTTGTGTTTATTTATGTAAAGTGTTAAGAGCGGCATCGTGTATTTTTTTATAGAGATAAATTCATTCTTAATTTGTATGGTGTTATGGAACGGTCTGTTTGCTTTTAAAATAACTATAAATAGATGTGATTTTCATGCACCGCGTTTTGCCGCTATACCTGTTGCCATAAATTCATTCCTTTAAAATGTTATCATAAGGTATTTTTTTCGACTAATACTGTAAAGACAGGTTTAATCATGCACTAAAATAGAGGCGGGTCAAGTAACTTTTAATTGTTACTTAATGCTATAAACTAGATTAATTTATAGACGAAATAGGTACCTTTGTGTGGCAATAAAATTAAATAGGGGTCCCGTATTACGCCATCTTATATTCGTAGATATCATAAACTTTTGACACGTGTAGCAGTAGCTATCAACTCGATAGAACTTCAACACCTCTTCGATCTTCTGTATGGTCTATTGTGGGTACCTTGATTACCAAATCATATCATATAATGGATTCAAATATCCGTGAAGCCTCCAGTACGGCTTTTGAAGCAAGTATCTCATGAGCTCTTCATCTAATTCGAGATGATCCCATATTCATAATTTATATGTGCTCCGACCAGTAGGTATCTACTCAGCACGTGGCTGAGTCCCAACAGCTTTAGCGTTAGCCTCGTCTCTCGTATTGCAGCAGGTGTAGGTTTCACAAAGATGGAGCATCGTTTATGGTGTGGTTCCGCAGTCGCATTGTGACTGTTTGAAGTACCGCATCTGACCAGGTTATATTATCCACAGCGGCCCACTTGGCTTCGTAGCCGGTTTAGAGATCTACAGATTACTTAAAAATCCGTGGTAGTTTATGGACCGTTTCGATTTTTTCTGCAGACTCAAGATGGTCAGTTGGGGGAGCCACAATATTCTGCGTGCTTCTCTAGGGATTTTGTTCTTTTAGTCGATTAAAGGAAGCTGTTCCGACTGTTTTTGTCAAAGTCGGTGTCGTTTGTAAGTTTCCTACTTGTGCTATTCGAAGGAGCAGGCAAACTCTCGTCGGAACTCCGGAGGGGTTTCATGCCTGCTAGCGGATATAGAGCTGCAAGTGAAATTGGTTTAAGGCAACCAGTAATTCAAAAGGGCAATGGAGAGAGCTATGCTCGGAGTTTCCTTGCTTGATCGAATCAGAAATGTAGAGATCTGCAAGAGAACGAAGTTTACCGACATAGCCCGAAGAAAACAAAACGCCAATACATAGCCAAACTTAAGTGGCAGTAGGCAAGGCACATTACTCGCAGAACGGTTGGCCGATGGGGCAGAAAAGTTCTGGAGTGGCGATCGCGCACCGGAAGACGTTGCGTTGGAAGGCCTCCCACTAGGTGAACCGATGACCTTGTGAAGATTGCGGGAATCCGCTGGATACGAGACGCACGGGACCGGTCAATGTGGCGACACTTGGCGGAGGCCTATGTCCAGCAGTGGACGTCTTTCGGCTGATATGATGAACCATGATATGATGGACATCTAGACGCACTGCAAGTTACCATCCTTACCTTGTTGCCATTTCACCAATTCGCACCAAGCGCTTCCAAACATCCTTCATAATGCGCACAGCGAATTAATGGAACTCACTACCTGCGTCTGTGTTTCCGAACGCATTCAACCCGAATCTCTTCAAAGTTAGAGTGAACAGGCTTCTTCTGGGTAAGCTCACTCCATCGTAAACTCTTTCTCTGTCACCTCTGACCTAGACTAGAGTCAAGAGCAAACCCATCACAAATATTAAAAAAAAAACAATAATTATTCTGCACGTGACATTTAGGGCTGCCTCTACTTTCCGGGCATGATTGGATCGGTGCCACACTGGGCTGGCAAATTCGCCAGCCGAAAAGCAGAGAGCTCAACCAAGGACATACGAAACGAGATGTGTGAAAATGAGTATATTATGTGCAGCGGAGACTGGGGAGATTTGATCCTACGGAAGACTTGATTCATAATGCTACAGCATTTCAAATTGTTTGAAAATGGAAATACCAAGTCTACTAAAGTAAAAAAGCCGATGAAGTAGAACTAATAGTAGAGATTAGGTTTGATTTTTAACCGACTTCGCAAAAAGGAGAAAGAAGGTTATCAATTCGGCCGTATTTTTTTAATGTGTGTTAACTCAGAACTTTTTATAGGGTGAACCGATTTGGATGATTCTTTCTTTATTTCAGTACCATTTCATTTTCATCAATATCTGATGAAGAACTTCGGAGATATACATAAGAACTCTTCAATAAATTGGACTGATAGAGACGCGTGTTCACGCTTGTTGTATGGGAGCCCCACTTAAATATTTATTTTAGTATTTGTTGTTATAGTGGCAACCGAAATACATCATCTGTGATATTGTGATCTGTGAATTTCAACTGTCTAGCTATCACGGTTCATGAGATACAGCCTGAAGACAGACAGACGGACAGTGGAGTCTTAGTAATAGGGTCCCGTTTTTACCCTTTGGGTACGGAACCCCAAAAATAGCCTATGTCACTCAAGAATAATGTAGTTTTCTACTGGTGAATGAATTTTCAAAATCGGTTCAGCAGATCCAGAGATTACCGCCTACAACCTCATTTTATATATTATTATATATATATATATAGAAGTATAGATGAAATATTTTCTGGACCTATAAGGTAATCTATACCAATATTATAAAGAGGAAAGATTTTTTTGGTTTGTTTGTACCGAATAGGCTCCGAAATTACTGGACCGATTTAAAAAATTCTTTCACCTATGGAAAGCTACATTATTCCCGAGTAAAATAGTCTATAATTTTGACGGGAGCGAAGCCGCTGGGGTCAGCTAGTGATTTATAGGCGTAGTAGAGATTCTGTGGAGGCATAGTAATATGTTGTTTATCTGTTTTATATGTCTGTTTATGGAAGACTTCTTCTTTAAAATAACCATAACAGTGAAGTCACAGAATATACTGAAACATAAAATTACAGACATAATACTCTATTTGAGATAACATTAGACGTTTCAATAATCCAATTTTACGGTCCGTTCAATCGATTTTGACTTCTATTGCGTTGGTGATATGACAAATGGCAGCTGTAGTAAACAGTTAGTTGGGGTAACAGGTTTATGCTTTTTATGCTATCCTTATACTTACGGTATAGAACTCAAAATCGGTTGAACGGACTGTAAAAAACTGGCCAAGTGCGAGTTGGACTCGGGCACGAACGGTTCCGTACCATTATCGCAAAAACCTACAAAATAAAACCACGTTTGTTGTATGGGATCCCCACTTAAATATTTATTTTATTCTGTTTGTTGTTATAGCGGCAAAAAATACATCATCTGTGAACATTTCAACTGTCTAGCTATCACGGTGCAGAATATATAGCCTGGTGACAGACAGACGGATTGTGGAGTCTTAGTAATAGGGTCCCGTTTTTACCCTTCGGGTACGGAACCCTAAAAAGGGTAGTAAGAATTTTAATGTTATTTCAAAAGGAGTACAATTAGGTTTAAAGCGTCGTAAAACGAAGAAGATAATAAAACAAAGCATTTTATATGTAATTTCCTGTGTATTTCTAACATATTAGTTTTATACACTACTTCATTATTTACATGAGCATTATCGCTTCACAATATTATTACAATTAAAATAATTTTCTCTCTTTATTTATATTATTTATACATTTTTTATTTCACCTATTCTTAGGCAAAGTGACAAAACTTCTCGCATATCAAAAAGCATTAGAAAAAAATACTGTTTTTTTTTAAATATTTTAAAAATAGAATCTACATAGGAGCGGGCCCTTGTTTACAGTTGAGCGGGCATACGCGAGATAGAGAACGAAGGACAAATCACGAGATAAAGATTTAGAGCTTACAATATAATTATGTATGAATATTTTTTATATCCTTTATATCAAGACTAGCGGAAACTGTCCAAAACGTATTTCGTTTGAGAGTAAAAACATCACAGCCAATCATAACAATTTCCGAAACATTTTAAAATATTCGAATCTCCTTTTTCGTCACATATTAAAAAAAAACTTTATAATTCTACTGCCTTATATGAATTGATGGAGGCTGCAGAATTACGAAGTACTTTTGGATTTCAATTTTTAATCTATAAAGGAAATATTTTTTTTTAAGTAATCCTTACAGGAACCTATCGTTAATTTAGTTCAAAGGAAGATTCTTTAAAATTTTATAACTACAAATACATTAAAAGAATTGGCCCAGTTTTTGTTAAGTATTAGAAAGATCGACCTGTAGGTAGGTACGGTCAAAAATCATAAAAATATTTATGCGAATATATCTGAAATAGCAAAATTTTGATATTGCACTATAAGTAATTGGGTTTTTAAAGCTCGATTCGTGATAACATGTATGTATCTATTTTACAAAACAGTTTCTTATAATTTACGATTTAGCTTAGGGCGTAAAAGTCATAACAATACAGGAAAAATTAAGAAAAATTAAATGCTTTATAAACATGAATGTCACATAAGATTACTAGGCATTCATAAATTACAAGTGAATTACAAATTCAAGTCAAAGCAGAATATTACACTCTGTCCTTAATTACGCCCTCGTCAATCTTTTAACATATTATGCTGTCCTAGTGACACAGATAAATTAACTGCAGCGACAGTTTTTCAACAATAACAGACTAATGTTGGCACAGGTCGAGGATAATGTAAACCATCAACTGCCATTCTCGACTCTATTGTCATTAAGTGAAAGTAAACATTACAACTGCAGTTGCAATTACCGTAAAACGGGGTTAAATTGATTACTTTTGAAATTAAAATTGACCTACCTACTTCAATTATATTTTGAAAACATATGAAAAAATGCACTGTTGGCGACTTTAAGTAAAGTTTTATATTCTTTGATAATTTTTTTCCATAGTTGAGAAAAAAAACCGGCTATGTGCGATTCGTACTCGCGCACCTAGGGTTCCATACCGTTATCGCAAAAAAAACGGCAAAAATATCACGTTTGTTGTATGGGAGCCATACTTGAATATTTATTTTATTCTGTTTTTAGTATTTGTTGTTATAGTGGCAACAGAAATACATCATCTGTGAAATTTTCAACTGTCTAGCTATCACGGTTCATGAGATACAGCCTGGTGACAGACGAACAGACAAAACGGACCGCGGAGTCTTAGTAATAGGGTCCCGTTTTTATCCTTTGGGTACGGAACCCTAAAAAAGAGCCTATTAACGTTAAAATAAAAAATGTAAAAAATGGGGTCACTTTGATACTAATTGTTTTTCCATTGCAATATAAAGTAACCCTAATTAATATTTAATGATTCTCACTGTACAATTTAAAATATTTTTCTGCAACAAGTAAACGTATTCTTTCGCTGACGTCGATGCAAAACATGGCTGACATGCCAGTGTTGCAAATTTTAAAAAATAAAATTGAGGTGCGTTCCGTTTTCACGGAGCTTTAAAAAACCTTAAAAAAAAAAACATCATCAAAGTAGCCCCAGATCTCAAAGTAACCCCGTTCCACCGTTAGTGTATGAAGTTCGCGATCTCAATACGTTTTATAAAAAAAAAACTTATGTAAATTCACCAAAAAAAAATCGATAAATAAATATTGCGATTACTATTTTCCATATTTCAACAATGCCATGAAAAAAATATTAAGATCGCGAACGAATCTAGCCGTCAACATTATCTGTAGTAAGTAACAAATGGTTGAATTTTGTACAACACATTGGAGAAGAGCAGACTTATAAGTTCACTTTGCAACTCGTCAATTTACTATAACAACTCCCTTACTCAGTTAGTAGGCACACAGTGAGGACGGCCCGAGGCCCGGCAACCCGAAGACACCTGCATCCGGCACCAGGAGACCAGGACCGCAGCAGCCGCGAGAGCTGCTCGCCAACAACTTAACTAATAAATAGTGCTATTTCATCACACGGTACCGTAAATAAAAACGTTTGAGCAGGACAGCACGATAACCTAAGCGTTCTACGTTCTACAAGTTGCTCTGAACTTCAGGTCTCCGGGTGCAATGCCCACTTTTATCACAAAAGGTGTTAAAGTACATATTGCATTACGCGACAAATATAAGCCACATATTTTTTTTATTAGCTAATTCATACCAATATGTCGATAATAATACACAACTGTTAGAAATTGACAACACCTAAAGAGGTCTTTGTACAGAGTTTCCATAACTACGGTACCTAACTGCACACATCACAGATATAGAAAAAATAAACTTTATTTCCTGTTAGTTCTATACATAACAAGTACACTTTAGCCTAATTCTAAGTATATTTCACAAAGAGGGAATCTTTTACTTCGTATATTGAACCAGAGTCACTCTCTATCGGATTCAGAAATGTTGTGAGACAAGCTTGGCTTCAGTGCACTGACCCAGACGTACACTAAATATATATCTACTATGTATACATAATAAGACATGATTAACAACACATGGACGCATTTCGCTAAGCTAACTGATATAAAACATGCCGCTCTCCCTGTCACTATCACGAAGGCATCCGCTCCAAATCATTTCTCGATTCTAAACAAACTCGCTTCTTATATTGACTTTAAACAATAAATAAAAGTTAATAAATAATTTTTACATCCATCCAAGTTATTGTTCAATTCGATCACAAAACAGTAGAAAAATATGTCGCGGACCAGCTGTTGTTGATATCCACTATTGTCAATCACTTTGTCACTTTGCTATTATCACCGTCTTTGAAATAAACGACCACTTAATAAGTAGGCGTTGCATAAATACAACATTTTATACATTCGCGCGGTCTTAACATAAGACGCACGAAACGCGTTCCTGGATCTCCTGGCGGCTCCTCAACTCTCGCGCACATCTTATCACCACCGTCCACCCGTCTTATGTTCACAAGGAATGGTTCGTCGTCACATCCAGGTGAGGTATACTGGCACTGTACTCGTATTCCAAAGCTCGGTGATCTCTGGGGCATAAAGGTACGTATTTTATTATTGCTCGATAATTTACTTTGGCAGTGTATGGCAATCCTGGCCATCGATGGCGTGGACTAGCGAAGGGTTTCATCTTCGTCGTTCCTTGTCACCGAGCTGGTGGTCTCCCGTGGATCAAGATTTATCAGTCTGGAACTTGGATTTCGCTAGCACGCCGCAGGACAGTCTCTTTTATGTTTAGCTTGAAGCACAAGAGTGCTGTGTCACAGTACCAGGCGGTCATAGCGGCCAGGCGGTGGCGGAGCTGAAGGCAGGCGGCGCGGCGCACACCCTCACGAGGAGGGCTGGTGCGGCTGGTGCGGCTGGGCGCCGGCCGCCGACACCACCACCACGGGCTTCACGATGGTGGTGGCGCTGAGGTACTGCGCCGACACCGTGAGCGGCGCCACCGTGCCCTTCACCATCTGCGTCTCCACCATCTGCAACACCAGTAAACGAATGGTTTTCCAATTTTTTGTAATTGTCTAGTGCGCTTTGAGAATTTGGGGGATTTCATTAATATTAGGTCTTTGTTAAATAACTGCAAACCTTTAAGCTATGGTACAAACTTTTAACATACAAACACACGTGAAAATCTCAGCAATTAACTGCTATTTTGAAAGTGGAATCCTTCGGTGGAATCGATGGTACCCTCTACGAAGATGAAAAGGCGTCGTCCTAATACATTGTACGGCAAAATCGAAAAGCGCTCTGCGTCCGCGCGACCACGCGTTCGTGTATGTCATACAAATGAACGCGGCGATACATATTCGTGCGAAGATCGCGTTGTATTAGGACGACGCCTAAGGGCGGATTTCACCATTCACTATATAAAGTAAGATCAACTGAACTAGGTTTAGCGTAATCTAGTTTAAAGATCGGTGTTGATCTCGTTTTACCTCAAAACGATTCCAAATAAATAGGAATACAAATATAATTTGAACTAAATTAAATAAAGTCAAATCATGTGGTAAGTATATTACGATATATTGTTAAGTTCATAATATAACACACTATAGACACTATTTACTAAAAAAAAGTAGTTAACCTGTGCTACAATGTAGTAAATTTTGAAACATTATTATTTTTGAAGTTTTTTTTGTCTTTTTTCGTTCCCGTTATGAAAAAAAACTCTAGAGATGTTTTTGTAGGTTCATTTTTAAATAATCCTATTATTCAATGTATTAGTTATCGCAAATTATGATACTAGACCAATTACTGGATATAAGTCAAATAATTATTAGTGAATCGATTCAATATTAGCTATCTTGGACGACGAACTATGTCCTCTTCATCATATATTCATCAAAAGCTAGTGCTATCGCCCTTTTCATCTTTATTTTTAAGAAATAACAAAAAGACGTATTAAAAATAAACAAAACAATATTGCTTATTAATCCGATATTCCAAGTATCAGCGGCTAAACGCGATTAAGAGAGCTTAAACCTCGAAAACTGGCCGTTTAGAATTTAAACTAGTTTTGTTTGTAGTGGCTATTTAAGCTCTAATCTCGATTAAACGGATAAACTGAGTTTAGTTTTAACTAATCGCGATTAGTTTCATTGGTGAAATTGGCCTTAAGACGACGACTAACGCCAACGACCTTGAGGGAACAAAACGCGCACTCGTTTCACATCCGCGCGAACCAAAATTAAGTAGATTTTTGAACTTTCCTTCTTATTCTATGACTTTAAAAAAAAAAGTTCAGATCAAACTGTAGATAATTAAATTGTCTTTGATATGGTGTCGATTTCATTAAAATATGCCCAGCGGTTTTGGTGCGATTGTCGTGTTTTTGTCCGTTTTAGACATAACTTTACAAATTAATTACACTATGTTATACGAATAAAACTCAAAATTTGCTTAAATGATTAAGAAAATGGTCGAATATAACATATATTTTTTCCAAAAAATTACGACTAGCCGTTTAGACGTGATTCTCATTTTAAAATCAGCTACTCAAGGGAATCGGCGCCTTAAAGCTCACGTGGCATAGTCACTCAAAAGTAACAAAAAAGCTAACACACATTGTATCGTGCGACGAATACGGCGTGATACTACAAGCCTCTATCTACCCGCACACAGTACCAAAAAGAATAATAATTAAGGATTTGACTATTTACCTCTAGGAAGTTAATATACGTGTTATCAATGTGTCTCGGGGAAGCGGCATGCAGCGCGGGGTGCGCGGGGAGCGCGGGGGCCCCGAGGGCTCCGGGGGCCGCGGGGGCCACGGGCCGCACGTAGGGGTGGGGGCCAGCGACGCGCGCCGCGCCCGTCGCGCGCAGCACTCGCGACTCTTTACAAGTCTTCTCCTTATAAGAACACGGTAACTTTCAGATAGACACAGAGGAAACTGGGTTTATGGGTACCAGTCTCGAATTTAAATACGTCAGTGATTCAGTTTGTTTCTCTTTATGTTTGCAGTCATTTATCAAAGGTTAGAAAGATGCTCTTAGCATGAATCTTGATTGAAAATCAACATTCAAGCAAGAACTTTTACATTCTAGATGGGTCATTGGAATTGTTAGTTTTGACATACTTAAGCATTCAGAAGTGGACAGCAATCTGTCCCGTGTTCAGCCGATATCAAGTGCGAGTTTTGTAACGTATTCGATCGTGTCAACGTAACTTTCTCCTGTGTTAATTTGTATACAAAAAAATATTCTTTTTTTTTTCGAATTCTTCTCAGCAAACCCTTTCATTTGTAACCCATATCATTGCAGTGCACAAAAAAATAACTAGTCCGCCATCTTGGGCCGTGCGCTATATTCGATTTAGAATGACGTGACATATCTAACCATGCATTGTCATCCAAACTAAAAGTGTATGCAAAATTTCATCTTAATCGGTGGAGGATAATTCAACTGCTTTAAAATTCAGTTGCAAGATTCGACCCGAACACACTTACATACATACATACATACAATCTGCCTAGCCTTTTCCCAACTACATTGGGGTCGACTTCCAGTCTCACCGGATTTAGCTGAGTACTAGTGTTTTACATGGAGCGACTGCCTATCTGACCTCCACAACCTAGTAACTGGGTATCACGGTATCTCTTGGCTAGACTGATGTCAGATCTCAAGTTTCTGACTACCCGTAACGACTTTCAAAGATCATAACCAGCCGATCATTATCCGAAATTGTAAACGCCGTCCGTGAGTGGTATTGAGTAACGCCCGTGCATTTGTTTTTGTTAATATTTCGCACGCAGCGAGGTATTTTGTGTCGACAACGTGCCTGGTGAATGCCGCGATGGTGAGCTTCCGGTCCAGAAGACGTCGGTTAACCCTCATTTTCCTAATACTATATATATCTTCCCACGATAACCCTCGACCACCCACGGACTGAACGACCCCAGGGGTCCCTAGCGGGAATCAAGGTGAGTAATGAGTTGTAATTCATGTACTACCATATCACGTTCCACCTGTCCGACAGGAATCAGTATCTCTAAAGCACAAACCCCTAGTTTTCCGCTGCTGCGAATCGCAGTTTCGCGGGTTTCGCAATATTGCTATGGGCCCCAGTGTACGGCTCTTGGCTTTGTGATCCGCAGGCCTGTATGCAACATTTTCTTTTTATTATCTTTTGAAATTGAAGTAATTGCTTTGAAGTTAAATAGTCCGATTAGAAAGGATCACTAGTAATAACAATGTCACCAATAGATGTTTACCTTGTGTGTCAATGTGTGCGTTTGTAACAAATGCGCGGCAGGCTGCGATACTACTAGAGGGCTCAGTCCGCTCACGACCACACTGCCATCTGCAAGGAATTACAAAAATATATAAAACATATAAATCATTAAAATGAGGGCTGGATCGAGACGGCGTGGGACGACGCCATTGCCCAGCAGTGGGACAGTCCAGCAATGGCTAGACAACAACAGTACATGAGGTCTGTATTCCCGAAAGGTAAGACATTCTTAGGAGCAATGGTGGCCCAGTGGTATCGGCCGCGACTTACAAGTTGTAGGTCGTGGGTTCGAGCCCAGGCAGGCGCTTTACAAAACGGTGAAGGAAAACATCGTGAGGAAACCGGCATGTCCTAGAACCAAAAATTCGTAGACATGTGACATCCACCAACCCGCACTTGGCCCGCGTGGTGGATTACGGCCCATTCCCTCTCGCAGAGAGGAGGCCTGTGTCCCAGCCGTGGGAACATTAATAGGCTGATGATGTGATGTGATGTGTAGACATTGTTGCCCCAATAGAACATAACATGAGGTCTGTATTCCCGAAAGGTAAGACATTGTTGCCCCACTGCTGGGCAAAGGTGTACATCAGGAAGGCCACCAGTCGGTATGCTTTCAAGCGGAAATTGCGGTTTTATTTTCAACGGGGACAAAGGTCATCTTGATAACTTCTTTTCATTACTTTATATATATACATATATAGGTATGTATTATATAAAATATACATGTATGAGTATTTAAATAATGCACCTGTCATGTTATCTCTTCAACACCCTTGGTTGACTGGTAACATTATGTGTAAATAACATTATGCTATATAAATTATGCATCATTATTATAATGCCAACAGTATTTATCGCAGTATACATTGGTGCAAAACAATTATGCCTAATAATATTATGCGTTATGATCATTATACTGAATTTCGTTATACCAATGTAAATAATACGAATGCATTTTATGCTTATCATTAATACCCATAAATATAACGTCAAGTACCTATTATATATTTATATATTTCCCAAACATTCATAATTGTTCCAGTGCGACACACCATTTTATGGTAAGTCCCATGTAGCATAATAGCAAGCCGATTGCAAATAACCTAGCACAAATTTAGACTCTCTGATACTACTGACAATTTTCTGTGACAACCCCGATAGGCCTTTTTCCTATCTGGGGAAAAACTCAAAACTGGACAGTCTCTTGCGATCAATATAACAATGACACACAAGGCTCAAGAGAGAACGCCACCTGTGGCGCTGACGCAGCTATTAATTTATTTGTTTTATCTACACTCACAACGTAATGTTCCAAATATGAATTCAAACTATATTGTTTAAACACGTACTACATAGTCGTGGAAAAAACCACCATTACAGTGCAACATTTTCCTTTGATTTTCAAACAACTGCATCAAATAAAATAACTTTTTCAATTTTTAAAGCACACTTTTACTTTATAATTTATTGGCGCTTATGGGCTCATTAGTTAGTGTAGAAAAGTAGTGTCGTTGTCTATGCGCAATGAGAATCTAAATTGCCCGCCATACCACATATTTTTTCCTTTTCCACTTTTATTTTATTTCAACTGTATGGAGTGAAGATAAAATAGTGTATGCAACTGCATATAATTAGGTATTAAAACACTCGCGTGTTATTATTATCACAAATCTAAATCAAAACCCACGCTCGTGTTTTAATAACCCCTATTATATAATCATTGCATAAACTACTATTATCCTCGCACTGGAACGCTTTGCAGCAATTACACCAATGGAACACAAACTTATTATAAATTAACTATAAGTCCAGGTTTCCTCTCGATGTTTTCCTTCACCGTTGTCAGCGATGTTCAAGATAAATTTAGAAAGTAGAGCAAACAATAGAAAACCTAAAGTCTGCTTCTAAAATTTAATTGAATCTGTTTTCAAATCAAATGTCAAATGAAATTGATGGTGTTCGTTATTTCGGCGATGCAATCACAACATTTAACATTATGGTGTTTTCTGCAATTGCAGGTTATTTTTAGGTCCCGAACTCCTGCTCGACGCATCATATTTGGACAAGGTCAATCAAATTTTTAATTTTGGCAATAATTTATTGGCAAATTTTATTTGTGATGTCAAATTTATTTTTACAGCACGAAGCAAATATCTTTATGGCCCGTACTAGCTTAATTAACCCAAAAAAAAAAACCGGAATAAAAAGTATCCTATGTGATATTCCTGACACGCATTTATCCATCCAAACTTTCAAATTTATAATATTGTAAGATTTACTTAAAGGGGAATGCCCATTTTGTAAGGGAACTTGGGCCCCTTTGAAAAAATAGTTGTATCTTGATGAATTTGGTTGTATATTGTAGAAAAAACATGTTATATTCATAATTAGAAAACATTTTTTATTTATTTTGCGGGGTTCACGAGACATAACGATGTTTCTGTTCTTGAATTGAACCCTTATTACAATGCAATTAGGTGCATACAAATGTCCAAGTGAAGGAAACTGATATGTTGTTGTCTGTACATATACAGTAATGGACATGGATAGAAAATAACACAAAATATAAATCCTATTTTTGTAAAATATTGAAATCACAGACAGGATACCTCAAAAGGGGCCTGTGTATGGGCAATCTCCTTTAAAGTGTAACGATTATTTTTGGTATCACAGCGACATCTTGTGTCAAAGAGGAGAACCAGCTTGGCATGAGAGTTGATCATTGCGTGATACGGGATGGCGTTGCTATCTGCAGTTATATAATTATTAATATAATAAAATAACAATTTGTGTGTATCAATTTAATTCAACAAACACACAATTCAACACTAAAATATTAAATGATTAACTTCTTGAAAATACATACTTATAGAAAGACCTAGACTGTTAAATCTATAGGTTAAACTTCAATGTCTATGACTGACAAGAATGACATTTCTTTTTTATTGGAGTTACTAAGCGAAGTACACCTGTTAACTTTTCATCCCATTAAGAGTTCATAAAACAAATAAAATGTCTCGCAGGCGGCAGGGAACAAGCCCTAAATACAAAAAGATAATGTGTCAGCATTCGCTGTAAGTATAACGTTGAATTCAACTAAATTTCCATACTTGTGAAAACATGTGCGTGTGCTCATTATGCATTTCTTATCCTTGGCAGGGCACCCTAGGATTAATTTTATTATTACCAATATAAATAAATAAATGGTTAAACAACTAACTATATAACTACATCTACACATATGACTACAATTCCTGAAGAAAACAGTATCTGAGCTCCACCATCTGGTACCGAACACAAATGACATTTTAGCTTGCACGAGGCTTGATTATGGTTTTCAAGGCGAATGATACTGCTTGAGACATCATACCTCCGGTATTGGAAATAATGGGTAAATTGTATCCCAAATAAAAGTAAGTTTCATTGTACTTGTTTAACCTCAAGAAATTGTGATGACGGATTGTATGTTCAAGAATTAAATTAGTTGACCAAACTGTGTGACTTTTACTTCAGTCAACTTCATGCGAAACCATACCCTACATAGTCTCATGCTGATCACCCATACTTGAGCTAGCTGGTGAGTAAGCGAGTAAAATACTTTCTTACAATTGGCTGCCCAACGTGTCGCATGTAGTTTGAAGGGAGTACTTGGCCACTTGTTTTGTGTCAAGAATGTCCTAGAAATAAATTGGTAAACCAAACTTAGGGATAACCACATGCTTATATTTTCTTACAATTATTTGACTGAAGTACTTAACCACTTACTATGTTTCTACTTTCTACATTAACTTATTAACTAAAGAACTTAACCAAACTATGGGTTAACTTCATGTTTGCTTGATTTAAAATTTTAAATAACATAACATTAATATTATGTAAAACTTAAAGTGGGGTTATAGTCATATGTCTTATTTTAAAACTATATACCTTTTCACTGGTAAATGTTATGTTAATCTTAATAAATAACTCTAATTTAACAAAACTTAAACATTATATAGAATTTGAAAGTGCGGTTATGGTCACATGTTTTATTTTAAACCATATACTATTGCACTAGAAAATGTTTTGTTATTATGAATATAAATCACTCTTATTTAACTTAGTTATTTTAACTGTTAATTAGATAAAAATATACAGAACAAAAATATAGATTTTGTTCAAAATGCATAAAGCAATTTTGTTAAACTAACTTCATATAGAAGAATATTTTCTTGTATTTAAATGTATTTGTATTTCAACAGATCTAAAAGCAACTGGAGGTATGGTTCGCAAGCGGTGTCATTCCCTGTGTAGTCGGTGTCAGAGTAGCAGCATCAAGCAGATGGATTTTCCAATGCCAGCGTTGACCGATGAGGTACACATGTGTTCGGAACCTAATGCAAAGCTGTTTTATTTAAATAAAGAGTAGGTTTTAGTAGATACTTTTACAATTAGACGTATCATAGCTTGCTCATAATATTACTTAATGAGAATTTCTCAAATGATTATTATCTGAATTGAATTTTTTAAACTTTAAAATAAATATAACTTTTTATCACAATTTCTCTTGGAAGTTAGTGATGCCAAGAGAAAGTAGTGGGACATCTATTATATCTATTTCATGATGATCCCACTGGCGCCCAATTCTTAAATAAATAAAACTTAAAACTATTTGAAGCAATTAGTAGTGACTTATTAGGTTTTTTTTTACTTGTGTCAACTTTAAAGAAACACAATTTAATAGTATATTGTGATTACTATAGTAGCTATGTTATAGAAACAAGCAATGCTGTAGTTAATATACTATTGTTTCTTGTACACAGAATACCTAAATTTGTACATGAGAACAATAATTAAACTTTTAGGTTTTTTTTTTAAAAGAAACACATTATAATAGTATACTTAGTAGATTTATGTTATGTTGTTTCCTATGACGGAATTCAACAAACACTACTTTAGTTTCATGCTAGTGTTTTCTTGTACATGGAATGCCTAAAATTGTCCATGTTAACAATAGTCCTCAATTGACTTACATACATTATTTTAAAATATATGAAGACTAGTTAATGATCATTGTTGTGTTAATGGTTCAATATTTGCACCAAATTCAATAATGGAGGTGCAAATATTTAATAAAGAAAGGGATGAATGAAAGTTGGGAGGGTATAAGGATTTTTTGGATGATGTGAATGGTAGGATGAAAGGTAACACAATGATGCAAAGACTAGGTGGTTTTCTGATTATAAAACTTAAAATAATTGAACATTTACCTATATCTATACAACGAATAGGTGCTCAATGTGATACTAGCTGATTTAAAAAGGCAGTATTACTTTTTGTTGCGAACTAACTTGATGAGGTATAAGCCTACATCTATACAACGAATGGGTACTTAATGTGGCATTTGCTTCATTTAGAATGGCAATGTTACTTTTTGTTATGAAGCTAACTTGATTGGGTACTTGTCCACATTTACTTGTTAACATTTAAAAATAACTTGGTACTTAGAATAACACTTGCTCTATTTAAATGGCAGTGTTTACCTTTTGCAGTAAAATTTAATTTGATTAGACATTAAGTCTACAATTAAATAATAAAGGGGTAAATATTTTAGATTAAAACCCGAATATAAACATTTAGTAAACTTAAATACTTAATAAATCAAATATTAACTTTCAAACTACTTAGCGATTGTATTCAGACAGATGTCAGTCTGTCACTAATGTTTTAATGTTTAGTACATATGGTACTTAATTGGGTTGTTGAATTTAAAAAAAATGACGATTTTTTTAATTTATTTCGAAACTTTACATAACTTAAATTATATTGTCGTTTCAAAAAACTCTTAAATATTTTTTTTCAATTTATTATAAGCAATTGAAAATCGATAAAATTTTGAATAGAACCACGTAACTACAAACGGGCCACAATTGGTCGCCATGTTGGTGACGTCATAACGTTCAAGGAAATCATCATACTATAGTGTCAACTACACGTAGATTGACTAAAAATAGCCGAAAATTAGTGCAAAAATATTAATAAACAACAAATTTTATTTAGTCAGGTGTGATAAAGGAATTACAAAGGCTAATGTCGATAATATACCCACCTGATGGACGAATTGGAAGTTTTGAGCTTAAATAAAGTAGTCGTAATAAATAATAAGTGAGAGTGAACCGGTGTTAGATAATGTTGTTTACCAGGTACATTAGGAAACATAATTGTCATAATGTAATCGTTTTTACATATAGGTAGGTGATATCGGTGTAAAATAAAAAGTAAACAAACACGATTGGCGCGAAACTTTGACTTTGGTTAACAAAAAACTACATTAGATAGCACTAAATATGATACACATACACATAACATTTTTGGTAATTCCCATTATTTACATATCCCTTAATAGAGGAGCTCGTGGCTAAATAATAACAGCCGCACTGTTCGATCATCAAGGTTAAGCAACGCTTGACGAGGTTGGTCCGTGGATGGGTGACCATTTCAACATACCGTGTTTCTTCCGTGCCTTGGAAAGCACATTAAGCCGTTGGTCCCGGCTGTCATTTGAAGATCTTTGACAGTCGTTGCGGGTAGACAGAAGCTTGAGATCTGACACCAGTCTTGCCAAGGGGTACCGTGTTACTCAGTTACTGGGTTAAAGGCTAGGCAGATTGACAATATCCCTTAATAATATTGAACACTAATGTCTATATTATATATTTACAAACACTAAAAAGTTTGTAGAACAGATACGTAAAAATATTAACTTGGTAACTACTTAGATTTTCGTGACACTAATTCTTCAGTAAATATCTCTTAAATACGTCGATCGATTCTCACAATTTAAACAGAAATGTTAGTTTTACGCCTATATCTGTCATTTAAGTATAAAATAATGAATATATCACCATAAACAAAAAAACATATTTTCAAGTTACGAATGTCAACTTTGCTCGAAAGTTCCCTTAAAAATTTACTATTATCAGTCTTTAATGATCAAAGTAAGAATTTAATACGAATCTAATACTAAATTAGAACATGATAACAACAGAATTAACACATTATAATTGGAATCTAGTTAGACATAGAACATTGCTTAAATTTAGTAGATTGCTAGGTACTAGGCTATTGCGCGAAACACATATAATTGGGATCTTTTTGTAGTATTCGTACATAATGGTACGAAGCAAGCACGATAACTTTTAAGGTTCGATATTTATGATCAATATATTCGATAATCATCAATATATTGACGATAATAACAAGATTGAATCGGTTAAAAGTCAAAACAATGTATCAGCTATGTGCTACAATGAGTAGAAATGAACGTTGTGACGTCACACGGGCTCGGATTTGTTCGGCAAACTATCGGGGTGTTTTCGGTACTGGATTCAAAAATATATTTTAAATTGGATTTTACTTTGTAATTACAGTGAAAAAAAAAAAACTAAAAATAGTTTTGTACGGAAACTTATATATGATCTTTTCATTTTTTACAAAAAAAAAATTGGTTCAACAAACCAATTATAAACTTAAAACTTTGATGAATAGGTTTTGAACTTTGTTTTTTTTTCTATAAAACTTAATGTAGGTAGTTCTAATATAGAATATTTTTCTGACTACCTCAATTTCTGTCAGGGAACATGTTTGGATTCACAAATGGAAGTGAAGTAAATTAAAAAAAAAAATTGTGAAACAATTTTTTTAACCGGGGAAGGATGTACTGTAACGATTATTTTTGGTATCACAGCGACATCTTGTGTCAAAGAGGAGAACCAGCTTGGCATGAGAGTTGATCATTGCGTGATACGGGATGGCGTTGCTATCTGCAGTTATATAATTATTAATATAATAAAATAACAATTTGTGTGTATCAATTTAATTCAACAAACACACAATTCAACACTAAAATATTAAATGATTAACTTCTTGAAAATACATACTTATAGAAAGACCTAGACTGTTAAATCTATAGGTTAAACTTCAATGTCTATGACTGACAAGAATGACATTTCTTTTTTATTGGAGTTACTAAGCGAAGTACACCTGTTAACTTTTCATCCCATTAAGAGTTCATAAAACAAATAAAATGTCTCGCAGGCGGCAGGGAACAAGCCCTAAATACAAAAAGATAATGTGTCAGCATTCGCTGTAAGTATAACGTTGAATTCAACTAAATTTCCATACTTGTGAAAACATGTGCGTGTGCTCATTATGCATTTCTTATCCTTGGCAGGGCACCCTAGGATTAATTTTATTATTACCAATATAAATAAATAAATGGTTAAACAACTAACTATATAACTACATCTACACATATGACTACAATTCCTGAAGAAAACAGTATCTGAGCTCCACCATCTGGTACCGAACACAAATGATATTTTAGCTTGCACGAGGCTTGATTATGGTTTTCAAGGCGAATGATACTGCTTGAGACATCATACCTCCGGTATTGGAAATAATGGGTAAATTGTATCCCAAATAAAAGTAAGTTTCATTGTACTTGTTTAACCTCAAGAAATTGTGATGACGGATTGTATGTTCAAGAATTAAATTAGTTGACCAAACTGTGTGACTTTTACTTCAGTCAACTTCATGCGAAACCATACCCTACATAGTCTCATGCTGATCACCCATACTTGAGCTAGCTGGTGAGTAAGCGAGTAAAATACTTTCTTACAAAAGTTGTATGACGATTTAAGTAATGTTTGTTTATATTGGCATTTACTTGTAGTTATTATGGATTTTCAAATTAATCAATTGGATTGATACAAGTTTCAGAACAAGATATTCATTATAGGAAATACATAAATCAACAAACCTGCAGTCGTGGACACCGGCGACGAAGATACGATTCCGTTTTCTTTAGTTATCCTATTTTCTACGGTAGTTGTTGTTACACCTGAGGATAAAACACCCATTGATTTAGTTTAAACAAGGAGGTTATATTTCCATGAATTAAGAAGAATTCTTGAGATACAGCTAGGTTTTGACATTCGAAATAAAATATAGATTATAGACAATATAGGCCCAAAATGGAACCTTGTAGAACTCCAAATTCTTAAGTCAGGATTTCTAATTTAACTATCGAAAAACTAATTTCCATAGTAATTTCTCAAATTCTTAATACGTTTTCATTTATCCCGCATAAAACATTGCAATATTAATGCACTTCAAATGAAAATCTTTATTTTTCCTTGTTTTTATCGCTTTCCTCGTCACGTAGTACAGTTACTGCGCATCTAGGTACCAGGGCATCATAACTCACCGTTGGTATGAACAGGTGTCTGCAGTACGCGCAGGCCGCTAGTTGACAACAGCTGGAGTGCCGCTGAACCCACTACGAGCCCGCTGCTACCGACCACCTATAAAAACGAAGCGTAACAAAAATTGCAACACAGGAAAAGACGGAAATCATCGTACAACAGATTTAGACAAGTTTTTTTTTGTTTTATCATGCTATACAGTGCGACTTTCGTCTGTCTGTCTGTCTGCCATAGCTACTACTTCTACAAAGATAATGTATATTATATCCCGCCCTGGTCGATATGGCGCTTTGTGGAGTATAAGAACAGTGATCAAATCTGTCGTTACGAGTATAGAAAAATATTCTGCTTAGTACAACTGTTTCCAAGATATAATTTTCCCAGATACACCGCTTGCTCTTTATTAACGGGCATTTTGATGGGGCTCTATGCACGTCCTAATTTTTACACCACGTCAGTATTTATGTCCCAGGAAACATTTGAAGGTGTGAACTGTGAATAATAATTTACCGTATTTAACGACCACCGCACACCGTTATAAACAAGCTTAAAATGTATTCCTTTAACGTTCAAAAATCGTTAAAGATGGCAAATAATTTATTTTCCTACCATGTTCAGTTCTATATTTTATTGATTCAAAACATTTATAAAATCGTACAGACTAAGTCTCATGATCTTTTTTAAGTATTTATGCTAGAAACACACACAAGATCGGTCAATGTAGCGACGTTTAAAGGAGGCCTAAATTAAGCAGTGCTCGTATTTCGGCTGATATCTTTTAAAAGCCTTTGGACTATCCGTTACGTATCAAATATCTTGATTCCCTCTCAATTGAAGAGTTTTGATCAAAATCTGGAGACAATGTGGTACATATTGAAGTAAATACCACAGAACCACCTCACCTGCGATATGGGTAGATGTATTTGAGCTGGATGCACTAAGGTGCTGAGCGCATTCGTTACGCCATTTTCTACCGTCACCCCATTCTGCAACAAAGCAAAATATTATGTTTTATTAAAACAATTCTAATAAACATACTTTTCATTTATTTTTGACGGGAGGTCTTCGTCAGTATTTGTCGACAGCCAGAAATCTTATTCCGTCTACAAGTCAGTGAAGGTAAAATCTTTTTCAGCTCTTGATGAAGCCTTTCGGCCAATATTTATTCGTCTCAGGTTGTGTCCCAAAATTGCGGCACTAATATTTTCATTTTAATCTGAATAGTAAATACGTCATCCACTAAAAAGATGCGTCAAACGCATAATATTACTATAACCTTTGACGACTCTGCAGGTGAAGCTAATGCATCGTCGTGAACTTTCACAAGATCGAGTAGATAACACCAAGGTGACGACGTTAAATCATACCGAGAGAAAACCCTGGCCTTAATATTTTTTTTAGTTTTAAACGAGAAGGAAAAATACACGTTGCACGTTACATAACATTGTATCATGAAAACAATACCGATGTGTTTTTGTTTCGAATAAAAATAGATTAGACTTCATTGTTTTATAACAGATATCGTTCACAAATAGTTTAAATTGGTACCTTTGTATGCATGTATTTCGTGACTCAGTCATTTGACATTTGAAACTCGTGAAATTCGTGTCTAAAATTAGCATCCATTTTCTATTCGGTATTAGCGTTATATGCGTATTTCACGTACCTTTTATTTAGCACTTTATATTTAATAATATTCTAACATAGCATTTAATGAACATTTATAGTTCGTTAGCGTAAAATATTAGGGCTTTAAAATAATTGGACATAAACTAATCTATATCGACTTGTTATCTAGAATATTACTCAAAAGCAATCGACAACATGTATCATAAGACATTATTTCCCAAGCTCGACCATTTAGTACATTAGTGTACGTAATGGTCCAATCAAGTCTTTAAAGCCACGGTTACAAGATTATAGACAAGTTGCGACTGTTTTATTGAAAACAACATCATTAAAACATCCGGTGTTCCTCAGGGATCATACTTCAGACCCATTTAATTTGAACTCAATTAAATGTCTTTAAAGGCAGGTAAAATACGTAAAATACTAAACTTAACAATTTCTTTACCTATTGAATTATTTTTAAACAATTATGTTTGCTACATAATCTGCTTCATTAATTGTAAAAAAATAAATGTATTCATTCTGAAATCTAATTTATATTCTAATGTCTTATACGAAAAAAGTACTAACTTGAGTGGAAGGTTCTGCTGGCGCAAGCGTAGTGAGCGTGAGCGTATTAGATCTCGAACCGTACGGTGTCCGCACAACCTGAAACATTAACAAAAATCATAATTTACATTAACTTTGAAATTACCTTCTAAATAACAATTAATTTACTTCGGATAAAGGTTTTGTTAAACAAATGGAGTAACACAAATCCTAATCCAAGATTAGGTCAGCTCTAATTTCTAACATTGTACTAGGCAAGCATACCTGCGAGGTGGTGGGAGTGATTTGTAAAGGCATCGTACGCAACTTCGTGCTTAGGTTTAGAGTGCGGGGAGGAGACGTCTCCATTCGTGATACGGAACGTGGCGGTGACGCTGTTATCTGCAATTGGAACAGTTTATTTATTTGACCTTGCAGTTTTAAGATTGTGTGTCAATATTTTAGTAAACAGAATAACTTAGCGATGTTTATTAATTTTTGATAATACTAATTATGTTCTTATTAGAATTAGAATACTTACACTTAAAGGTATTCCTAGAACTTGTCCATTGACAGGGTCTTCTATAACTTTCTCTTCTGTGATGGCATCTAATAGAAAAACAAAAGTATTTCTCATCTATAAAAAAACGCAAAATGGAAGAAATACTGCAGTTATAAATAATATAATCGAGACGGGCTCCTTGATTTGTTTTGTTTAATTAAGTATAGTAAATTATATTTGTTTAAAAAAGTTTGTATTGTTATCATACAAAACTACATTTATTTTTTCAAATTTATCTCAATCAATAAATATTATAAAAAATTGCACCGAAGCCAAATATTAAATAATCTCGACCAAATGTACCAGGCGCACATAACAAGATAGGAGGTTAACGCACCAATGCTCAGAGGGCGAACAGTTGTTCGGACCGAGATATCTCTTTTCAAGGCGGAGAGCCTCTGTTGCGCCGCGATCTTCTCACGGGCCAGCCGTTCCATTTCGTGCTCACAGTCGCGTTCTTTACGTCGAAGAACCTGCGGACAAAGTACCAGGATAACATAACTCAAGAGAAGTTTACTTTCATGGAATGTTTACAAATGCAACAACATAAGGTAACTAACTGTTGTTGTTTTTTAGCGAAAACATCGTATTGATGTACCTATTTGTTTCTTATGAAAAGTCATTAATAATATTCCTTTTAATTACCTGGCTAACGAGGAAAATGATTAGTCAAGGGTTCAATTCAAAAGCGACAAGGGAAAAGAGAATCCAGGCAACTCGCAAAAACTTTTTCCCTTTGAAAAAGTTTTGAACTTAAAAATTGTTTAGGTAGGGGAACTTCAAAACAATTTGCAAATAGGAGAGAAGCCGTAGTTTTTAATTTAATTACGAAATGAAGTCGCTTATTTAGCCTGCTATTGAGGTGTTTCCAAAAAACGTTTAGTACAAACAAAAAGCATAGGAAAATAATAAAACAAAAACACAAAGAGTTCGAAATGCCATAAGCAAATATGACATTTCGAACTCTTTTCGTTTCAAAGAATCAATTAAATAATTCTCAGAAGGTCAAGAGTTTAGTAAGGCATCAATTAATAATAAATTAGTAACTTCAGGAGAAGATTGCCAATACATTACACGAAAAAAACGACGGCAATAAACCCTTGGATAAACTAGAAATACAACACGATGGCGTAAAAAGCCTGTCAAGCACGATACACTTAACACTTTATATGTAAGATTAACGATTATGAATAAAGGGGATGCATACCTTGCGTAGATGCATACATATGTGCATATATAGTGTACACATGTATAAAACAAGAGCACGGTATGTTTTAACAAGATTAAACCAGTATCATCTAGATTTCTTTAGATAAAATAAAAACTAAATGTACTCGTCTCGAATTGAGGTCACTCCGCCCAGATACAGCAATAGAGATTATAACATGACGAATGATAAATTTAATTGTAAATGGAAATTATTCATACAACTTTTCTAAGAAGCGACATGATTTGTGTAAGTAATGTTACAAAGTCAATTTAATCTAATCAGACTGAAAATGACAGACGTAATGATACAGAAAGCGACATTTCGCGACCTTTCAATTAAGATAATTTAGTTGTTTGTTGTTCGAAATTGATAAACAAACATAATATCAAGAACTTGAAAATATTCCGAATCTTTTTATTTATCATATAAATGAAGACGATATAAGAAGAACACTCTAATTTGCTGTACTTAATTGCGCAGTAATAAAAAAACCAGGCTTGCTGAAGAAATTATTAGTAGAATAGCAATTAGTTTCACTAAAATATTAGTTTGTAAGTAAATGTTTTGAACGGTTTAACGATGATAATAAAACAAATTGGGGAAGCGCGAAGGCCATCGACATTTGTTTCAAAGGCAACGACTACCAGGAAAACAGAGCTGTGAAGATTTCTGTATTGATACTAACCTGAATATATCTAATAGCGGAGCCGAGGATTGATAGATTGGAGGTTTTCTTGTCATCTGGAGTGGCGGGAAGCTGTCTTTTGAGAAGTTCGAAGCACTCCTTGAGGTGCGCCCGCCGGTTCTTCTCCAGTTTGTTGTGTACTTCTCTCGTACCGGCGCGGGGGGCGCTGCCACTACTGCCCCCACTGCCGCTGCCATTGCTGCAACCGCTGCCACTGCCGTTACTGCTAACCGATGGTGGGGAAGGGATGGGGGGTGGCCTGTTAACAATTGATATAATTATTTATTTTTGATTCCATCTGTATTCTATTTCGTAGAACATAATAATTTGTTACTATATGCTACTGGTCTTTTATCCAAAACACTGGTCAAATATCAAATCGAGTTTAATGCCTTCGATAGCATCTCGCGATATCGTCACCTGCATTGTAGTGTACAGAGTACGAGTATGTACTGTTATGCAATCATAACATCATTTTGTTTGTATTTCATGTAACCATTTTGCGTAATCCACTTAATCACGCGTGTATTGTGCGCAATTCTCTTGGTGTTTTCATTTTCTTCATTATTTGAGTCTGTAACTAGATCTTCTTTGAAGTTAAAATCAGTATCGTCAATCTTTGCTTACTTTCTATCTCATTGTATATCGAGTATATTAAAATGACGTAAAACAATATATGTAATTATAATATCTTTAGAGAGCGTCGTCCATGATTTAATAATGTCTACAATAATATATATCTAAAACATGGAACAAGGAAACTAGACAACGTTACCGCGTGTCATAGCTTTATTAATAATTGCGCATTATTATGATTAGCATAGACATAACTATGTCTGGATTATTCCATTATTTCATAATACACATTATTAACTAAATATAACTGCATGAGCTAGGCAAAGAAGTGATGGATGGATTGTGTAAAAGACGAGATGGCTAGAAAGGCAGGGAATATACCTTTCGTGTGTATAGGACGTGGATCCACGCGAAACACAAAGACTTTTCTATTTTCCGCTAATTACGGGCACACGAAAGGTTAAGATGATGGCAAATAGAAAAGTATGGAAGAAGATATTTATGCTAGGCCGACCTTAAATATTTATTGGGATGAGACCAGGCGTTTGATGAAAGGTATTAGATTCAAGTGTAGTCAAGTCAATTGATCACTTTTACGCTTGATTTTGCAATACATTGCATTTGAAATTTCAACGTTCAAGTACGATTATACTTTTGAATAAAAATATAAAAAACAGGATTCCAATGAATCTATATATATACTAATATTATAAAGAGGCAAGATTCGTATTTTTGTATGTAACGAATAAACTTAAAAACTACTGGACCGATTTCAAAAATTCTTTCACCGTTGGGAAGCTACACTATCCCCGGGTGACATACTCTACTTTTTATCCCTGTATTCCCACGGGAACGGTAACTACGCGGGTGAAACCGCGAGTCGTCCGCTAGTATTCTATAATTAAATTCAGAAAAAAACAATTTCTGTATGACATTTTTATTACAATCAAGTCCGAGTTTCTGCACAACGGCCCCCGACAAATGTGTTGGGAGGAGAGACTTTGTATTTCAAAAATCACTTCAAATTTTTTTTTATTTATTAATTATGTTTTTTTTTTATTTTACGAATTACTTATATAGATATTCAAAACAACCCGTGGTTGTTTTGAATATCTAACTAAATAAAAAAATGGTCACACAGCACGTTTAAGAATTACTCAACAATAGGTAATTATTTATTATTGTTATATTTCACTACCGGATGCACCGTGGAATATCACAGCAATATTTTCCTTAATTAATGAGACAAAAATAGATGCAAATAACTGGCTAAATGCTCCAGCAGCTTAATTTGAAAACACAGTCTCGTACAATCGTACCTTCGAATTAATGATGCATACAGATACTGATAATGACAAGGACTTATTCCCTGATGAATACAAAACCCTAGCTGATAGATTTGGTATTCAGCATGGTTGCTAATATCTAAACCTTGACAACAATCCTCTGAAAAATAAAAGCACCATACGCGCTTATACTAGGACAACATAAAATTGCAAGGGTTATCACGCAAGGATGAAATTACAATTAAGACCTGTTTACATTTTATTGTATTACAATGACGTGAACGCACTAGATCTACTTTATTCATTCGCCAGTGCATTGTAAATAACTCTAGTAAGTGTAAATACTAAGAGATAGCATTACCAGGTGTCCTCATTCTTTTTAATAAACTTGTTTACTGGCTTGCTTGATGTAGTATGTATTAAAAAAAAATTACAAAATAGTTTTCCTCCATAGTTTTTTTTTTTTGTCTGTACAGTATGTAGTTTAATTTTATCAAATCATTCACATGACTTCGATAATTATGTATTACTGAAATATATTTTGTGTGATTCTTCAGTATTTTTAAATGAAGCCAAAAATTACAATTCACGAATCAGTGCTGCCTCTATCAAAGCTAAGCTTATTTATTTATTTTGAGGACGTTTCTATATTGTTGCCCATATTCCAATTTGGAGAATTAAATGTTTTAGTTTTCTTGTTGTAAATTCTTATGAACGTCTTGTCCCATTTCATGAGGGGTTTCAAAAATACAAGAATCAGTTTAAATTGGAAATTATGAACCAATAGTTCATATGGCATTTGAATGTAATAAAAAAGAAAAAATATAATGAGGTGGTTAAAAAGTATTTCTTGATCTATAACTACAACTTCTAAAAATCGTCTTAATACAAACAAAATGATGTTGAAATGCGGTTGAACATTGATAATAAACATTCGATAAGTTTTAGCGACAACAAAACAACGATCGTCACGCCTCGTGCGAATCTCCAGCTGTTTCAGACACCGCTGTTACTAGGAGAACATACCCATGACTGATACTCGTCGTTCGCGGCCTGGAATGTTCTTGTGCGAAGTCGAGGAGGGGCGCGGGAGGAGGTGCGGTCGCCGCTGGGACCGGCTCGAGCGCTACGATGGCAGGCGCGGTTGGGCAGGGGGGCACCACCGGCACCGGCGACGTCGGCCGGACCACGCCGTTGATGCGCGGTGTCACCGGCAGCCCTGTCACCACTCGCACCGACACCGGCGACTTCGGCTCCTCCTCTGTAAACAAAGGTGACACGTCAGAAGGAGCTAAATACGCAACTTACACCTTGGACCCAATTCTGATTACGAAAACTTAATCATCAGTCTACTAAGATCCTATTAGAAACGAGCGGGCCATCCTAGGTCGGTCAACACTTGTCAAAGCCGTGTCAACCGCTCGTCCACGGCTGCAATCCGTGGCGGTAAACTACCAGGCGAACATATTTCGCAAGAGTTCTATACAGCCGTGTGAATGAAACAGCCACATCAGTGTGAATGAGACGGCATCATCCCACTTTACTTTCAAATTGTAACGGTACGCAATAGTGGACTTTACGCACAAGCATTAAAGTCCATAGTATAGTAAAACTAGTGATAATCAGTCACGCTGCAATGCCGAGTGAGACAGAGGTTACGTTCGAGTGTAGTGAAAGAGACGGAAGCGGGGGCGTGGTCTTACGATAAAATTACGTCAGCACATGTGGTTGCGCGCGTGCTTTCGGTTTGTTTGGCGTTAACAGTTGCCACGCCGAAAATCAGCTGCTCAGCGCGAGGTGCCAGAAAAAACAAGTCGCGTCGTAACCGGCCCGTAAAATGACTGGCGTCTGCTACTACTAGATTGGGCTGAGTTTGTTTTGTTGAGCGTCGAGTCGAATCCACGGTTTTATAGATCTTGTTCGCGTGACTAATAAACGTATTTTTTTTAACAGATAAAAAATATATTATCAAGAACTCCGACGTCCACGAATCACTATTAATAACAGATAGGTATATATCTTGGACGTTTATTATATCACGTCCGAGAGATATCCAAAACAAAGTTGTTTACGTGTAGCTGAAGACTAAATGCCATCTAGAATACCTATACAATGTACGTTCTGGAAAAATAGTTTACGTAATGATGATACAACATAGTCTGAATGAAGAGCTTCGTTATTTTTATTTGTTAGACCAGCTTTTTGCGTCTGCCGGCCGGCATCACGCTAATATACTTCAGTAACGCAGCCCGAACTATAATGATTGACTTCTTATCTTACAGGAACTACACAGTACTGCTTCTTATACTTATTATTTCTTGTCATAAGTTTCATGCATTATAAAATGTCGATAGGATGACTAATTATTGCGACCTGAATAACGAGTACCGTCACCTTTTAGATACCTACTTCATATTAGTCATTATAAATATTATTGCTTCTGCAAGAAACACTTCACCATCCATCACTCCATTCAATACAAAACATCATTACTAGTACAATAGAAAATGTATGCTTACTGACTTGAACGTATATAGCTCCCCAGATTGCGTGATCTTTGTCACCTTATTGCTGTGAATGAATATAATTTTTCGTACCACTTGCTCAAAAAAGTGACATTCTATGCCACAAAAAGCGAACATAACAATAGTCATTTTTAATCTGTTAAAAACAGGGAAAGAAAATTGTACTGAATTTCATTCATCCTCTAGGGGGAGAATGTGATTTAAATTTGGAATACTTACCGAAATTTATACTGAACTACGTCTGTGTTTACACCATTGAGTTTGTATATAAAGCATTATACATCTTTTTGAAAAAGGAATACGCATTTACGTGGGACACTCAGAAAGTTTTGCGAAACTAAAAAAAATTGTTCTATACGTACATATATTTTTATTAAATCTTTTCAAAGTACTTTCCACCAGCCTCTATACAAAGATTCATGCGCCTAAACCAGTTTTCAAAACACTTTTTCCAGTCCGCCGCAGACACCTCGTTTACAGCCTGCTCGAACGCAGCCAGCGCATCTTCCGGCGACGAAAATTGTATCCCTTTGAGCTGATTTTTTATTTTTGGGAATAAAAAGAAGTCACACGGTGCTAGATCAGGGCTGTAAGGAGGGTGACCCAGGAGTTTGACTGGCGTGCTGTCCAGGAAGTCCCTCGTTTTGAGTGCGGTGTGCGCAGGTGCATTGTCGTGGTGGAGCAGTAGCCCGCGGAGCCCTGTGTTTGGTCGCTTGTTGCTTATAACAGAGAAAACTTCTGGCAAACATTTGGTAGTATACCATTCGGCATTAATGCTTCTTTGATCCCGTAAGGGAATTGATACCAAGTGGCCAGTCAAATTAAAAAAGCTAGCGATCAAAATCTTACCCCCGCTTCTAGATCGCTTCACTTTGGTAGGCGTTGGCTCATTTTGAAACACCCAAACAGTCGACTGGCGCTTGGTTTCTGGGTCGTATTGATAAATCCAGGACTCATCACCTGTAACGATGTCGTAAACACGCCGAGACGAGCCTGCTTCAAATTTGTTAAGCATATCACGGCACCATTCCACCCGGGCCTGCTTCTGAGCATCGGTGAGGTTGTGCGGCACCCAGCGTGATACTATCCTCCTCACGCGAAGATGGCTGTGTAGAATCTCGTGAACGCTTCCCGATCCAATCTTCAATATGTGTTGAATCTCCTGATATGTAATTCGCCTATTGTCTTGGATTAAATTTTTCACTGCTAGCACGTTTTCTTCGGTAACAGCCGTCAAAGGGCGACCGCTTCTTTCGTCATCCCCCAAAGTTGGTCGACCGCGCTTGAATTCGTTATACCAACGATACACGGTTGCCTTGGAAGGGCCTTCATCCATGAATGCCATTTGAAGTCTATCGTACGATTCATCCGGTTTCAGGCGACACTTGAAATCGTATAAAATCATAGCTCTAAAATGTTCCCGGCGCAGATCCATATTTCAGTGAGACACAATACTTTGAATTAACTCGCAAAAAATGTGGAGGGAAATTTTGAAATTGGAACTTACTTATTTTTACTTATAAATAATCATATTTTCGAAAAACATTATAACTGGCCAGTCTCCCATATATAAAAACTTTTTTTCGCAATACTTTCTGAGGGGCCTGGTATTATGCAGTTATGATTATTAAATAAAATAACGAAAACCGACGAGGCCGTATGAGCTTGATGCCTTTAATTTTCCGACAAAAAAATATTAGTCTAGGCATTTGCCGCGTTTTTGTTTTCTTCAAATACATAAACGTTAAGTTTATTTTACTTTTAATTGTCATTATTTTTAATAAATGCTTATCTCATATTATTATGGTGTTAATTTTTTCGCAAATGGTACGAAAAGTAGAGTATTTTCCTCGATGATAAAGCTGTCTTAGTCTTGGGTGAACTTAAATCCCTCGCTAGCTTCGCTCGTGATTTAAGTTTTTAACACCCTCGCTACGCTCGGGAGTAAACCTCGAGTCCTTCGTAACGCTCGCAATTAAAATCGTCACCCGCGACAGAAGACACTGCTTTATCCCCTTGGTTAATAATCTACTAATAGAATTCAGCACAATCATGTGTAATCAAAACATCACTTGTGACAGCTAACTAAAGTTCTGTTATAGAATCAGCATTATTATAAATCTAGCAAATAATTAAGAGCAACGGTTATAATCATGAATTTAATCCAAAATATGAAACAGTAGAAGAAGTTCAACATGAAAATAAAGACCCTAAGCATTATATTAATACAAATTCATTACAAAGATGAGCTACTAAGTTCACTTCTATTAATAACAAACTTCACGAGCCACGAACTCAATAATAGGAAAACATAAAAGGTAGGTGGTTATTGACCGGTTTATTCAATCGTATTCAATATGAACTAGAATTGTTTGAGCATGTCCTAGACGTGGCCTAGGATTTTGCACTCATGACTTTGACAAACATCACGACTTTATAGACCTTCGGGGAATAAACTATGATCAATGAGGCTTGTACTTACGGGTGGTACACCATAACGTAAATAAGGGGTTATTAACAGCACCCCACGAGTCTTGAACCATAGAAATGCCTATTGATGTGATTTCATGTGATCTTACCCGTTCTAAAACAACATCAGTTTAATCCGACTTAGAATTGACGAATTCAATTTAGAAAACGTTTCAATAAATTACAATATTTTTACACATTTCCATGAAAAAATCTTTATATTTTTCGAGAGTCTATAGGATGATTTTAACTGATGTTTTTACAATTAAGCTAAAACGGTGAAGTTTGACGCATCTGTGTTCATGCAAGATTATCATATTTCTAATGTCACCTTTATATTTGCTTTAACAACATATTTCAATTTACTTCTACCATTTATAAATATGATTAATAATATACAAGGCAGTCACAAACAGATCAATATATCGCCAAAAAATTCTAGCGTGACCTCAAAATCAACCAAAAAATTATGTTTCAGAGGGTTTTTAAAGTAGAAAACAAATAAATAGAGAGACCAAAGAAAACAGAAAATGTTAATGTGACCTCTGTAAGTTGATCTAAAATTCTTAGAATATCCAAATGTATTTAAAAACTATGTAACGTGTATTTGTGTCACTGATCTCAAAAAAGTCACGAGAAATGTCTCTGTCTTGACCTGTTAAATTGTAGGCTGCTAAAGAAGGTTATAAAATTATAAGGTCACTGTTTGACTCGGAAACTTATTCTAGGATGTGTATTTGGAGACAAGCAATACAATAACCCGATATATGCTAATGTGATTTCCATACTACAATGACCTATCTTACTTAACAATTGAAGATTCTTCTAATAAATTCTTATTTTTCACTGCTAGTAAATCCCCAACCATAGATATAATAAACAAGTCCCCAACTAAACATGTTATTTCTAAAATATATTTCTTGAAATAGAAAAGGACAATGACCAAAGATTTCGAAAATATGGGCAATATACCGATATATACGGAATTGCGCTATAAATATTTAGTAGAATCACTTACACGACTATTGAACTTGAAAATTTCAATACTTTTGAGAAAAATAGCATTACATTATTCAGTATTCTGATAGAAACTGACTTCATTGCATTAGAATCGGAGAGCAAAATGTTGAAAACAATATTTATATTGTGTTTATTTATTCATTCGAATCAAATATATTAGAGAGAAAATAAAATGAAAATCGTCGAAATCAATAGCTTGAACACTCGAGGTTCTTTGTAACGTGTCTTTGACAGAAATATTATGTAATATTTTATTCATGGATATTAAAATTGACAAGCTCAAGTCCAGTGATCGAATTTAAAAAAAATGATGTAGGCTTATTGTCTGTCAAGTGCAGACCGTACCAGGGCAGAATGAGCGTGTAGGCAGTGACCGGGGAGGGAGGGGCAGGCAGTAACGTGCGTCATTGGCCTTCTGGAAACCTCACAGGGGGTTGTTATATAGCCGCTGAGATTTGTCCTTGAAAAAGTGAACAGGAAAACGAGGTTGTGTCCGTGAGATGACGTAAAAACAAAACTATTATGTTTAGTCCAAGCAATAACGATAATATTTTGTGCAAAGGTGCTTAAGCGTGCGCTTAATATAGGTGGTGTTTATAACATCGTTATAATTAATTAGTCTGAATTTATAATTATATATTTATCACACTGTGTAAGGAGTTAGATTAAGTAGTTTGAAGTATGACTAAACGCACAGACATTTTTTTAACCTCTGACGGAAAAAGAGGTGTTTGACGTGTGTATACCTGTGTGTTTGTGTATATTATCTGTATTTGTGTATCTGTCTGTGGCATCATAGCTCCTAAACCAATTGTTATATGATTGGGAGTGTTTTAGCTACGTAGGATGAAAATCGGTTCAGCCGTTCAAAAGTTATGGACGTTTTACTGTTTGAATAGGGGATTTACGCAAGATATCGTGTCATAATTATGTGTTCGATAGATATTTGATCGAAGCGTGTCTACTATTAGATAAATTATGTAGATAAAAAGGTACGATTAAAAAAAAAATCGTGGGTTTAGTTTTTTCAAGCTTGATTTAGAAAAAAAAGTTTACTTTCCTTTTGGCAAAGTTTTATAGGTTGGTGGACACTTAGGAGTTAGGACCATTTTAATTGTTATAATATAATTCTTCTCTCTCCACCATTCTTCTGAATTAAAACATACATAAACAAGTAACCCAAAAGTCCAAAAAAAACTTAGAGAAAGCATTTCTACGCAAGCATCATAAATCCACAGGTATTACTACTATGCTAAAAGAAACAAAACGCCTTCTGTTGGATTATGTGCGCCTGGTACAATTGCGCATGGCGGGCGCGCGCCTACAAGCAACGATCACGCAAACACCGACCATCTCCCACGTCGCGAACACCCACACGTGCAAGCGAAACTGTGATTCCAGACACTGGTGAACCGGTATCGCTGCTATGTGCATCTGTTGCTGATCTGAGACCGGTATTTAAAATACCAGCACCAAATAGGCTTTGGTTGTAAGTATGCAGAATGTGGCTTGCAAAACGGTGACCAATTTCTGCGAAGCTACTGAAGTTTAGCTACTCATTATATTAAGCAAATTGTTAATGAACTCAACCATAATTTTAACCTTACCTAACCTAACACCCTAATCCAACCAGGATTATATATTAAGAAGCCTTTGGCAAATCCTGCTTATCTTATAATCTTTATCACTACATTTTCAGGATGAAGCAGTCATCAAAGATGACGAAATCATAAATCCTATTGAAATTTCACTGAATTTAGAATTGTTTCATAATCATTCGAAGATTCGTGTAGAATACCAGTCAGGATTTTACAAAATATAGTACAAAAATTGTAGCATGTAGGTGTATGAAAACAGTACGTGCCTCTTCAGTAACAATGTGTATATAAGTGATACGGGACGGGGGTTCTTTTGCAGTCTTCAGAGAAGCCTTATAAACGAAAATGCCAACTTTGACAATGGTAAAAGTTGCTGCTTGGACTACATTCTCATTGGTTTGAGTAACTTCGACATAATGGCTCGATGATTTCTTGAACTGGAACGGTGGATTTCGGTCGTACAAAATTTCCTTTAGTTTCCAAAGTTTATAAAAGGTTTATAACTTATCCTCTAAGAGCAAAAATCTCGAAATTTTGCGCTCCGCATATTGCGATTTGACCTTTGTCCCCGCCCGTATGGACTTGACCTAGATGTTGATCAAGGTCCTGGTTTGTTATTAGTGGTTCCATCTAAAATTTTGGAGTTCTGCGCCGTCAAGGCATTTCCTCTAAGGAAAGATTTTAAATGTAACAATAAAGAAAATCAAGTTGGTATTATAATTTATAAACCCAGCATCAGTCGGACATGAAAATGTAAAAACGTGCTATACATATAAGAATTTTATTGGAAACCCAACTTCAGAGATAAATATTATCACTAACCCGAAGATACTTATCAAGATGTACCCGGGTGTACCCATTTAGATATGTGTACTTAAGTGTGGAATGGCTAGATAAGATCTGTTACCGAACAAAAGCGTTACGTGTAAAATTGAATATATAGTAGTGAGAGGGCCACTGGTTCAGCTGGGAGGGAGTGCAGTGGGGGCTGCGGGAGCCTCTGGGTCTGGAAGTGATAAGCGGGCCGGTGGGCCATCGCGGGTGTGGGGAGGGGGGGGGGGGGGGGGGGGGCAGTATGCTCGGCATCGGCACGTGACAAGCCGTCACGCGGCACGAACTCACCCGAACGCATCGCCGCCGCCGCTGCAACGCGCTCTCACAGAGGAGGGGGGTAGGACATATCTACCTAGCAGGCAGCTAGCACATACTGACACCTTGCCTCCAAGTACAGACAGGGACAATAAAATTAACTCTTTTGTAACTCTGTGCCGAGTTATTAACATGCATAGCACTACTCGTTTCTACGGCGCTGAGTCATTTGTAATCTTATGGACTTACTAAGAAATGAGGTTGAGACATAGATGACGGATGTACCATTGTTAGCAATAAGCTTATAAGTACAGTATAAATTTCAGGATCAAAGGACCAGAATAAAAGGACAAATGTTTTAGACACCAACGAAAGCGAGCATTAATGCCATAAACGGTAAGCGCCCATAAACTGTGCAAAATGTTACACTTTCGGGTGTGATATATTTTATCTCAATGTCAATAACCTCGCCAATACGCGGCGGAGCGGCGGCGGCGGGCGGCGGGCGGCGGCGGCTCGCTCCACATTTTTACAACGCTTCATTACGCGACAACCGCGCGACACGTGTAGCGCACTCGATAACAATTAGATTTGCCTTGGCAATCTCCACTGGGCAGTACCAGTTAGAAGATAACAACCGAGCCGTGATACTCTATGAGCACGTTTAACTACTACCTACGTGCTAAAAGGTAACAATGAATACCTCCTATCAATCATCTCTCCCGCATTACGCAATCGCCAGAGTAAAAAAAATGCAGACCTCAAATCGGTAAAGCATTAATAATAGAGGTCACCCCGTAATGAAGTTAGTTCTAGAACAAAGATAGGCAGCACCAGGCGAGTATCTCGCCGACGATAAAGTTTACGAATAGTGAATACAGATGACCACAATATAGGCGTTATTACAAAACACAAAGAGCACACAATCTAATGAAATTATACTCATTACGCGCGAGTGACGTGCGGGCCAGAGCTAACCGTATTGAAAGAGTGAAACAAAAGAAACCCCGATAAGATAATGTTTATGAAAACAAATATGGTTACGATGAGGTTAGCGACAGAATAACAATACTGAAACATGGCTTCATTATCATATGTGCGAAACAAAACGAAGCCTTAAACCAAAAAAACGAAACCCACGAATGTTAAGTTTATTTATTTACTTGTGGAAGATGCTAGAAGTTCTATCAGTTAGGATTTTGGCGTGAAGTGGTGAAGCCTTGACACAATGCGCGGTGGCAGTGGTCGCAGACCTCTGCATATACTTGTTTAAGTAGTTAATCTTATAAAACTATGTAATTATGTCTGTTACGCAACCGTGCCGCCCGACGTCACGCTGACACACGCCGGCCATCTTTATTGGATTACAACTTTCATTGTGTGCGACATCCGCCAGTTATTACTTACGTAAAATATTGCTATTATTTTCCTCTATAATTATTGGCTTATTGTAGAGATATAAGTTGTTACTGTATCTGCCTCAAGTTGTTTACCACAGTTCTTAGAATGATCAATCATTCTCAGCTACCACAACCAAAAAATTTGACGCACTACGATTTCAATTTGAACTCGTAAAAAATTGTGAGTAATATTCACTGAAGCTGCTCAATCGTCTTATCTGTTAACATATTCAAATTATTCGACGGTTGGAAAATATCGCGAGGTGTGCAGTGCGTCATTCGAAATACTTGAACACTATTTACATTAGCTATAATCATTTCTATTCAATATATTATTTAGTTAACACTGCAAGCGTTAATATAGTATCAGCACAGTTTCTTAACATTCGATATTGTTAATCTTTTAAGCAATCATTTCAACTACTTCTACGATTTCTTTTATGTATTGATACGAACGATCACCGATACAAGTCGTTTGGTCTCAGTAATTTTATCAAAAGCACTACCTTCTTATTGTAAATTCAGTTTCGCCGGCTTCGACTCAAAGGACCAACTTTTCTGTCAATGTAAGCACATGAAAGGTGCATGGATGCTGGCGGTTGTGGCGTCCCAATAATAAAACAGGCGTTATAGCAGACTTGAGGAAAATATTTTATAGACGTGAGGTCACGAAGGAAAGCAAGTTTGGAACACGCATGTAGCTACAAGACCGACATATGGACACAACATCACATAATGATATTTACGGCCTTGGGAAGAAGAACGCCTTGACGGCAACACGCTGTCTTCTAGTACGCACGCAATACCTCGCTGTTTTGGTTCGTGACTTCTCTTCCTCGTCGGTTATGCTGCCCTAATACAATACCGTTCGTAATATATCCTTTACAGTTAATTAGATCCTTTTTGAATGATCCAATATAATTAATTTTAAATTGTTTGTTAAATATAGATTTGTTTGTATTAATATCTGCGTCTTAGTAATAATTTTCACTGTCTTTTCAAAACACCGTTGTATTTGAATTGAATTGGACAGTCATACAGATAAATTTTTAAGTAGCTAATTTGTACAATTGCAAGTAAGGTCATTTGTGTATTCAAACAACCGCTTAGGTACTTCAAGGAAATTGCACACAGTGAACCAAAAAAGGGCTAAAGAACAACTTTGCTATGTAACCAACGATTGAATGTTAGCAATAATTGTTTGCAGTTTTCTCTTACTACAATCTCAGCTCTAAGCTGCTTAGTTCCAAACAGTGTGGTAGTAATGGTTGCTACGTCATAGCTTCCTACAAGCAATATACTAGACTGACCCCTTTTTCACAGTACAATGTTTTCTCTTATGTGCCAAGAGTATTATCACAAATAATCTTTACTAAAGCATACATTGTATTTTACTCCATTTGATGTATAGCAAAGCCCTTACCTTATTCAAATGAAAGGAATATCTAAAGAGATTTAAATTCTGATAATAGTAACAATGAGAAGGCTTACAACGCAGAATTGAATAAAACAACACCTTCACATGGAAATAGAATTTAGAGAAATTAAAACAGCTCTTTAAGAACGAAAAAATAATACAAATCTGTATAAATTCAATTAAAACAGTAATTAAGGAGCATCGTATAAAACAATTACTGCTGACAATACTCAATATAATAAAGTTGCATAAATATGCGTATTAGTTGTGCTCTTGGATTCAGTTGAGCAAAAACAAGACGAGGTTACACAGCAAGGTCAAATAATGCACTCGTGTGGACAATTTGACCTATTGAATCACTTTCAAATATCGCTTTACAATTGATTCGGCAGGTCTGAAGAGTTTCAGGAGCAGCCTTTGATTTATTGTTACTTAAGAAGACAATAAGTCTCCATAGAAAGGACCTTTATATATTTATACTGTCTTTAGCTACAAGTTTTTATTTTGGTTTCGGTGAATCAAGAAAAGAAGACATATTATATTGAAAAGAGTTCATTCAACTTGTTCAATTTTGATTACCTTCCTTACATAGAATTTCATATAGCCACAAAATATGTCCACGACGACGGACTCGACAAATTGGAAAAGTTATATCCAATACAAAACTACAAGTATTCTGAGAAAGAAGTAGGGTCGCTATTTATTAATAACTCACCTAGATACTCTTTTATCCACTTCTTCTTAGGGGGTGGTCGGATTTGAGCGTCTTTAATTTCTTCTTTGATGGGGCTCGGTTCGAAGTTGTGGCTCGTGCAGGGCCTTTCAACTTCGGGGACTCGAGAAGCGGCGACCAACGATGTGATCATTTGTTGCTGCGGGAATCCATAGCCGTTGATAGCATGCCCGTGAGCTTGTAGCTGCTTGTATGCTTTGAGCGTGATTGGTATCGGCTCGACGATGCTGCCGAATTCTGTCTCCCTGGTGTTGATCGCGATGGTGTGGAGCGTGTCGGCGTAGTACTCCCCGGGGGCTCCCATCGCGCCGAACAGTTCTGGCTGCACGCGACGTCTCCGGTAACCGGCAGTGCCCAGTTTCGCTTCGGCGGCTTCCATAAGTATACCCATTCTACAATGGGCCACTACATTAACTAACTACTACTATTAGTCCTCATTATCATTTTTAAGTTCATTAATTAAACAGTCTCTTGATTACTTATGTTTATAATTTTTCACTTATTCATTGCTTAAATTCTGCAGAAGTTTTCTGAAGAAACCAAAGAATAACTTTTACGATACGGTACGTTTACGAAGTTTGAAAGGATTGTATAAGTCAATTGACGTTCAGAGCGTATTGTTATAAGTTTGTGAAACGATTAAGAAATCCGTGGGCTTCATACAAAATGTTAAGTGACTTGAAACGTGGGGGCTTCTTTGAAGAGTTCTGTCGTACTTGTAGGGTAACCGTTTGCGTAACGAGTTTATTGAAAAAGAAATACGAAAAGTTTTAGCACAAAACAACAGAAAACTCTCTGTTGTGATGGAAAACTTTATCCAAATGTACATATAGCTTTTGAAAGTTTTCCAAGTAGGTACTTTGTCTTACTCATAAGGAGTTTCCTCTAAGCTCATGTAACTGTTCCAGACTAACTTCATCATGAAATTTTTCATGTCCTTAAAGTTACAGCAATGCTATTATTCGCATACTTCGGATAGGTTTGGCTATATCTACCATGACAAAGAAAAAGCATAATTTGAACCAGCCAAATTTTGGAAATGCCAAGTGAAATCAAAAGGTAGTCTCAATTGCTACACGGAATAAAATTTGCAAGAATGAGATGGCGCATACATGAGCAAGGCAAGGTGCTTGTTAGAATGGGTGTTGTAAGTGCGAGCGACCTAGGTGCTGCCGGCGTCAGCGGAGCGCGCGCTGCGACGCGGCGCTCAACAAGTGCGGGGAGGGCGTCGAACGCATGGCACGACCCGCCGGCACGTGCATTCCCCGCGCCCCCCCTGCCTGCCACCGACAGACATTGACAGCTAGTTGTACCTCCTCCCACATCATGCGGCCCTGGTACTGCGGCCGACCGAATTGGCAGACATAGTGGATTTTCCATCGGCAAACAAAAGAACGTGCGGAAATGTGCTTCGGTGCGAATGCGACGACTACAATACAAATGAAAAGTTAGTTTTTATACGGATGTAACAAAACTGAGTTTTGAAATGGATGCTTTATATTTGTTTCAATTAAGACTACATCAAAATTTATTAAGGAGTGTTAACGGATTTTCCGCCATGTATGCAATAAAACCATATCTAATAAGATTAAAAAAATTGAGATAAGAAATGTTGACAGAATTTTTTCATCACTGAAACTTTTGAAAAGCGAACCAAATGTGTTTTTTGGCTAGATGACGTAGACCAAGACTGAATGGAGCTTAGATGCGATATAAACATTAGAGCGTGACAAAATAATTGAAAATAACGAAAAGCGAACAGGTGAACTATTCGTAAAATGAAGTGGGAAACGTTATCGGTTTGCTACAACGATCGGTGCAGGTACAAATACACGTGCCTAAAAGCATACTGTTATCGTGGAAAACCAATAACAAACCAGAATTGATACAACAACAAATGCTGCTGCAGAAAAGTCTAGATCATAAAAGTTGGAGGGGATAGATAATTTATTGTTTTCAGAACTGTTATCAAAACTAAATGTATTTCAGATAACAGTAATATTCCGTTTGAAGTTATTTCAGAGCTAGAAGAAGAACATGATAACAAAATAAAATTGATTGATCAAGATATTGCTGAACTGAAAAACGTCAGAAACGAACCAGGATATCATGAACGGGTCGATCAGTAAGGGCTCAGTCATAGAGCAGCGAACGTCAGCTAGCGTACACACGCGCTGCTTATATAAGCGATACAAACGACGACACGTGTCCGTGTTTATATTATGTAACTACTCTTGGCTACCGGCGCAATGCGAGCTATACATGCCTAATCTATGTTTATTACTATTTCTATTAGCCGTTCTACTACTATGTGATGTTTGAATTAAATATTTTTCTATAATTCTATCTTGGTGTCCTGCTCGCTAGCTATTCATAACTTATATAGTTAAAAGAACATTATTATGTCAATTCCCATACATCTTATGTTATAAAAATTTATTGTCATATTGTGTTATTCTAATTTGTAATTTATATTATTTATCATTGTATATGGCGCTATCTTGTTCTAACAAATTTTTATCTTCAAGCATAACATCATCAAGATAATTCATGTTTTCATTAAAGTTTATTTTGATATGGAATTCAAATCATCCTATTACTGACCACAAGAATACGACTGTCCGATTTCTATTAATATTATAGCTATTGTTAATTTTCTATAGATCCTAAGACGTAAGCGTTATGATACGAGGAAAATTCGTAAATAATCCGCACAACAAATGACGTCACAATCGTTGCACCGACAACCGGGTCCGAGGTAATTGATTCAGAGGCTGAATATAAGAAGAATAAACTTTTAGCAATATTTTCTCAAAGTTAAAGATCGAATTAGACTCCTTCCTAAAAGATTTATCACTTAAAGCAATAGACAGAAAAAAGTAAAACACGAAAGGGATAATTTTTGCCTTGCAGTGAGACAACAAGCTCAAAATAATAAAATAGAACGAAGAAAATTTAAATATAGAGCCGACCTACCTCAATTATACCGATTATAAAGCAACAATTTCAAAGGCTATATATAAAAGCGACGCGTCAGCAGAGAGGAAGCGTACCTACCTGATATGTAGGACTGAGAATAGCAAGCGTGCATTTTTCACAAATTGCGCAACTGCTAATAGTCCACAGCAAAATACCGTTTATGACTTGCGCAATATCAATAAAATGAATAATTTAACTATAGGTAAACACCGTTTCTATCACGGCTTAAGTAAGACTAACTAACAGATCGTTTATTAATCTCATCACAAATATGAAAGCGTAGTATTTGTATTGGTGGAATAAACAAAGGAAATCTACTCCTGGAGCTCGTTTGTGTGCTCAGCAAATATTTGCCTTTTCATTAACATTACTGGTTCGATACATTTCGAATAATCAGATTGCTACTAAACCTTCGTATTGGTTCCATTAATTTGTAATTGTAACATTGTTAGTTCCCGAGTTACAATTTCGCTATCAACGGTATTGACTACTTCGGTTTCATTGAACGATGACTCTTCATATTGATCGACATAAAACTTATATAACGGTAAAGCCTAGAAGAGATTTATTATATTTTTGTTTACAAAGACTATAGAGACATCCTCAATGTCGTCTTCATGGCGTTTTTAGATCGACTCATTAGCTATCACGGTTATTGCTGTTTGTCGTAAATCCGGGAATCTAATCTCATCCGATACAACAACTTTATTGTTTTTTAACGTGACATTTATTCATGGCAATCAAAACTTTAACAAAGCAGACATTCTGGTTTCATAAATAACATCTCGTAAGCCAACGAAAATATCACCACCATGTGTCGTAAGAAAACGCCCTTTGAAGGAAATGTTGCCTCAAATTTTCGCGCGACGGTTACGATTGTTATAAAATATATTGGGCGCAAGTAACAACAATGAAATACCGAAAGGACTTCGCCGAATACTCGAAAACAAAATGTATTGCACGATGACCCAATTCTGAATGAATGACAACTGAAAGACTTTGCAGTCATTTGGGGTTAACAAGAATAATGATTGGACAATACAATGTTAATATCCACATCAAGATTTTCACACCGGACGGACAATTCATGAATGTAATTCAATAACATTAGATATGGACGAAATCTCAATGACATAAGTTGTACGAGACAATCACTGAGCATGCCTCATAGTATTTGCCAACTATTGACCAAATGTGAATTGTGAAGTTTTGAAATTATCCGGAAAATGTGTCGAGCTGTTCTTTCATACCTACCACGTAGCGATAAAGATACCATTGTAATATCCATATCTGTAATATTGTTACTACGTTATGTAAGGAATTATTACAATAACATTACAGTCGACTATACACATTACTAATAATCGCATCGATATAACTGCACTATCTGTACCTATACGAATTAAGTTTACTTGGTAGATTGAATATTTGCCTGAATCTGACTTCTCAGGTCCCCACGTCTGAAGTCGGTTTGAAGATATTCTGGCAAGCCATCCCAGTCAGCAGATCATAGTACGATCTAGTTTAGCTCCGAACGTCAATTGCAAAAATCCAAAGGTTGCGCTGCTTGAGCGGCGAATGCGAGATGAGACAGCGCGAGGAGCCGCTGGGCCACCGGGCCGGGCGCTATCGCCGGGGCTGGCGGGCGCAGGGTGTCGCGGACACTCGTTAATTGCCGGCAGTGGGCTGCAGCGCTGGTGGCACGTGGGGCGCGGAGCGGGCAGGTGCCGCCGACCTCGCACTATCTCGTCTCGCCGTTCGAGGTCGCGATGATAACGCACGCTATTTTCGACTCGACGTCGTCAGCTCAACGAGCGTGTTCGTGACCGTCGCAAACGCAGCCGAGAAATCACTAAGGACTCCCGAAACGGAAGCGCGACCGGTGGTATACTGCAAGCGCGACGTCGCGGGCGGTGCGATTCACTCGAGTCGTGTCAGCATGTCGCGATAGCGGGTCATCAGACTAGAAGCGACAGGCGAGGCGCGGAGCCGACCGCCGCCGACGCAATCCGCTCGACGACTGAGTGGCCGCTGCGGAGTGCGGACCGCGGACCGGCTCCGTCTCGAGGAGCGGAGGAGCGGGAGGCGCGACCTCCGGGGCCCCGCGCGCGGCCCGCCAGTGAAACCGTCGCGAACGAAATCGCGAGGGGGAGGGTGCGCGTGTGGGGGAGGGGGAGGGGGGCGCGCACGCGGTCGAGCGCAACGCTCAGCGCTGCACCGCTCTCAACTTTACATAACGCTGCATGGCCGGCGCGACGCATTCGCTTGTCGCCCGCGAAAAGAGGTCGCCCCGACGGCCGCATCGCGCCGCGGGACACCTACAGAATTTAAACAACTTTGTGCCGATCGGCCGTAGGTGATGAAACAGCGGCGGCATTAGCACGCAGATGACGTGTTCCGAGGAGTTAGTCGGTCGGTGGCGGAGTCACTGAACCTCGTCGCCGACGAATAAGGTGAATGGAACATTGCAACCGAATCGAGCGCCGCAACTGTGCGAACTAACGTAGGAGTCGGCATCGAGTAGCTGCGACGCGCCGCTCCTTATGCACGAGTCACAATGGCGAATAGCTTTCTAATGATACGTGGCCGGCGCAGCCAGCATTGTCAGACTTCCCCTTTACACACAAACATACTTTAGCAGAAAACTACAACCTTACAAGTTTGACCCAGATGAAGCTAGTATTACTGTAAAGTCAGGACAGTTATGAGCATCCGGCTCGAAGGACCAGTCGCTGTATCGAACATGTCTTCGACTGCTTATGGTTAAATTAAAGGAGTCTGGAGAGCATAGAAAGGCAATATATGATGCGAGATGCGATACAATATACTTACGCATTACCATGTATATTAAGCGAAGCTCTTACGTCAGAAGTACTAATCTTCATAATAGGATTTCTACAAGTTTACGACAGAATGTTCAGTATTTGGCGTTACGTCGGCGCGGGGCGCGAGTGGCACGTGTTATCTCGGCTCCACGTACTCGTAAACGTACCTATGCTTATGTTTATTTATCTTACATTCGAGATACAGTCTAGCTATCGACGATCACGCCAAGAATAGTCGAATACATGTAAGAGCTGCGGAACCCTTAACCCTGAACTGTTTGCGGAAGCGGAAAAAACTAGTCAAGCCATTTTACTGCAGACGTGAACTGTTAAATCTCTTGCGGAAATGATTGGTGGGCACAAACAAGTTATTTGATTGGATTAGAATTGGATTCAAAACAAAAACTAGGTTTAAGGCTGCTTAAGTTAGACAAGTAGAAAAAAAAACTGGAGGAATAATGATACCCTGAACGAACAAAGGCTTTTAATAAAAAAAGACCGTAAAAGTTATTTTTTGCAAGCTAGATTTGGTGACAATTCCAAATAGAATTTCAGACTACAACTACTGCAACTCCGAAGTAAACGTATCCCTAAGGTAGCTGCCAGGGAAATGGGTATAATAGTAATACAAGACATAAAAGATTCCACAAGTAGAGGCTCCTCGCGCGACGGCGGCGGCGCGGGCATTATTTGAAGTGCAGCTCGCAGGAACGCATAAGTGGCACGGGTGCAGGTTCCGAGTTCCGATAAGGTGGCAGGTAGGGGAGGGGCGGCGCGCATGCGTGCGGCGGCTGACCTTGGTGCGGTGCAGCGTGCAGCCCGGCGGGCCCCCACCCCGCGCCCGGGGAACACCACGCCGCACAAATACCTCCCTCGCTCTTATACCTTTTGCAACCACACCTGCCGGTTTAGCAGGTTGTTGCGACGCGACCTAGCACCGTGCCTAGATTCTATTTCTGGAAGCTAGTACCCATTAAATCAAGAGCTATCAAACAACCAGTGAATTCAGTCATGGAAAAGGTAACAAACAATGGTATTCTCTGATGTGTCAATCAACAAGCTGCAAAAACTGACCTAATGTATGCTGATGTCAATTCACAAGCTGTCTTTAAAATTAAACACGACCCATCTGTGCAAGTTGGCAACATGCAATTAGCACCAGAAAACATTATTTCTGCACAGAAAAAAGAAACAACTGGTATTTGAACAATCAATAAGAACATTTAATGACACTAACGACATGTGAGTCGAGGTGGAAACACTGGGAAAGGGGGGATCCTCTCGCCGGATGTCGAGATATGAGCCGTCTGCGTCGTGCGAAAGCTCCCTGATTTATGCAATTCATTTTGCCGATAACCAGAGCATACAATATCAATTTTCAAAGGCCCAAAACGTATAAATAGAAAAGATAAATACTATAGCAAATGAACGGAGACAAGACACGAATTGATTTATGATTCGTATGAATCAAGTGGCAGATTAGTTTTTGCGCAATACTCTGTCAAAGAAGACAGCAAAAATATGGTTTATATTTATATCGTTTAATATTATTGTATATACGTCTCACTTCGTCTCTAACATATTAAATCGGAACTCTTAAATACCAAGAGCGAGAATGTTGTTACATTTTTTAATGATATCACTCTTTATGTATTCCAAATCATTGGAAATGTTTAAAACTAACGGTACATGGCTGAAGTTACCGTTGTCGAATTCTAATACATAAGCAATATTTAGATAATGTTATACACTCTCTCTATTCAGTTTCCTGGCGAAATATTAACAAGTCTAATGGATACTTAGCAGGGAACATGGAGGAAAGTGGGCATTGAATCTGTGAAAGATTTTATTCAGTTGGTTTGGTTGAAGTCTTTCATTTATTTGAGCGAATATGTAGTAAGTATTCAACGTAAAGACTTGGCCACGAGTGGAGGCACTCAGATTATCTTATCGGCTTTCTGCAAGTAGAAACACAGGCAGTCGTTTGTGTGACTAATGTCTGGCCGGCGGTTGGCGCGCGGCGTGCGTCGCATCGCCGCTGCGGCAGCGCGACGTTTCCTCCGAAGTTCAATATACTACGCGCACTCGCGTACGCGTCCTCACAGACCAGTCGCAGATGGCGAGGTCACGCGATCCCTTTCACCATTCTGCTCGCCCGGTACCGTCGCGGCGTCGACCTTACGCGAGCCTTGATGATACGATTGTTTGCCGCGCCTACTTAACCGACAGTACCGAGGGGCCCACTAATTAGAAACGGCGGTAAAAGTATTATTATGAACAGTAGAATATCGTCGACCAACCGTGACTACATTGCAGACACGCTAGATTTGGCTACATCTTTTTGAATTCAATATATGCAGTTCTGCAAAACATTAGCGAAGTTACTGGCATAAGCAATCTCAAATTGGTGGATGGAAAGAATGTTCAAATCTGCCTTTGTGCATCCCGCTCATGAATATAATTCAGTCAAAGTGAATTGAACACCTTTTTTTACTCTTTCTTCCGTTGAATGCGCAACTGCAAAATCAAGGGACCTTTCTTTTTGAGCCTTTAGTGTAACAAAAAGTTGCATAACACAAAGGTACACGATAAGTGTCCATTACGTGACGGAATAGATTACAAATGTTAGTAGTGGCAGTTCGAAACCTTATGATGCAATTCAACGGCCAAAGCAATCGCTGGAACCTATAGGTGCGTGCTCACTCATAAAACGTTAAGTCGCAATAAACAGTACGGATATAAAACAATACATATTAATGGTATGAAAGATAATGTAAATGCGTGTTGAAATTAAAACGAAAGGGTCGATTCGTGTGGAAGGAAAGTCAAAACTCCAAACGAGCGTCACTGTAGCGTCATTAGAATAATGCTGGAGTGTGAAGCTTTGATTTTAGATAGGGTATCGTGATTCGCCTCTAGTCACGTCGTCCGCCGGGTGAACGGTACTAAAGCCAGGCGACTGTACGTAGGTATTGAATAGCGTCGTCCACTGATAAGTGTCGAGCAAACACGATAACGCGGTTTGCAGACCAACGTACCGACGTGTTACCGGCCTTGTGTTACAACTGAACTTCTTTACTCATCATTCCCTGGTTAACTTTTATTGAATTACTTTTGTAAACTGCTTTTTTGTGGGCAGACAAAGATGGTTTTAGAAGATTTTATGTTACTTTTATCTAGGAAAATGACGTGAGGAAAGTTTTGAGTCTCAATCTGTCTGCAAGAGTAGAAGAGCAGAGAAACGGTGAATGGACTGTGTTGAAGAATGTAAAGCTAACAAGTAAAATTAAAAAAACTCCCGACACATTTATATTGCATGCTACATAATTTATCTAGTAGGAGACGCGGTTCGATCGACAATCTATTAAACCCGTAATTATGACAAGATATCTTGCGAAAAAACCCCGATTTAAACAGTAAAACGCCCGTAACTTTTGCACGGCTGAACGTTTTTTCATCAAACATAAGCTAAGAACACTCTCGATAAAGTCACATTTCAAACAAAATGAAACGAAATCAAGATCGGTTCATCCGCATGATAAACAAAGACAAAAATACACAGGTACACACGTCAATTTTATAACACCTCTCTTTTTCCGTTGGGGGTTAAAAATGAGACTGTCTATACAACGGCTAATAGATAGATAGACACATGGTAGAACAAGACATGGTAATCTCCTCCCGTGACAGCTGGGTCACGTGATTGGCCTAAGACTACGTCATCAATTGCGTTGCGGTTCTCAAACTTTTTTTGTGGGGAAAAAGATAAAATAATACAATAAGTACAAATGTTTTATAATTCTTAATAAATCGTCATATTTGATACTTTTTGTTTTTATTGACTTTGCCTTCTTTTGATTGATTGCATTTTAGCATTTTTATTTAGTTCGGAACGAAAACTCACAAAACTTGACTTGACTAAAATAAGTCAAAAACTAATTAGGTTGGGTTAAGTTCGGGCGTAAAGACGTATTGACACAACTATGCCTTAAATTATGTAATTTACAACGCGTATATAAATTAAATAATAAATTAATAAAAGGCACATACAAGTTATTTTAGGTGAAGTTAGTTACAATATTGAAGCCACGCATATGATAGCGTCTCTTCATTGGGAAAAGAAAATAAATATTACACCGCCTTTTATACTGCTGTTTTTACAGTTTACGGAACAATTAACAATTTTTCTTGTGTATCTTTCAAAGTCTTAGAGCATTTAACCTATGGAGACGGCAAGCCGCGAATCACTGAACAAATTTTTCTGCCACTTTCTGCGGGAGGCGAGGAAAACACATACAGCACACTACAAAAAAATGACAATCACTCACAGATACATGCATCCTATTGCTACAAACGCACACAAAAAAATTATTAACCACACAATCAAAAAACACACACATTGACAAATTTGTGTGTATCTACGCAATAATCCCATGACAACAGATACAAATTGCTAGTGATGTGATACAAATAATGACTGGAAATTCATTTTAATGCATGAATGAATGAGCAAAATGTTAATTCGTTTTATTTTTGTTATACTAAATAATAATAAACTTGAGTAATTAATAAACTACGTAGGTAGGTAAGAAAGGTAGGAGAATTTAAGATACACTAAAAAAAGAACGATTGAATTTATTTTTAGTCAATAATATCAACCGGATAGACTTTTATTTGACACTTTTTTATGTAACACTTTAACACGTCAGTTTTTCGTTTGTTTTGAACTATTTGAGTACGGTGTTTCCTAGCTAAGCTTGTTTGATATCTTATATAGGAAAACATACGTGTATTGTTTCATAGCCATAATCTAGTTCATAATACATGTCTCAATGATCACGCCTAGAGGCAATCACTGATTTTTAAAATGTACCAGTTTATTATATACATGTCGAACACATTTCTGTGGATCAACTTTTTTGGTTAAAAAGGATAAACGAACATTTGAGTATTTTTAACATTCGCAATTGTATATGGCTTCGAATTGATGTGCAGTGGGGTTGTCATTGTAACTACCATGGCTGCGATAGTCTCCTCTCGATAGAGGTATCAAACAAAAATCTAAATCGCTTCATCTGTTTAGGAGCTATGATGCCACAGACAGATACACAGCAATTCACGTCAAATTGATAACACCCCTCTTTTTCCGTCGGGGATTAAAAAATGATTGAAAACTCACTAACGAAACGAACAAACTTACTTTTTATTAGCCTAAAACTTGAAAAGAAAAGAATTTAAATCTATTCTCATAGACATTTATAAATGATATATTTTTTTAGTTCAACCTGACTTGTCCAGAAACAAACACAAACAAAATTATTTTGATACTGAACATACTGATTCAAAAAAATCATTTAATTTATCAATAATTCATTCACGTTGTCCCAGCACTATGCACATCGCTACCCTGTCAGCCTTTCTTAGTTCTTAAATAAAACTATGTTGATGTATAATTTATACTTATATGTGGTAGGAAAAACCATGGCTTCGCAAATTGAAAGTGGCAGCTCGCTTTTTGCAAAGAGGAAACCGCACAATTAACCATTTTTTCGGAGAACTTACTTGCGACACAATACACCTTCAACTGTCCATTTCCAGACACAATAGAAATTACCATTGTTCTAATCCGATTCTGTCATATGGCCAAGCGACTTTGGCAGAGGGGTACGCTCAGCTATGCCATCTCCATAGGTTAAATGCTCTAAGTTCAAAGTTCACGGGTTCATCACAAATGTTTGGGAGCCACAGTATTTTTCTCACCGAGCGAAACAACGCTATAGGTGTGAGTGACACGACAATAGCGATGAAATGGCTAGTTGTCAGTATGACACTTGTCAATTCGATGTGTTGCCACTGTGTGTTTTTGAAATACCCGAGCAAAATGCATTGTTTATCTTAACAAAGCAATTATGAACTAATAATTCAAAATATAAATTAATTTAATACTAAAATATATATGACATAGATGAACATAGATGAATCACATAAGTTACTAAATAGTTAAGCTAGTTAGTAATTTATTTTATTTTCATTAACTACATGAGAAAGTACCTAAATTTTCTAAAAAGGACAATCAATGGTAACACTTATCGTGACGTAGGCTTAGGCCATCCTGGGAAGAGAATACCAGGCGAAGTATACGGAGTATGTTATTATACCATGGATAGACAAACATAGTTTTTTTTTAAATGTCAAAGCTCTAAGGCTAAGGTATTAAACTCTGGCCCATATTTCAAAGTGTCTTGACGATGGGTTTTTACTATTGGTGTCACAGATCAAACAAACAACATGTTGTTTCTTTGATCTGTGATTGTTGTAGAGAGATGGAACTGCAAAGAAAGTACTAGAAACTAAACTTTTATTAATGATACTAATTCTTATTCAGTTCAGATGTCTCTAGTTATTTTCTAGAAAAATCTGAAGTCCCAAAATTTTAGTAGAGCAAAATTGTTTTTTAGAAACCTTATTCGAATTTTTAGTCTTCCGTTGAAGGACAGGTCAATTTTACCTAACTCATGGAACTCTTATACTTTATACTGTGATTTTAAAGATTTGACATAAAACCCATGGAACTTTTATACTTTTCTGTGGATTTTAAAGATTTGACATAAAACTCATGGAACTTTTATACTTTACTATGGATTTTAAACATTTGACATAAAACTCATGGAACTTTTATACTTTACTGTGGATTTGAAAGATTTGTCATAAAAATCTCATGGAACTCTTAGACTTTATACTGTGATCTTAAAGATTTGACATAAAACTCGTGGAACTCATATAATTTATACTGTGATTTTAAAGATTTGACATAAAACTCGTGGAACTCTTATACTTTACTGTGGATTTTAAAGATTTGACATAAAACTTGTGGAACTCTTATACTTTATACTGTGATTTTAAAGGCCCTCCTCTATTCATAATTTTTTATAGGTCTTACAATAAACGCCAGACCATTTAGTCTACTTTAATATCTAGACAGCATTTAAAACTTTATAGTGTCTACTAAAACCTCTTCAACATCTTGTGGTATAAAAAATGTAAATTTCTTTTCCCAACCACCCTTCTGTATGACCAAAAGTGTCATAAACTTCACCTTTTAGTATAATAGAAAGTTTTTACGATCAAAAAGGATTTGTGACCCTATTTTTTTGCCGACGTAGTTGTGCATTCAAGAGTTTTTTTGCTTTGCATTACAAAGAAAAGTATTGCAGAAGCCCCTGCCGACGTAACACGTTGCTAAGTGAGCTTACAAAAGATTATTCCAGCATACAATAACGTTGTTTTGATGTTTTTATAATCGTGTTTCGCAACGTGCTAATTAGCTGATAAGATAAATTGTTTGTTTACAAAATTTTATTAATTTAGATACAAGTTTTATGTCGTTTTTTGTATTGACGAATAAGATTTTCAAAGTCCAAAGGGATTTGGAAATCGACGGAATCGATTTGCAGCTAAAATTGACGCGCAGTTATTTAGAGAGAACGTGGCAAATGTTGAGGTAGTTCATGCAGCGCAGGCGCAGGCGTTAGCCGTCAGACTCGATAATGTACAATAAGACAATGCGTTCATCGAGTACTGAGAACAATAGGTGTCTATGAAGTAGATACTAACGCACGCACCGTTACGCAACCGTACCTTGTGCTAGTTTTTCTTGAGGTAAACATTCAAACACCTATACACTTTGAGAGGATGTGGAGTTGGGAGTTAAAATTACTTTAAAATGCATATAGTGAAGCGCATTGCCGTGCCCTGCGCCGCCCCCCCTCCCCCGCACCGCACCGCCCCCCGCGCCGGCACACGCGTCGATCAGCTGACCGCACTCTCGAGCGCCCCCTGCCTGCCTCGACCAAAGCAATGCGTCATGCATTATGTTGACTAACTCGCTCCACGTATACATCGCACAGACCGCTTACCTACCACTACCACCCACTCCCACTAGGAAAATACGACGTGACAGATTGTTTTGTACGTGTGGCTTTTTCTGTCTTGTTTTTGTATGCGCGAATAAAAACATTCGGGAGGGGAGTGCACTGTACTACGATAGTTCGAACACGTCAGATAATGTTAGGCGGTGGATAGTGTGAGCGAATCAGGCAGTAATCGTAAGCGGAGGTGGACGTGCCGTGCGTGGCGTCCGAAGAGTAAATTTCACATTTCAGGCTTCCTTTGTTTACGTGGGGCGAGGCTGGCGGGAGCGCGTGGAGCCGGCGGGAGGGGGGGGTTGCGTGCTGCTCAAGGTCAAGACCGGCGGGCGTCGGCTCGCTGCACCGGCGCGCCGGCGACTGGACGAGCGCCCAGCCCGGGCGGCAGGCGGCACACGGGCGGGCACGGGACACTACTCACCGGCCTGGAGGCGCCGCTCCTGCAGCTCGATGAAGCGGGCCGCTTCGAGCAGCGTGTCGAGCAGGCTCATGTTCTCGCGGCCGGCGGCGCGCGGTGTGGCGCGCCCGCTGTCACGCCGCGACTGGCCACGCGCGCCGCGGCTCACGTGGCCGGCGCGCGGCCCGCCAATGGGGCGGCGGCGCGCGCGTCACGTGGGCCGCGCGCCGCACCAATGGGCGCGCGGCCCGCGGCGACGTCGCGCGGGGCGGCGCGATCGATGCCATTGCAGCGATCGTATGCATGCCCCCGCCCGCAGCCGGTGACGCGGCACACTCAGCTTTGTTTATCTAATACTTTTCCTGTGTATTCCTCCGGTTCCTGATAAAAATTGACCTGAACATCAAGTAAAATAGTGGCTGCATTACTGCGTCGCCTACTTAGAGCGCTCTCCGAGTGGCGCACGTGCGTAACTCCGGCCGACTTTCACTTCCTCAGTCATCGCGGACTTAACAAGTTGTTAGGTTCATTGAATTGTTATGAACAATCTTTTTATGCGAAGATTCTCTCAAACTTCCAAGAAGAACGTAGTATAGTATTTCTTTTTATACAACGTTTTTTTTTAGAAGTTGAACAAGGTGCAATCATTAAAAGTGTGGTCGGAAAGGACGGAGCCTATTCATTCATTCTCTAGTTATTTAGGCTAACAAAAGATTTTTTGTTGAAAGGTGAAGTTAGCAAAGGTTCCAAAACGGGACCCATAAAAGTAGTGAGTTGTAAACAAGTGCACAATTACGTGGCTTGCGAATAGTTACGTCGAGAGGGACGGGAGAAATTATTGCAGCGTTGAAGGAAAATATTCGTCATTTTTTGGAACAAATCCAGGAAAGTTGCTTTATTTTTATAACACGCATTATATCAATTATGTGGTGTGTGTTATGCAGTATATTTATGTCGTTCATGAGTTCAAATAATTATATATTTAATTTAAATAAATAATGAATGACTTTTATGTTATTAAGTTACCATTTTCGCCTTTACAGCAGTTAAGTAAGTTTAGTAAAACTATGGAGGAAGTTAGGATGTGATCAAAGCAGGATAGTTCGATGGGGGAAGTACAAAACTTCATGACACATAGTTTTAAATAAATTTATTATTCTATAAGGGATAATAACATGTATTGTGATAACTAATCGAGAAGCTGTCTTTGATCTGGAACATTTATTCAACACAGTACATTCGTATTGAAGATCTGTACAGAAATCTATACTTAATAAATAACTGTAAGGACAGGAAAGTACAGTACAACCACTTTCTTCTTATCCCTCGGCAAACTTCGTGTTTCGTCAGTCGTCGGATTTCTATCAGTTGCACTTTGCATTTGATGAAGACTGGACGCTCTCAATCAACTTGGAAGTATATAGAGTTGTTGTTGTTTTGTGTGAACATAATGTAATTTATTTTAAAAAATGGGAGGAAAGCTGCTATTTTAACAGCTCTACATATTTCAGACGGCAATCATAACAAAACAACAATAAAGTAGTTAGAGAGGAGCTCGTGGCTAAATAATAACAGCCGCACGGGTCGTTTTTAAAGGTTAAGCAACGCTTGACGAGGTCGGTCCGTGGATGGGTGACCATTTTCAACATACCGAGGTTCCTCCGTGCCTCGGCAAGCACGTTAAGCCGTTGGTCCCGGCTGTCATTTGAAGATCTTTGACAGTCGTTACGAGTAGTCAGAAGCTTGAGATCTGACACCAGTCTAGCCAAGGGGTACCGTGTTACCCAGTTACTGGGTTGTTGAGGTCAGATAGGCAGTCGCTCCATGTAAAACACTGTTACTCAGCTGAATCCGGTTAGACTGGAAGCCGACCGCAACATAGCTGGGAAAAGGCTAGGCAGTAACGTACTTAGTTCTGAATTCAAATTATTATACACGATAAATCTAATAATTGATGGACATGGAAATTACCATTCGTTTGTATTCGGCAATGCGATGATTGCCGAGGGTCAGTAAGAAAACAGTTGTACTGTACATTCCTTAGAGTGAAAAAAAACAGTATAAAGTTTAAATAAAAAATCGCGAAACACATATTTCAGATATTCTATTTTTCAGTACAAAAAATATATAATTTAATTTCTAATATCTAGACATACATTAAATATTATAAAAAGATCAAACCTATATTTTATAGTTATATCGGATCTTATAATATAAATATGGTGATGACTAAATGTGATAAAAATACAATAATATAAGACTTATATAATATAAATAGATACAGACAGAATATGTAGGTATAATAATTTCAATATAACATTCCAGTTAAGGAGATAATAAGTTGTATCCTGTTTGGACCGAGAATGAGATAGAAAAAGTCGATAGATTACAAAAAAAATAAAACAAGTTTGTCTTTGTTTTCTAGTTTTTTTATGGTTACATACGAACGCTCATGTCTGAAGGTGAAGTTTTATATAACTTCAACTTATATACATAGCTTATTTTTATGTCCTGTCTTGTAAATGACTAGGTTTTACCCGCAGTTTAGCTCATGTGTCCTATTCCACTATTCGCTGGAGAACAAAATAAAAGGTAAACAAACAAACGTCAAACGGTTATAATCCGACTAATTTTAAAAATACAACCTTGCAACGCTAAATGGTTACTTTTGTAGCACTCTTTAATTTTTTATCATAACTAGCTTCTTAAAGCGGCTGCGCTCGCGTGATCCAGACTAAAATCTATCTCTGTGCCAAATGTCATCCAGATCCGTCCAGCCGTTTGAGCTTAAAGAAGTAACAAACATACAAACACACTCACAAACTTTCGCCTTTATAATATTAAGTGTGATGTGATAGATTCGAACTCCAGGCTTTCGAGATGCTTTTTAATGTCGGCTATTGCTTTTGGTTTTAATAATACCAATTTTCTGGTTTATACATTGATATTGTTGTAAAATATAGTTAAGAAAATAGTAATTTTAATGTTTGAAATTTTTGTGCTTGTATGAAATAAAACATCACCCTATATTTTTGATTTATGATTTTCGTGACAGCAAAGAAGACACTGTAAAAACCTTTTTAACCCCCGCCGGAAAAAGAGGGGTGTTATAAGTTTCACGTGTGTTGCTGTGTGTCTGTGTATCTGTGTGTCTGTGTGTCTGTCTGTGGCATCATAGCGCCTTAACGGATGAACCGATTTTGATTTAGTTTTTATTTGAAAGGTGATTTTGTTAAGTGTATTCTTAGCTATGTTTGAATAAAATCAGTTCAGCCGTTCAAAAGTTATGGGCGTTTTACTGTTTGGGGGTGTTTCGCGCAAGATAAATGTGACGGGGGTTTTTAAATTTTTGAAATTTTAACCTGTTTATGACTAGTTTACATTTTATTTTTTGCTCCAGAAAATAGAGGATTATAACCGTGCAATTTCGGATTAAAAGTAGCCAATGGCACTCAGGCAGAATGTAGCAAAAACTACATCAGAGATTTGTTTTTGGGGTTGTATCAGTACTTCTAAAGATTACTTCCAACAAATAAACAATTTTACTTGTATTGTGTTATTTTTTCATATATCGTTTTGAAGTTAAAGTGATCCTTGTTGTCATATTTAAATGTCATGATTATAATAAGCAAGAAAGGCAAGAAACTTCACATTAGTCTTGTTTGTGATTAATAATTAAATATATTACAGTATTAAAACAGTGTGTAAATTTTATTTTCTATTATTGTAAATAAAGTTTGTAGGTATTAGTTCGTTTTAGAAATTCTAACGTGAAAGGTATGCATAATAAATATGTTGTGTTTTTATTATGAAATACCAATTGGAAATAATGTTTCCTTTGTAAGAAAATATCTCCTTGATTTTGGTCAAATATATATTTTCGTTATTCTTATGAATCTATCGTCAAAATCCAAAACTAAATGTTATTATGACACAGCTGAACGCACTAATTTAACTAACAAACCAAACATTTTAAAATTAATTAGAAATTCTCGCACCAGGAACTCAGAAGGCACCTTATTGTGATAGATTACACGTCTGTGTCGTTAAAACATATAGACACAATATTGCTATGTTTACATTTGTACGTAGGTACTGCTGTATCAACCTAACATTACAGGTATGTCCAAGATCACATTTTCGCTATTGTTAAAAAATAACCTGTAAACTAATTTGATCAATACAATATTTATACAGGACTACAATAATACTAAATTATTTCTAATGTGTACCTTAAAATAGTGAGAAAACAATTAACACAATGAAAATTCGTCATCACAGCAAAGATTATTGCTTTTACCTTTCATTCTTGTACTATGCTTAATTTCGAAATGTAATTTACACTATGTTATTGACCACAACATATAGTCAACTGCATCCATTCAATAATACAGGTAGACAATTGAACTAGTTTTACTGATGTAGTATGTGTATGATACTACTCACTGTAACTACGACTAACCTACATCACTCGTTGGACCGTGGCTTCGGGCGTGTTTTGTGGGCCGAAGATCACGTCTTCGAATATTCTGCTACCCTGGTACTTGTAGAGCTCCTGTTGAAAGTATACATAGAGGTTATTTGAGTAGAATGATCAAAAATTGCGTAGTAGTTTGAAATATATGGTGGTAAATGGTAATCCTGCTTTTTTCCTCATTTCGCTTCGCACGTTTTGTGCATTCAGCCAATGTCACGTCAGTTTGCTTTAATAAACTTTAAAGAATGGTAGGGAAGCCAAAACTATTTTTTTTTTAATAAAATTTAACGGAATTTAGGAAAGGATGGATGGTCAGTTTATTTTACAAACTTTTATTTAACATGTAATGGATGTATGTATCTAAGTGTTTTCGGTTCAAATCTTGCAACTGAATTTTAAAGCAGTTATCCTCCACTGATTAAGATGAAATTTTGCATACACGTTTGGATTACATTGCATGGTTACCTAAATGACGTCATTTTAAATCCAACAAGGCGGACGGCACATGATGGCGGACTAGTTATTTTTTGTGCACTGCCATGATTTGGGTATCAAATGAAAGGGTTTGCTGAGAAGAATACGAAAAAAGCTTGTTTAAAAAAAGTTTTTTAATGAATAATTTAATTTAATGGTGATAACAAGTAAATAATGAGCAAATGCCAATGACGAAAATTCATCATCATCTGCCTAGCCTTTTCCCAACTATGTTGGGGTCGGCTTCCAGTCTAACCGGATTCAGCTGAGTACCAGTGTTTTACATGGAGCGACTGCCTATCTGACCTCCACAATCCAGTAACACGGTACCCCTTGGCAAGACTGGTGTCAGATCTAAGCTTCTGAATACTCGTAACGACCGTCAAAGATCTTAAAAAGACACCCGGGACCAACGGCTTAAAGTGCTTTGCCGAGGCACGGAGGAAACTCGGTATTTTGCAATGGTCACCCATCCACGGACCAACCTCAAGCGTTGCTTAACCTTGAAGATCGACCCGTGCGGCTGTTATTATTTAGCCACGAGCTCCACAATGACGAAAATTACAGCTTAATATTATTTAAGGTGATGAATGAGTCTATACATTTATACACAAGTTATTTGTATAAAGTAAAGAAAATATTGAGGTAGGAAAAGGAATACGAAGGGACAAGAAATTATCCTTCTTGCATTCATACAATGATTAAACCGAGTAAAAGGCAAACTGGACAATACCTTTGGGAATTCATAGAGAGGAGTAGTAAAATGGCTAGATGTTCTAGAATCTTGACCAATCTAGTTGTCTATGTCAAGGGACGTTTTCGAAAGTTGCACTTGAGCAACTGCGACGGAGCGTGGGTAGTTGTAACCTTATAACTCCAATGGTATGTTAAAATGAAATAAATACGAGTGCAGCTATTTAGGTGCTAGCCAGGTCCATGACAGTACTGATACTTTTATTTCGCTATACAGAGTGGCCAAAAAGTCGTGGCTCAAATGCAACTAGGGGTTGATGGGGGTCATCAGCTGCACAAAATTGTTCTACGAGAGGTCCTCAAGGTCAACCCCTGCAGAGTTATAATTTATTTTGTGTTTTTACGAGAAAATTGTCTTTTTTTACAGATTCTTATTAAAATTCGAAAAAATCTGCATCCTGCATCTTTTTTATAATTTTCACTAGATTGGTACTGATGAGTCTATGCGTTAGACATGCTATTTATGCTTGTATATTGGTGTGTTGAAGATAATATTAAGTTTTACGAAAAAAGAAAAACTCAGATCATAACTTTTTATTTACTTCGGACCCACTGTGAAAAAAAAATTGTCTACCGAAAAGTGGCCCTGTATACATTTTGGCGCATTTAATAGGGGTTTAAAAAGATATTACACATGGCTATGCGTGGCTTTGATATCTTTCGAGGACGATCATTCGTAGCAAGGCCAAAGTTTGGGTTAACTTAACTTAACCATAAAACTCGGCATATTATTTAAAAATAAACTTTGTAGGTACATTATAACTCTGCAGGGGTTAACCTTAAGGACCTCCCGTAGAACATTTTTAGCAGCTGATGACCACATCTAACCCGTAGTTACGTTTGAACCACGACTTTTTGGCCACCTTGTTTATTCGTGGGACTCGTCCGCTGAAACTCCGTAAATTGAGGAGATAAGTATAAATCAAATTGGGAGGTTTTCCAATAACACCGTTCTGTTTTCTATGAAGTGGGAAAACTGGGCTTTTATAATGTAACTAGCTGACCCGGCAAACATTGTTTTGCTATAAAAAGACCAAACATTTATCTACCCTACCTACCCTACCTTACACTACCTACCCTACCCTACCCGACCCTACACTACCCTACCCGACCCTACACTACCCTACCCGACCCTACACTACCCTACCCGACCCTACACCACCCTACACTACCCTACCCTACCTATAAACCTCACGGAGCTCGAGACCTTTCCAACGTATGCAAAATCGTGGAAATCGGTTCGTGCGTTCTGGAGTTATAGCGTCAGGGAGGAAAACCCGACTTATTTTTATATAGTAGATTAATTAGAATTTAATTAAGTAACCACGTTTCCGAACAAATGATGCTCGAATTTAATTAAGTAACTACGTTTCCGAACAAACAATGCTCTTTCAATATAGTCTATGGCTGTGAATGACATTGACATTCGTTACGCGCGTTTTTTAAAATATGCAAAATTAAATGTATATTTTTCAATATTTCTGAGAGATTTTTTTTTTTCCATAAGAACCTTCTCCTAATAAAAACAAATACAACAAAAAAAGAATTAGTGAAATCGGTCCAGCCATTCACGCGTGATGCCGTGACCAAGGAAAACGGGTTTCATTTTTTATATAGATAGATGACTGCACATTTCGTCCTGTAAAAATGTCCTACTGGAAAAGTCATTCTTCAGTCAGAATAAAATCTACCAAGATACTAGGCTCGCAGCACGAGCGAGAATATTACTCTTAACAATAGTGGATATGGTCGGTTAAGGTCAACAGAACATGTTGCCAAAAAAGAGATAGTGGTATAGCCTTATTAGCTCCATCTCTCTTACACTTGAAATTGGGCCTTACTCTTCAGGTAACAAAAAACTAACTCACCAAAATACCAGGACCGCAGCAACGGCAAGGATGTCTCCCGACATAGCGGTCGGGGCGGCTATCGGCTGAGGTTGCTGACGTACAGGCTCTTCAGTTCGGTCTTGGGCGTGTTCTCGAACAGAGCGGCACGGTTCTGACCCTCGCCCTTCTTCACCCAATGCCCGTAGACGCGGAAAGCACAGCCGTCTATCACCTGGAATTGACAACGTCAAATATTTGAAGACACGAGTAACAGTAGTAGGCGAGCTCTTTACTAAGGAGGTCTAGAGCATAATTTTAGGACCACCATGACAATTTTTGCTGTACAAAGGCGTTTCTTCTTTCTGGTTTGAAGAATATGTTATTCGATTTGGCTTTGTTTCTGGGGACGCATCTGATGTCCGTAGGCGATTTAAAACTGCAAGCGTAAATGGATACGCTGTGGTAGCATCGCATAGGGATCAGGTCCAAATTTTTTACGGATACAGACACTGTGGATTCCGACTCATAAGTGACAAAATATTGCGAACTTTACACGCCATAAAATAATTATATTATTATTCATTTAATAATTCTTCTTTCTTATTAAATACATTTTTAAATATTTTAAAAAAAAAGAAAACTTAAAAACATTTAAAAATATAAAAAAATATCTATATTATATTATTATTATTTTTATCTATTATCTCTTACAGACAACCTTTGGATGGACTAATTGGATAATTATTATTTGCTAATAATAATTATCTCTGTATATTGTAAACACTCTCATTTATTAAACAACTAAACATGAAGCTTAATATCTTCAAATAAAATATAACAACAAGTTCGGTGTATTTTTACGCTATGTCAAATACAAATGTCCTTGCGTGACTACCTAAGAATATTTTTTCCCGCAATTTTTTTTTGTATTTGTGAATTGTTGCAACTTGTAGGTTATGTCGTGAATAATTTAAATTCCATTGTGCGATTTATTTTCGAACATTTATATTCCAGTGTGACACATTCCGAATCCCATAGTCGTGTTTGAGCAGCAAATACGCTGCATATTCGTTCGACAATGCTAAGGCAAACTGACTTGGTATGATTTTCCTGCGTAAAATGTTTATTAGTGAATAGTGAACACAATTCAGTAATAAATAAGGTTCAAGCCTACCTTTCTAAGCACGCGCATGGTATACGGGTCCCGCAGCGCATCGCTGAGCGGCAACGCACGCGTGGCGGTGTGCGGCAGACGACGGAGACGCACGGCCGCGCGCACCGCAACTAGTCCGACGCGCAGCTTAGCGCGAGCGTTGAACCCGCCGCTCTTTATGGCCTGGAGTGTTTGAGAGTGTTACTAGGCGCACAGGAGTTGGAGGAGCATTGGTTGTGGAAGACAAGATCGAGCTTTTTTGATAAATAAGCGAATTTTCATGTGGGTGTTTCTGAATATGATATAGTAGGCAGTTATAAGCCCATCATATTGTAATCGCGTAGCTGCTGCTGGATTGCATAGCAGTGTAACAATACAATTCAGTTTCAATGTTTTTATTTTAACAAAAGTTACAGCTGGCCAGAATGAAATTTTAGGCTATTATTGCTAATTTCCTTCAATGCTCCCATCAGAGGCCAAAAACACAAAATATTCTAACCGACCAATTTAGGATGCAAAATTAAAAAAGCCCCAATTTTTTTTCCACAGCCAATGTGGTGTTTTACACAATTATTTTAAATGATGGACCCCACAAGATAGACAAAACGTTTCCAATTCAAACAGTGCTCGAAATAGAGAATATATTAATGGGGAAAAACTTAAGTTTAAGGTAACATTCTAGATACTGAGACAATGCAGGAAAAGTCATGCAAAAACATGCAAAAGAAAGTGACGCCAAATAAGCATTAAATTGAATAAATTGTGTATGTGTGAGTGACTGAAAAGTGTGTGAGTTTTGTAGTACCCCCAAGCTTGGAGAATGTTTTAAGGAACGTCCTCACTGGGAGCATTCGTTCGTGAGCATTTGTAAACAAGCAATTGTAGGCGACCAACAAATGCTTTCCATTCATTTTCGAGCAAAACTATGGGCGTGCGAGTCGAACATTCCTTTGCGAGCTTTGAGCATTCGAATACGATCTTAACTCTCATTCATTCGATAATACGATTGACCAAGAAGGTCACAAACACTTAAGATCAGGGAAATGTTCCTTGCTTACAAGTGTCCAGTAATATTCCCGCATATATACTCATTCATTTCATTATGTAAGTACTCGCTTTCAAGCGTTTTATTTGCGTGAACATTCGAACGCGAGCCGTTTCCGCGACAATCGTTGCGACGTCCACACCGGCCGAATATTCGACGTCGAATCAGTGCTGCCAACTCGTGTAAGCAAAAACGCGCTGTTAGCTCTTTGAAAACGCGCTAGAAGGCGCTAAATGGTCGCTGTCAAAAAATCGCACCCAAAATTGGTCAAATTCGGCGCCAAATTCAAACAAAACTCCCAATTTTTTGAGACTATAAATGTATAAACGCAGTTTTTTATTTATTATTTAATCAAATTATGTCATATAAAAGATTAGAGTACTTGTTTAGTAATAATAAAAAGTAGTGACATTTTAATGTAATTCTTTTTATAAAATAAAGGGATTCAATTAATTCATTATCGTCTGATTCTACTACAATTGCTTCTGAGACTGAAATAAGGTTGGTCTTGATCAGTTTTGGACTTGAATTTATTCAACACGTCGTTAGGAAGTTGAAAGTTTGCGCAGTAACTCTTTATTTAAAGAAAGTACAGAGTTTAAAAAGCGCTAGATTTAGCGCTAGGCGCTAGAACGCGCTATTGACCAAAAAAAGGGCTAGATCTGGCGCTGAAAGCGCTAAGTTGGCAACACTGCGTCGAATGCTCATTTCACGTGAATGCTCTCAGTGAGGACGCTCCTTAAAAGGATCACAATAAAATTCCCTTTGGACATATACAGTAACATTTGTAGCATCATAGGAACTAATCTAAGAGACCGGTTTTAGTAATTCGCAATAAAAAAGTAATTAAGAACATTATTAATGTTCACACAAAATGATGCAGCAGTTAATAGGTATGACGTGGTTGCAAAATTATCATACTTTGTATAGAATAACATTTGGACTACTTAGGTCTTTCATCAGCTACTGAGAACTGATAAGTTATATGTGCCAGCTGTGAGTTAGCTTTATCAATTCTCGAAATAATATTATATTTCAATGAAATATACTATCAAAAACACGGTAACATTTGTTGTATGGGAACCCCACTAATATTTATTTTATTCTGTTTTTAATATTTTTGGTTATAGCGGCAACAGAAATACATCATCTGTAGCTGCAGATAGCGCAGTTTAAATAGCGGCCAAGTGCGAGTCGGACTCGCGCACGAAGGCTTCCGTATCATCATCGCAAAAAATGGCACAAAAATCACGTTTGTTGTATGGGAACCCCACTTAAATATTTATTTTATTCTGTTTTCAACTGTTTAGCTATCACGGTTCATGAAATACAGCCTGGCGACAGACAGACGGATCGTGGTTTGGTTACGGAACCCTAAAAATGGCGTAAAATTATGGAAATACCATTATATGTATGTCATGTTCCCCAAAATTAATATTAAACCACACATATGAGTTTCATATTGACATCCCGTCATAGCTATTATCACCCAAAATGTTATAAATTAGTCACAATGACATTACCAGGTCGATCCTAGACATCCGGCGGCTGCTACTGGACAAGGACTTCTTGAGAGGCACCATGTCTTGATCCCACAGCTATCAGGGACGCAAAAATATGTACCACTTGTATTGTGTTTCAACATAATCGCTTTGAGTTATGTGCTCCTAGTACTCCTAGTACACTATACTCCAGAAATTGGAGAAAAAAAACACCAGAGGGGTGACAATAACCTCTTAGAGTAAGGTTATTTTGTGATCGAGTAAGTGACAAGTCACATACATCTGTCCCTTACACACTCACAAAATAACCTTACTCTAAGAGCTTATACCTTTCTGGACACTATTTAATTGTTTACTCGATTTCGTAACTCAATCGATTATTGATGTCGAATAGGTACTAGGATCACATAAAAGATGCAAAATAAAAGAATAAAGCTCTACAGTGCGTATACAGTCAATGTTTTACAACAAAAAAATTATTAACATCTGCTGTAGTTCCGATGTTCTTTCTATTAGTCAAATAAGCTTTTTTAAAATAAAAATAAAAATAGCAGTGAAGCAAAAGAAATCAGATGCGAAATAGTCGATTCAAAGTATCAGAATCGACTGATATAAAAAATAAAAAAATTAAGGCCCATTTCACAAATCGCTAAATTAATTCAGCGCCTCAGGCCCACTTGCAGGAAAAACTCAGAGTTAGTTGCTAACACGAGCTTAAATTGACAGTTGGTTATACAATACCACAGATAATATAATACTAGCATACAGATGCCTCAACCCATACAAAGAAACCTTGCCGACGTAACTAGCGTTTTTCCATGTGATTAAACCGATTATTTTTTGTAAATCGATCGCGTTCTGTTCCGTTCCACGGCGATAGATAGATCACCATATATATATCGGTGGAACGGAACGGAATCGAACGCGATCGATGTACAAAAAATAATAAGAATACAGAATAATCAGTATAGAACGTCGACACGGTTTCTTTGTATGGGATGAGACACCACTGACAATACTGACAATTTAACCTCGTGTTAGCAAGTAACTCTAGAGTTAAATTCTTCGTGCAAGCGGGCCTAAGGAATTTAAAACATCGTCTTATTTCTGTCAATCATTTGAAGATGACAGATGGAATGGTTTTATCTATGTTTAGCGCTAAAAACGTATTTAGTGATTTTTGGTAAAAATAGGCCTAAAAACTAAATCCGCGCGTAGCCTTTCATCTAATTAAAAATCAGTACACCGATAAGCTGACTACCAGGAGAATATAAATCGCAACAGCACTCACCATAGTGTTGAAGAAGGGATGGTTGAGCCCCTGGATAATGTCAAGCCTTTCGCTCGGCTCCACCACCAGGAGCCGCCTAATTAGATCTTTTGGGTCGTCTGTAATAATTATGTATGGGGTTTTAATTACCAATTGCCATATGTACGTAATTTATTGTATTGTAGCATGTATGGGCCTTATCAGAAAGCTTACAGTCACTCATAGGGCAATGGAGAGGGCTATGCTCGGAGTTTCCTTGCGTGATCGAATCAGAAATGTAGAGATCCGCAAGAGAACCAGAGTTACCGACATAGCCCGAAGAATTTCCAAACTTAAGTGGCAGTGGGCGGGGCACATTGCTCGCAGACCGGATGGCCGATGGGGCAGAAAAGTTCTGAAGTGGCGACCGCGAACCGGAAGACGTTGCGTTGGAAGGCCTTCCATCAGGTGGACCGATGACCTGGTGAAGGTTGCGGGGATCCATTGGATGCGGGACGCACGGGACCGGTCAATGTGGCGACACTTGGGGGAGGCCTATGTCCTGCAGTGGACGTCTTTCGGCTAATATGATGATAATATGTAATCTTATTTGAATCCACCACTGTGCTGGGAAGATCAGACTTTAGACTGGTGGTACAGTGTGGTTTTGCCATTGTTTTGCATGTTAATTTTAAAATGGGTATCGCATTAACAGTTTTAGCAGATGACACATTCCAAGTTCACTCAGCAGTATTCACAATTATCTCGCATTTTATAGTTAGAAAGATTTTGTAGCATGGACATTTCTTGTATGTGTATTGCTTTTAATAGAGACGTTATTTCAGAAAACTAAGGATGAGAAGTAAAAAGCGCCATATTCAATATACATATCATTTGTTCAATCCAAAATAAGCTAGCACACAGTGCCTGCAGGTTGGCGATTATTTCATGGGAAAAGTACGTGGATAAAAAGTATCCTACGTTCCAATTGAGACCATAGTCTATCCTGTGCTAATTTTAATTCTTTCATCTATTTGCAAGAATTCTTTAACAAATATCCACACTTTCTCATCTATACTAATATTAAAAAAAGAGGTAAAATTTGTGAGGTTGTGAGGTTGTAGGGGCTAATCTCTGGTTCTATTGAACTGATTTATAAGAAACTAGCTGTTCCCCGCGGCTTTGCTCCCGTGGACCACCCCACAGGACCCGTTTTCGGGATAAAAAAATAGCCTATGTCACTCAGGAATAATATAGCTTCCTATTGGTGAAAGATTTTTTTAAATCGGTCCAGTAGTTTCGGAGCCTATTCGGTACAAACAAACAAACAAAAAAATCTTTTCTCTTTGTATAGATTTGGCATGGAGATTGTTTGAGAAAGGAAATAGGATAGTTTGTATTCCCTTGGGATGAAAAAACACTTTTTACGCGAGCGAAACCGCGGACAGAAGCTGGCTTATAATATTAAGAAGGACCAGGGAAGCACGAGGGTTATGGTTCACTAAACCAGAACTGGACTTACCTGAAATATCCGCCCATTCAGGGCTGGTGAAGGAGTACTTCCCCTCCATGATATTTCTGAGCATCACCATCTGCTTACGATGCCAGAACGGAGGACAACCAACCAGTCTGAAAACACAGACAATACACATGAACAACTGTTTTATTTTTTGATGTATTTGGATTAACCTAGTTATTTATCTGAACAAGATAAAACTTGTCTAAGCCCAAAGAAAATAACTAAAACGTGTTTTTAAGGCCCTTATTCCGCGTTAGTGCCGTAAAACGGCTCCTTTCTAAAGCATACTCCTTATAAAAGCTAGGTTAAATGGTTTGAAAAAAATAATATATTATTGATTCATGGTAAACATGATTTTTATTAATAAAACTTGTTTTTAAGGCCCTTACTCCGCTTTAGTGCCGTAAAACGGTTACGGTACTCCTTATAAAAGCTACTTTAAAAGGATTGAAAAAAAAAATGTTTCATGGGAAACATGTTTTTATCGTATGACTAATACTTTTGCTTTAAAAAAATAATTAACAACACAATATTTTTTCGCTTCTTTTGCATACTCCTCCAAAACGACTTGCGATGTTTAAATATATATATATATTCACAAAAAAAAATTGATGATTAGAATTTCTTCTTAACCTACATAAGATATGTAAATCAATCAATATTTTGCAAACAAAACTGTTCAAAAACAGGACCAATATTGACATTCTGGCACCGAGCGGGCGCGGCCAGTACCGCGTTAACATCGGGGAATACATACGCCTTAAATAGCTTCTGATATGTGAACGATAAATACATACTCGTATTTTGAACTTTAATTCAATTTGAAGAATTATCGAAAATATGATAATTAAAAACACGTGAATATATGCTCAGCCCACAGTTTAATGTAACCGTGTAGTAACGTAGGTACTATTACTATTTTATTTTCAACAAGGCTTTAATTTTAGCACTATCCTAATATAATTTAGTACTTAAGCCATGTTGGCTACTTCACACATACTTTTACGTCTTTACTAATTGGAAGCACAATCTGCTAATAGAAAATATGTATCATGATAGGCCTTTTTACACAAACCTCATGTTAAAGATGATTTTTAGTAGTATTGTAAAGATATCGTAAAACATTAAGAAATGAGCCGTGTCGCGCTTATTATTATTAACTAGCGACCTGCCCCGGCTTCACCCGCAACAAATTATACACAAAAACCTTCCTCGTTTGTCACTCTTTCTATTGGTGAAAACCGCATGAAAATCCGTTTAGTAGTTTTTGAGTTTATCGCGTACAAACGCGGCGGGGGACTTTATTTTATACATATGTAGTGATAAATAATTATAGCGGCAACAGAAATACATCAGCTGTGAAAATTTCAACTGTCTAGCTATCACGGTTCATGAGATAAAGACTGGTGACAGACAGACAGACAGAAGAACAGTGGAGTGTTAGTAATAGGGACCCGTTTTTACCCTTTGAGTACGGAACCCTAAAAACGCGTGAAGGGAATTTCAAGATTTGGCTCTCGAAGGATATGGACTTTGCCATTATTGTGCCGCAATTTGACAACCAATGGCTTAATAGCCAAGAGCCTAGATCAGCACTAAAGGCGGCTCTCGTAAGGCAGCTAAATCAAAGTCTTTAGTCAGAAAACGATTTCTTGGCCCGGCCCGTATAGTGAGGCGGTTACTTTATATAAGGCCCTGACTTGTACCTACCGTTGTAACTTGGACCTTGTTTCCGATACCGGTGGCAGGGCCCGATCTAGCAATTTCGTCGCTCCGGGCATATAAAATATTTTCCGCCCTTGGCGCCCTTTAAAATGACGCCTTGTTTGGTAAATAGGTAAATGTATCAAGATATTATCTATTGAAAAAAGTGCGGTTTTAACCCCGTTCTGACAGTTAAAAACCGCACTTTTTTTTAAAACCGCTTTTTTGACTACTTCGAGCGAAGTGAAAACGAAGTAAACTCGAAAATTTCACCTACAATTTTTTGCAACATTGTGAATGTAAAGTTATTTAATGGTGGGTTTACAATAAGAACCAATAAAATTCGATAGCAAAGCGATCTTAAAAATTTTAGCAGCACACCATGAATAAGTTAGGTTTTCATATGACAAGTAAAATTTCAAAATTTAAAAAACCCCCGTCACATTTATCTTGCGAAAACACCCCAATTCAAACAGTAAAATACCCATAACTTTTGAACGGCTGAACCGATTTTATTCAAACATAGCTAAGAACACTCTCGACTAAATCAACTTTCAAACAAAAACAACTAAATTAAAATCGGTTCATCCGTTTAGGCGCTATGGTTTCACAGACAGACACACAGATACACAGCAACACACGCGAAACTTATAACACCCCTCTTTTTCCGGAGGGGGTTAAATAGGGCTGTTAGTGAAGTTTGGCCGCCCCTCATTTATGTCGCTCGCCCCTCCCTAGATCTGGCCCTGACCGGTGGTGTGAGTGTACCGGTTAAATCAATTCTTTACTAGCAAAAACATTGCCCTGCGTAATACATTCTTGGATAATGCTTGCGATAAGCCCCTTACGTCTATCAAACTGTGTCAGTTTCGACTAATCAGACGCAGTAGTAAACAAAAAAAAATAAACTTACAATGTAAACATGATGACTCCACACGCCCATCTGGAAAGATAAAATTAATTCCTGTTAACAAAGACTTAATAAATAAAAATATGATTTACGTTTTGCGCCGCCCCCAAGTAACATGGCATAAGGGCATGGGAAGATGATAATGACATGTTCTTAATTAATTATTGTATTTTGAAGTTGTTTATTATACTCTAAACTCCATTTGCAATAACATTAGACGTATAAATTAGCCCATTTTTGCATCATAGTTTTGAATTTGGCCCAATTAAAAAACTCATCCCGTTATGACAATTTTAAATGTTTTTCGACACTCCCGTTACTTTTTTTTTCATAAATTATAGGCTCGCGTTCGGCCATCTCACCTGATGGTAAGCGATGATGTGGTCGACGGTGAAGCTAGATTGTAGCTATCGGGAATCACAGACTCCGGCAGTTCCACTATTTCCAAAACGTTTAGTGCGTATGAGTGGGATGTCCACCATGTGCCGATGGCGCATCGCTGTACGTCTTGTAGTCCGATGATGAAAAGGGCTTGGCGGAATTAGATCATGCAATTCCATGGCACACTCTCCGAAATGCAACCGATAAAAATCGGCCAAGTGCGAGTCCGACTCGCGCACGAAGGGTTCCGTACCATTATCGCAAAAAACGGCACAAAAATCACGTTTGTTGTATAGGAGCCCCACTTAAATATTTATTTTATTCTGTTTTTAGTAATTGTTGTTATAGCGGCAACATAAATACATCCTCTGTGAAAATTTCAACTGTCTAGCTATCACGGTTCATGAGATACAGCCGGGTGACAGACAGACAGACAGACAGACGGACCGCGGAGTCTCAGTAATAGGGTCCCGTTTTTACCCTTTGGGTACGGAACCCTAAAAAACCGACAAGCTGGCAACTCGGCGACAATGTTCAAGGCTCTGGAGCTTTGACTTAACCAGTGCCTCATTGCTGATGAGCCTCTTGGCCTGCTTTTCGATCGACTCTAGTGCATCAACCTGGTATTTGGCAGATCCGTCCCAGAGATGAGAACAGTACTCCATGCATGACCGAACTTGTGCTTGATACAAATTGAGCAGCTGTTCTGACGTGAAGTACCTTCTAACCTTTGCAAGGATCCCCAGCTTTTTGGCAGCCAGCTGAGCCTTTGCCTCAATGTATGGCCCAAAATTGAGAGTCGATGTCAACTTAACGCCAAGAAGCTCAAGATGGTCAGTTATTGGCACGGTCACATCTCGGAGTTGAAGTTGGAGCCGGATGAAATTGGCTCTTTTTAGTTGAAAAAACCGGCATACTTTTTTACGTATTATTTTATTTGGTCGTCTATTCAAATTATGTCGCACTATGAAGTCAACAACAAGAAAAGCAAGTCGCGCCTGTAAACTATGTCACATGGTTGTCCCGTGCTAGCATTTATGACAAATTGTAAGACATGACATATTTTATCATAACTTGACCGAGTCGAAAACCAAGAATTGTAAAAAAAAAAACTTATAATTCATGTTGGGATGCTGCTAACATGAGGGTAGCAAAGGGGGGGGCTAAATTTTGGTTATTTTTTGCCTAGGACATACCGTTTTCGAGATATCATTTTGGAAACATAGAGCGTTTTATGCAAAATAAAATAAGATACGGAGGCCCATAATTCGGCAACAGTGCGTCGTAGGGCTATGCTTCTCAGAACATAAATGGTTTTTATGGAAAGGTTAAACCGAAACTGCAATAAAATTGGAAAATTTCCGAAAAAGAAAAAAATAAACGTCAAGAAGTTATGCCACAAGTCAAGAAAATATCTCACACCGCCGTGCTAGCATTTAAGACAAAGTGAGTTTATCGCCCAAACTGTGATTAAAAGTGTGACTTAAGCGATGTCACAGTAGGCCATGCTCGCCGGGCTGCAAGGACAGGTTCAAGCGCTCTACAATGGCCTCCCGGACTCCTGTTACTCACATTATTGTGATGAATGCCATAGGAAATCAGAACCATATATCAATACATTCTACTATATTTCGTTTGTGTACGCCATGGGTATGGTTTCCATACTAAGATGACCATGAGCTTAAGTTTAGATGAGTATTCATTTGATGTATCAATGATACAATAATTCCTAAAATAAAATTACTACTAGGAATCAACAACCACCAAAGGTCTGATTTAGATCTTACAATACGTTACAAAAGTATTAAGAATCGAAACGGACATCAAAATCAAATTAAAATTTAAAATATTTTGATACAAGCTAATGATATACCTTCCACCCCTTTTTACCTTAAGAAACGTTTTCAGTTTCTCCGCGATTCCCACACAAAATTTCTTAGGTCATCAGACAACTTACGACTTCAAATTCCAACACATTGCACGACTTTTTTGGATAAATCCTTTACTGTCCAGGCTACTCGTCTGTGGAATTCATTGCCAGATCCAATCAAACGTGCTCAATCATTGCCTGTGTTCAAAAGACTCGTAAAGGAACATTACCTGTCACTGTCTTCGTCTTAGCGTGTTGATTTGTGATTGTGATTATAAATTGAGTCATTCATAATTTATTGTTATTGCCTATATTTAGTATGTATGTATTTATGTATATATTACGTAGCATATGTATTTATCTGTGTATCTATTATAATTATAGTATATAGACTATGTTAATGTCACACCAACGACAACCCCACTTCAAGTCCAGAAAATTACTGTCCATACCAGGTTGCCTGGAAGAGATCGCGCTATGCGATAAGGCCGCCCATTGTATTTGTATTTATTTTAAGTTTTTTTGTTATATTTGTATTTTAAGGTGTACAATAAAGCATATAATAAATAAATAAATAAATAAATATATGCGCTTTGTTTTATCAGAGGAGATGGTACTCATTCTTGTTGTTACAAAGTCTCAAGTGTACGTCAGCTGTCCGTTCAATTGATTACTTATTTATTTCTAGCACAATTTACAAGTCAAAGTTCGCGAGAACCAATGGAGGCTACCGCATTTGAATTTGCCGCTAGGGGCGCTGGTGTAGAATGAGGTCTTACAAATGTCAAATTTCATTGATTTTTGACTTCTAGCGGAGTTTATTAAAAAAAAATATATTGTTGTAAATATTAGCCAAATATGGCAGACAACGATAGGTAGGTACGGGATTTAGCAACCGCTGCTGTAATAGTTTTATGTTTTGGAAAATGTTATCCACCTTTTTTTTCGAAAAAAAAACTGCTGCATACTCGATTTTATATTAAATAGCACTTTTACAGCATCTTAAAAAAAATTACACTCCCTCCGAGTGTGCCAAGATTCACCCAAGCCCAGTAAGATGTGTTGATAGATGTCACCACAAGTCATCGAATTTTTCTAGAACATGTCGTTTTTATTCGCAAAAATTAAACTTTAATCGGTTATTGTAGAAATCAACACAAAACTAACAGTTGTCATACAACTTCTAAGAATTAAAATGAGTAAAGCAAATATTTGTGACTTCTTGTTTAATCATACGGACATAGCTTTTGCGATTGTCTCTGAAGTTCAATATAATTGATAACGATCAATTTTACGAGTTCCGCGCATCATTTAAGTAATATATAACTATATTCTCTCTTATCTATAACACAAGTGCACGATATTACATAATTATAAGGTCAAATGCTACTTACGTCTTTAAAGATTCTTTAGACAAAGATGTTATTAAATAATTTAATGATATATAGCACACATGTGTGCAAGTTTAATTCTATTAATTTAATTATTTGAATTAATTGTTTTTTTTGGTTTGATTTGGAATTCATCCAATGATTTCTCCCGCTCTGGGTGAAGCGGAAGGGCGTGTCAGACTTTTACTGACTAAAACCCATCCGTGTTCCTTCAATTGCTTTGAGCCAGGGCCGCGTAACTCTTTTTCAAATTTATCCGCGACCAATTAGGTGCACCCTGCGTGTGTCTTTGTTAAAAAATCGGCAAAGTGCGAGTCGGACTCGCGCACGAAGGGTTCCGTACCATTATCGCAAAAAAAACGGCAAAAAAAAAAACACATTTGTTGTATGAGAGCCCCCTTAAATATTTATTTTATTAGGTTTTTAGTATTTTTGTTATAGCGGCAACAGAAATACATCATCTGTGAAAATATCAAATGTCTAGCTATCACGGTTCATGAGATACAGCCTGGTGACAGACATCTGTCTGTCACCAGGCTGTATCTCATGAACCGTCCGCGGTCCGTCTGTCTGTCTGTCTATCTAGACAGACAGACAGACGGACCGCGGAGTCTTAGTAATAGGGTCCCGTTTTTACCCTTTGGGTACGGAACCCTAAAAAGCATCTAACAACCTAGCTTCTTGCAATCCCAGGTGTTACGAACATATCTGCCACTAACCTGTCTCCTAAAATCATCCAAATCGGTTCAGTAATTCAGACGACGAATTAGCACATCAATCTGAGTCTCAAGCAGAAAGCCCACCTTCTGACTTGAGCCTTGAGGCATTAAGTCCACCTATGTACCACTTTAAAGCACTCAGGCACGCAGCAGCACGCATGCCTGGGTCTCAAACAGTGAGACCCAGTTACCTGAGTGCATGTAATTCAATATGCGTGCACATAAATTGGACCGGAACGTCTAGGTCAAATTGCCAAACATAGAAATCTGTTGCATTCTTCATAAAATATTAATTACTCGATCTAATTGGATATCACGTGATACATGAACCGTTCAAAAATTAAACAAAGGATTTCGATTCAAGTGTCTGCTGTAAACCAAGTATTCAATTTCAAATTATTGTATTCAATTGACTAAAATAATTTCCTTAGCCTTTTTAGGCTGTAAAGGCATGGTCAATTCTCATTTGATATGTCACCATACTTGCCACGATATCCCTAGGAGATACAATTTTATGCATTTATTGAACACTCAAAAAAAGCCAGGACTGGACAAAGACTCAACTATGAACAGTTGAGTCTCCGACTAAAGAGTTGAAATAATAATATTTATTTAGATTTTGTAGTCAGCTGTGTTCACAGAGATCTATCACCTGTTATACGGTGTGTATAGGCAAAATATTGATGTAGCGAAGCTTAGGGAGAAAAAAATGTTAATTAAAAAAATCAAAACCCCGACTGCTTAAAATGCGAACTAAAAAGACGTAAACAAGAAGAAAATCATGTTGTGCAGTCGGAGGACACATATTCGAGATGGCAGACCAAAGCCAGATGTATCCTCCGACTGCACAGCATGCTTTGCCTCTTGTTTACGTTTTTTTAGTTCGCATTTTAAGCAGTCCGGTTTCTTGTTATTTTTTTTTAATTTTAACTAGTTATTTTTTTAATTATGTACATTTAAACATATAAGTGTTATATATTTTTGTAATCACCTCTTAAAACCCTTCATTTTAGTTCCCTACTCGATGGGTTCGGAAGAAAAAAATCTATTTTCCAATTTTAATGTAGCGAGTGACATTCGCAGGGTTAAGACGAATCGGTTGACGTAAGAATCATCAAAATCGGCCAACGCGTTTGGTCTCTAGAACGCCACATAGGAACAAACATACATAAATACATCCATAGACTGATAAACACATTACCTTCCTTCGGCAGTCGAGTAAAAAGCCGAGACTGGACAATGACTCAACTAAGAACAGTTGAGTCTCCGTCTATAGAGATGAAATAATAACATTTATTTAAATTTTGTAGACAGATGTGTTCACAGAGATCCGTCACCAGTTATGCGGTGTGTACAGGCAAAATATCGATGTAGCGAAGCTTAGGAAAAATAGGAAGTATTTCGGCTAATAAGGTGATTATTGCACATTCATAAGTTTACTTACATATCAACTTCCCGGCCGTAGCCAGGTGCGTCGTCAAACATATTGGCTTTGAGTGTCTCGGGAGCCAGATAACCCGGAGTACCACACAGCTCTGGAACAATAAAAATAATTTCAATGAATGAACTGTAACTAGAGTGTGTAGTAGTATTTATTTATTTAAGAGCGGACTATAATCGGTAATATAGTATAGTAATATAGTCTATTGCCGTCGCGTCACCTCCAACCTCACCCCGTGAAGTGCGAAAGGGACAACTGCAGCTCAGGCTGATTTTACCTACAAAAACTTTGACTAAAAGACGTTTCGTATTCTGCTGTTTTCTTCATGAAAACTGGTCTGATCTAAAACATTCTTATATCAAAATTTAGAGGAAAAGTATATCTATGCTCCTATCATTTCCTTTTTTGTTAAAAACTTATAAATTTTGTCTGAAAGTCTTCTGAACATGGCGGTAAAAACGGGCATTGTTTTCGGATTTTTGGATTGTCATATTTCTTTTTGTGATTATGTTTTGGAAAAAAGGAAATGATAGGGGCACGTATTAATTAGACCCAGATTTTATAGGGAAATATCATTGCTCTAGAGGCATTATCCACGAAGAAAACAGCAGAATGTTTTTGTATGGAGAAAGTTTCACTAGAGTCCCCTCTTAAGGCACATCAACAACACTAACATGGACGTATTACATTTTCTGGAGTTCATATTCTAGTGTCTATGTCAATTACAAATGTGCACAGCACTTTCATAAATAAAATCACATGTAAAAAAATCGAATTAAACAAAAAAAAACCCGACCAAGTGCGAGTCGGACTCGCGCACGAAGGGTTCCGTACCATCATCGCAAAAAACGGCAAAAATATCACGTTTGTTGTATGGGGCTCCACTTAAATATTTATTTTATTCTGTTTTCGTATTTGTTGTTATAGCGGCAACAGAAATACATAATCCGTGAAAATTTCAACTGTCTAGCTATCACGGTTCATGAGACAGCCTGGTGACAGACAGGCAGTCAGACAGACGGACCGCGGAGTCTTAGTATAGGGTCCCGTTTTACCTTTTGGGTACGGAACCCTAAAAATAAGATAAAATAAGCAAAATAGGAATCGAGAATAAATAATTATTAATCAATTAAGTTAAAACAATAAGAAAAATCTAATTAAGTGATACTAGCTTCTGCCCGGGGCTTGCTGGCAAATCTATAAGAGTTTGTTTGTTTGCTTGATTGTTTGTTTGAACGCGCTTATCTCAGGAACGACTGGTTGGAATTGAAGAATTCTTTTTGTGTTGGACAGTCCATTTATCGAGGAAGGTTATAGGCTATATAACATCACGCTACGACCAAAAGGAGCGGAGCATAAATGAAAAATGTTGCTAAAACGGGAATTCTCTTTCTTTTTGAGAGCCTCCGTTGCGTGCCTTACGTAGACGGTTTAAGTTACGCAACAATCATGTATGTAGGGTAGATGGGTAGGTAGGTAGCCATTTGACGGGAGCGAAGCCACGTGGGACAGCTAGTTTCATCTAAATCAGTTCAGTAGATCCAGAGATTACTCCCTACAACCTCACAGGCTTGCTCTTTATAATATTAGTAAAGATCACAAAGACTTTTGCTCCTTTTTATCTTAAAGAACGTTTTCAGTTCCTCTGTGACACTCATTCTAAGTCCTTGAGATCAGCGGAGAATTTAAAATTGAGTGTTCGTATGCATTCCACTTCCTTCTTTGACAAATCATTTACGATTCAAGCAGTTCGATTGTGGAATGTATTACCTATAGAAATAAGACGCGCTCAAACACTGCCAACATTTAAGAAAATGGTAAAGGAGCATTACCTTTCACTATAATTTTATTTTATTTTTTTCCTTTCTCGGTCATTTATTCAATATTTATTAGTATATTAGATATGTTGTATAGTATTTACGTATTTTATGTTATTATGTATAAGTAAGTTATATTGTACACTGACAGCCCTAAATTCTTCACCTATCATTCAGTCCATCCAAAGGTTGTCTGTAAGAGATTGCCCTGTGCGATAAGACCGCCCATTGTACACTTTGTTAGAAAATATTTGTTCTGTATGTATTTTTTTTTTGTGGTGTACAATAAAGAATATAATAAATAAATAAATAATAAAATAAATAAAAATAAAGACCACCACTATCTTTCCTTTCCTTTCCAAAAATCTTCCATCTGAGCTGACTGGGGTCATGAAAGATTTCTATAAAGTAGTATAGTACCTAGGTTCTTTACATAGGGTTGCTGCTAGAATTTTAAAATTATCTCTTGAGGTTGGTTGGCTATTTCTGGATTGAAGACGTAAGGAAGTCATAGCGTTGGAATGTCTCCAACAAGGTGGACCAATGACCTGGTGAAGGCCGAGTCCGGTGGATGTGCGAATCGCAGGACCGGACGATTTGACGACGTTTGGAGGTGCCCTTTGTCCAGCAGTGAACGAATCGCCACAGAAAAAATAATATTATTAAAACCAGCCAAGTGCGAGTCAGACTCGCGCACGAAGGGTTCCGTACCATTATCACAAAAAATGGCAAAAAAAAACACGTTCGTTGTATGGCAGCCCCACTTAAATATGTATTTTGCTCTGTTTTTAGTATTTGTTGTTATAGCGGCAACAGAAATACATCATCTGTGAACATTTCAACGGTCTAGCTATCGCGGTTTATGAGATACAGCCTGGTGACAGACAGGCAGACAGACCGACAGACAGACGCACCGCGGAGTCTTAGTAATAGGATCCCGTTTTTACCCTTTGGGTACGGAACCCGAAAAAGGGTCCATTCGCACATTTCGGGCGAGTTAAATTCGTGCGAGTCGTCCATTAATCCGAAAAGACAACTTCAATTTCGGAAGGCGGTGTCAAAAAACGAAAAAAAATAAAACAGGAATCTCTCATCTCATCTTCCGAAATTGAAGTAATTTTTCACTTTGTAGCGTTTTGATATGGAAGTATGTTATAATGAATTATAGTTTGTATGGTTAAAGACCGGCAGGTCCGTCATTGGTGAAGAAAATGATAGCCAATCGCTGCACGGTATAGTGTTGGTAATAATTTGAATAGAATAAAACCATAGACGACAGACACTTGAACTAATATTTGTCTTGTAGAGCCTACCGCAGTTGTGTTCACAAAGAGGTGTTACTTGTGCGCTAATTCGCTTAAAAAGGCGCTAATCAACATTTCAAAGCAACGTATCTTGTAAATATTGAGGCCTATTTAAATATCAAACAAGGTAACCAAATATACAATAGCCAATTACCGATACAAAACCTATAAGAATTGACCTATCAAAGAGACTGAATTAGTGAATATATTGAAAGACTAGCCGTCTCACGCGGTTTCGCTCCCGTCAACTAGCTAAGTGGCTACCTACCTACCAACCCTACCCTACCTACCCTACATACATGAATGTTGCGTAACTTAAACCGCTTACGCAGCGCACGCAACGGAAGCTCAAAACGAAATATTTTTTGGCCGTTTTTGCAACATTTTTCATTTATGCTCCGCTCCTATTGGTCGTAGCGTGATGTTATATAGCCTATAACCTTCCTCGATAAATGCACTATCTAGCAAAAAAAGATTTGTTCAATTCAAACCAGTAGTTCCTGAGATTAGCGCGTTCAAACAAACTCTTCAGCTTTATAGATTATGCGAACGTTCGGTATGAGAGTACCAGGATAGCATAAAACACAAACAATAGCTTTTGTTCCGCAGGTTAAACTGTTGGGTATTGTCTTAGAACCAGATGAAAGAATAGATGCGACGGTCGTACAGCGTGACTGAGCGTAGCACCGACCCTGTACTTATGTTGCAACTGTATGCAGTTGCTATAAATTATTTTTACCCGACTGCCGAAGGAGGGTAATGTGTTAAAAGTTATAAATAAATAATTCTAAAAATCAAAAAACCCGACTGCTTAAGGAGCGAACTAAAAAGATATAAACAAGAAGAAAATCATGCTGTGCAGTCGGAGGATGCAACTGGTTTTGGTCAGCCAGCTCGCGAATATGTATAAATATTATATGAAATCACCTCTTAAAACCCTTTATTTTGATACCCCACACGATAGGTTTGGAAGAAAAAAAAAAATTGAGACCCCACAATATGGCGCTCAAAACCCACCATTTTTCTATTTACCAATTTAAATGTAGCCAGTGACACTCGCAGGGTTAAGACGAATCGATTGACGTATGAATCAGCAAAATTGGCCAACGCGTTTTGTCTCTAGAACGCTACATAAGAACAAACATACATAGACTGATAAACACACTACCCTCCTTCGGCAGTCGGGTAATAAGCCAGTTACCGAAGGTTACTGACAACCCCTTAAACCTGAATAAATCTATTATCAGTAAATCCGTCTATTTGACTCATCAAAATAAGAAAAAGCCAAACTTCGAAGTAGGATTTCAAATAGATTGACATACTCGTAAGAAGGCCAATAGATTACGCGGTTTATGAATCATGACAATATATTTCTGGCAGAACTGTCCTACCAGAAAGAATAACACAAAACACCTTCTCCAAAATAGTCGAAGAGCTGTGTATTTAAATACGGAAAATTGGATAAGACATATGAGGCCTTGAAAGCCAAGGAAAGTAAAAAATATTTTAAAATAACAAAAAACCCGACTACTTACAGAGCCAACTAAAAAGACGTAAACAAGAAGAAAATCATGCTGTGCAGTCGGAGGATACATAATATGCGCGAGCATGGCGCGAGCTGGCTGACCAAAACCAGATGTATCCTCCGACGATTTTCTTCTTGTTTACGTCTTTTTAGTTGCAGTCGGGTTTTTTGTTATTTTTAAATATATTTTTTTATTTTCATCTTTTTAGTTATTTTTTTTTTAATTTGATACATTTAAACATATAAGTGTTATATATTTTTGAAATCATCTCTTAAAACCCTTTATTTTGATACCCCACACGATGGGTTTGGGAGAAAAAAAAAATTTGGGCCCCTACAATATGGCGCCCAAAACCCACCATTTTACTATTTACCAATTTAAATGTAGCCAGTGACCAGTGTTCTCTGGAACGCCACATAGGAACAAACATACATACATACATACATACATAGACTGATAAACACATTACCCTCCTTCGGCAGTCGGGTAAAAAGAACGCTTACAATAAAATAAAAAAATCACTTACCAAACAGTTTCTCTCCATCTTTGAGAACCTTAGCGAACCCGAAGTCAGTGATCTTGACATTGAGCTGGTCATCCAGCAGAATGTTCTCGGGCTTCAGATCTCGGTGCACGATGCATTTGCTATGCACGTGTCGCACCCCTTCCAGGACTTGTCTGTAAGAAGAGAAAATGATAATGTTCAGAGTTATGTTTTCCTGGTAACTGTCGATCTGCTCGATGTGTATATAAAAAAGAAACCGACTTCAAAAAAAGTGGTTGTTCTCAATTCGTCGGATTTTTTTTTATGTATCGTCCCCGATTACTCAAAGACGCCTGGACTGATTTGAACAAAAATTATTTTGTTTGAAAGGGTATACTGCCCAGGTGGTCCTATGGTCATCAGGTCAGGATCACATGGCAATCGATGGAACTCCTCAAATATTACAGGCATATATATAGCGAATTTAGTAATTTAATCAACACTGCATTCATTTGCACTCAGAAAGTATTATTTGGTGAAGTAGAACTGATGAAGAAGACCACTGGAACTCCTTCATGATAATTATGTCACGGGTATAAGATATCTCAAATAGTTACCCGACTATGATGAAGCAAATACATTTATATAAATAATAATGATGACAATGGCACCATCGAACTGATCGGATGATGAAGCCGTAAGGTAGGCGCTGGAACTACGAAATAAAACTATGTATCCTAGTTGTGTTTGGGCTTATTGGAATCTTCATGAGATGTACTTTGGCTATAAATGATTTTCATAGTAATTTGAGTTACCAAACCCAAAATAGGATAAAATTAAAAACTTTATATCAAAAAAATCAAACCGACTTCCAGAACAAAATCGGTGTCGGAAAACTAAAAACAATAGGTACCTACCAAAGACACCGACTTGACCGACTTTCCAAAGTCGGTCAAGTCGGTGTCGGAAAACTAAAAACAATATGTACCTACCAAAGACACCGACTTGACCGACTTTGGAAAAGAATGTTATTTTTCGTTTAGTAATGTTTTGTTTTCTTAAACTCTCTCGACGCTGTTTAACGATTGATTAGCAGAATATAAGTTGAAAACGAAGATTTGAATTGCACATCTACTAAAGAGTTTAGAAAATTAAAATTTTGTGGATCAACAAAACAATTTAGGAAATGTAGAAGACATTATTTTGAGTACTTAGTATATTTTTAAAGAAATTTATTATTACTATTGGATTTGTATTGAAAACTATTACCTGAAATTGTTTATTATTTTACAATTTAGCTATATTATGATACGAAAATGAAAAACACAGGAAAAGAGCGTTATTTAACAAGCCGAACAAAACAACAACATACACACGGGAAATACTAAAAATATATCAATGCGGGAAAAAAAAATAACAATAATGACACAAATGGAATCAGTTCAGCCCAAACAATGAAAGGATAAATTGGAGAAAATAAAGGATAACTTTACCTCAAATATTTACTACTAAACAACACGTCTAAAACTACTTTGTAATAATTAACAAGAAACTCAACACACGCGATAGAATCTTGCTGTTTCGTGAATTTCCTCTCAAATTCAAACTTGAAAAACACACTCACAGCCATTTTAGAAAAAAAACTGTGCTTCAAAAACGTATTAAAAAATTATATAGCGTGGCGAAGTACCAGGCGACTATAACAGTGCAGAAGTTAAGTCAACACTGAGTTATCCGTACAACGTTTTATTTGCGCGAATCCCAGTGTTTAATTGTTTATCTGTGCGCACAACGCACACAACGATAAAATAATTAGAATGACGTTGTATGTGCGTGATATCTAGAAGTATCTATAGTTAATATACTCAACCGGAATTATTGGAGGGTCAATGTATGCTAGATATCTTTTATTTGGAGCTATTTGCCTACAATTTGCAAACAAAGGAGGTGTGGCAAATAAGTTGCATTGCGGTTGCAGAGTGTGCGATGGAATTGCATGATCTAATTCCGCCTAGCCCGTTTCATCATCGGACTACAAGACGTACGGCGATGCGCCATCGGTACACGGTGGTCATCCCCCCATACGCACTAAACGTTTTGGAAATACTTTCGTTATGCGTACAGCTAAGGAGTGGAATATCCTGCCGGAGTCTGTTTCCAGATAGCTACAACCTCGGTCAAGAGTGAATAGGTTACTTCTAGGCAAGCGTGTTACACCGTCGACCACACCATCTCTTAATCAGGTGAGATAGTGGTCAAGCATGAGCCTACCAATAATTTAAAAAAAGTATTTGAAACTAACCACGCCCCCTTTCAGTAAAAATATGTATTAGAAATTGATAACAAATGTTCCTTCACGAGTAATTTTTTTTCATTTGGGTTATAAATAACAGATAAATTATTTGGCAAATACTGAACTTCGACCTGTGTCTTTTATTTTTAAAATGATAGTAGTCGTTAAGGGGCTCGTTGCAATATATACGACTGTAATAAATAACATATCTTTCTACGTGGCCAGTTATAAGATAATTTAACCAAAATATTTGTCATGGGCCAATTTGTAAAACGAATGTTTACCAGTTGCTTACTGCTTAGACTTGCCTTAACCAAACACTTGGTAAAATGCCAGGGTGTTGACCAATTCAATGTGTTTTCGTTTTCCTAAGGCGCTTTGCAGATAGAGCAACTTTAGTTGAGGCAACTCGCAACTTTTTTAAAGTTTCCCTTAAAAGTTGCCATTTGCTACAACCAAATAGGTCTATTAACAGTCACGTCCTAGGCGACCACTGAAAATTAGCACCGTGCTGTAAGCCTTCTTGCCACAATCACGACATGCATCTTTTTCACCCTATTTCTTTTCTGTTTTATACAAAATGTGGGTAGTATATGTTATTATTGTTTTATTTATTTCTCGACTTTTTTTATTTATTGTTAAGGGTTTAGCATAAGCATTTACTTATATTGTATGTCCTTTTGTGACAAACAGTTTTTCTTTCTTTCAGTTGCCGCAATTTTATGGCAATCACGATCTCAAGCACGAGAGGCGATGTCTTAGCCACTGGGCCACTACGACATCCACTAACACACACGTACGTACAGTGCGATGATGGATGTCGAAGAAGCAGCACTTGTTCTCATTTTATTTGTTATTTTTATTATTCTCAATTAACTTAAAACAACCGATACAAATTCGACAGTTGCTAGTTGCGGCAATTAGAAACTAACTTCGTTAGCGATTGCAGCAACTAAAAACTGTTGTCAATCACCGGAACTCGCAACTCGAGTTGCTATGTGTGCACAGTTCCATTGAGATATATATAAACAGCTAGTTGCCAGTGGCTACAATAGTTGCTCCATCTGCAAAGCGCCTAACACAAAAAAAAACATGACAATATAAAATGCTTTCACTACACTATTCTATGTTTACGGAGACTAGACCGACATTGTAAACAAATAGAAGAAAAGTAGAAGTTATAGATAATTGAAAAGCTACTTAGTGAAGTAGGTCACGATGCTCATTACCAACACCCGCATACCACCAACAAACAGCGCTTGCTATAATTATACGCTATCCATGTCTGACGATTAGATATAAGGCTAGCGACAAACGCGAAAAAATCACAGTAACGTCGCATACGAGCATTTTTGCGGGTCGGCATAAATGTATGTGACTTAAATTGTCAAATAAAATAACTTTATATATTTTTTTAAACAAGCTTTTTCGTATTCTTCTCAAACCCTTTCAATTGATACCTATATCATAGCAGTGCACAAAAAATAACTGGTCCGCCGTCTTGGGCCGTCCGCCATATTGGATTAAGAATGACGTCACTTAGCAAACCATGCATTGTTATCCAAACTAAATGTGTATGAAAATTTTTATCTCAATCGGTGGAGGATAACTGCTTTAAAATTCAGTTGCGAGATTTGACCCGAACACACTTACAGCTTGTAAAAAAAACCGGCCAAGTGCGAGTCGGACTCGCGCACGAAGGGTTCCGTACTTGGTAAATTGCGGTTTACGATTTATGACGTATAAAAAAAAAATACTTATTAGATCTCGTTCAAACCAATTTTCGGTGGAAGTTTACATGGTAATGTACATCATATATTTTTTTTTGTATTATCATTCTCTTATTTTAGAAGTTACAGGGGGGGGGACACATTTTACCATTTTGAAGTGTCTCTCGCGCAAACTATTCAGTTTAGAAAAAAATGATATTAGAAACCTCAATAACATTTTTGAAGACCTATTCATAGATACCCCACACGTATGGGTTTGATGGAATTTTTTTTTTTAATTTCAGTTTCAAGTATAGGGACCCCCAAAATTTATTGTTTTTTTTTCTATTTTTGAGTGAAAATCTTAATGCGGTTCACAGAATACATCTACTTACCAAGTTTCAACAGCATAGTTCTTATAGTTTCGGAAAAAAAGTGGCTGTGACATACGGACGGACAGACAGACAGACATGACGAATCTATAAGGGTTCCGTTTTTTGCCATTTGGCTACGGAACCCTAAAAACGTTGATGAACCCTGCCCGGTTGCTATTAAACGAATCGGGAGTGCTCGCGAAATTATTTGTAACTCGTGCCCCCGACTCATGGTTAGCGGTAGAAACCGTGGAATTAAAGTCGATAGGAGTCCAACATAACCGTCCGTTCTCCCCAGACGGATCATCTGTCCATCCATGATGCTTTCCCCTAAAAAAACCGGCCTAGTGCGTGTCGGACTTTGTAAATTTAGGGTTTCGTACCAAACCGCAAAATAAAGTTGGGTGTAATAGGAAAAATTATGAAATTTCAAAGAAAAATCAGATTATCAATATATTGGTATTTGATAGTAAAATTTACGTTATAATAAACATTATCACCAAATTTCAAGTTCATAGGTCAGTGGGAAGTTAAAAAATTCTTCGGAACAAAATTTTGTATAAAAGCTGACTTTGGTGGCTTCTCATTCCTTTGTTTTCAAATATTTTTATCGTGGGGTAGGTCAACTCCTTTCTTCGCCCCACCCCCCCCCCCCTTTTAGCTGTATGGTAGGCCCTAAAACATTAAAATTTGTATGGCTTTGGGTCTACAATATGGTTATACTGTGAACATTTGAAGACTGCAGCTCCAGCCGTTTGGCTGTAGACCTGTGAGACGGCGGACAGACAGACACGTGAGTGACAACAATAGGGCTCCGTTTGGACTCTTCGGGTACGAAATCCTAAAAATACACGGGCAATAGTCCAAGGCTATATATAGTGGAAGCCTTTGCCTAGCTGTGTGACAATATAAACAGTTCAACTGATAGTGGTCAAGCGCGAGTCAATCAATCTGCCTAGCCTTTTCCTAACTATATTGGGGTCGGCTTCCTGTCTTACCTGATTTAGCTGAGTACCAGTATTTTACATGGAGCGACTGCCTATCTGACCTCCACAACCCAATAACTGGGTAACACGGTACCCCTTGGCAAGACTGGTGTCTGATCTCAGGCTTCTGACTACCCATAACGACTGTCAAAGATCTTCAAATGACAGCCGGGACCAACGGCTTAACGTGCTTTCCGAGGCACGGAGGAAACCCGGTATGTTGAAATGGTCACCCATCCACGGACCGACCTCGTCAAGCGTTGCTTAACTTTGATGATCGACCAGTGCGGCTGTTAATATTTAGCCACGAGCTCCTCAAGTCACTCAAGCGCGAGCCAATAGGTTACAAAAAAAAAAAAACTTTCTCATTCAGATTTGTCTCTAGCCTAATAGCGCACTGACAAAGCAATAAAAAGTAACGTAGGCGTCTTAATGGCCTCTTCAAACGTTCTTAAATGTGAAATTACGATAGATTTTTTTTTATAATTTTTGTTTACCAACCTCCTTTTTTTCGAGTACTCGGCATACTTATAAATGAATTTAAGAGAAAATGTTTAAAGGAAAGCATTGTTAGACAATCGAACTTGTTGAAACTTTTTTTATATGGGTTTGCTCTTGACTCTAGTCTAGGTCAGAGGTGACAGAGACAGAGTCTACGATAAAATGAGCTTACCCAGAAGAAGCCTGTTCACTCCAACATTGAAGAGATTCGGGTTGAATGCGTTCGGAAACACAGACGCAGGCAGTGAGTGCCACTCTTTTGCTGTGCGCATTATAAAGGATGTTCGGAAGCGCTTTTGAAATGGCAACTAGGTAAGGATGGTAACTTGCAGTGCGTCTAAATGTCCGATGGTAGAAGGGTGCCGGTGGGATGAGGTCGTGGATTTCTTGAACACACTCACCGAAGTACAGTCTGTAGAAGACCGACAAGCAAGGCAACATGGCGGCGATGAGCCAAACGATACAATAGAACTGGAGATAGCACTATGTCTTCCTAAAGAGAGATGGCTTAGTTAGGTTACGTTCTTTTTCTTCTGGAGTGGATGGTTAAATTCTTTAGATAGAGCTCAGTTAATTGTAGCATTCATTAAGATCTCTGAAGTGCAGGTGTAGTGTCACTTGGTACAAACCAATGTGTGGTACATGATCTGGATAACCAAGCGGTCCCGCACTCACCTTTGGTTTCCAACGGCTTAGTCGTAGATAAAAATTACTCCAAAAGAGGAATTACTTGATAACATATTAGTTTTCAAGACACGGGATTAGCAATTGCAGGTTGTTGCAATTTTAAACACAAGAAGTTATTACTACCTAGTGCAGCCTAGCGAGCATGGGCGTACCCAAGATATTTGTGACATGACATGATAAATTATGTCATATCTTACAATTTGTCTTAAATGCTAGCGCGGGTTAAACATGTGACATATTTTAAAGGCGCAACATGCCTTTCTTGTTGCTGCCCGGCGAGCACGGCCTACTGTGACATGGCTTGAGTCACACATTTCATCGCAGTTTGGGCGATAACGCCATTTTGTCCTAAATAATAATATAAAAAGAGAGAAAATTTCCTGACGTTTGTTTGGGACTCATCGGGTCTTAATTGCTAATACGGGCGCACCCATTTTGTCACAAATGTCACATTTTGACAGATGATTTAGAAAAATGTATCACTTTCGTTCGGAGGTGGTGATAAAATTTTATAGTTGAAAAAAATATATTTGCCTTCTAATTACGGCACCAAATGGCAATAAATTCATTTTGTGTATATGGTGAATTCAAAGACATTATACGTATTGCTTACTACTAGACTGTGTACCAAAAATTTTTGTATAGCCAAAATGAAATCTATTATTATACATCTAGGTTAGCTATTCCCTTATAAGCGGTAGCTAACCAAAAGCGGTCCTGAGCGAGAGGGTGCCCGCTGGTAGTGTGTCCTTGTCTGACATCTTGCCAGCTCAACTAATCATTGGGTTTGGTAGAAATGGTAGAAAATTTTATATTTTCTTTTTTATGTAATACCAAAACGAACGAATAAAAAATATATTTAAATACGTTTCAAAGTCTATGAAACTTTGAAGCGAATTTAAATATTTTTACAGTTCCTTTATTCATCAATTCATTGTATTTAAAAAATAATTCATTAATACTGAGTAAGAGTAGTACTTTTAAATGTTTGGGCCTGGTAATACTAAATGTAGGACCACCAGGTTTGTGGAGTTATTGGCGGGTTTTGTTCGAGTAAAATTCAGCGGCTGTTAATATTATTCGGAAATTGATTCCTAGTGGAATAAAATTGGTGAAGTTAAGTTTCTCAACTGTCTACGCAACTGGACATTAAGTGAAATAATTGAGATCCTTTGGGGTATTTCAAAGCATCGTCTGAAGACTGCAGGATCATCTCACGCCTCTCCTTCATGAGCTTGAGAGTAAGATCAGAGAGCTTTTTGTTCCTATCTATACGATGGGTCTTGAAGAACAAGACTTATCCAGACTTGGGATTTGAGGGTTATCGAGTCCCCCCCCCTCTCTTCGAACTTCAGATAACCCTATAATACTCCATCGTAAACTGCTCAATTCCTCTTCGAGTTCGGTGATCTTATCGTCGGTCCGGAGTCCGGAGTGTGCGCGTCTTGTACGTTGCCAGGTCCTGTCGTCGGTATTTGTTGGGGTAGCCGGATCTCGTCCGGGATTCTTTGCACCCCTTGCCATACCTTAACCTAGATCGCTACCGTATTCGAGGGTAGGCAGGCTGCCGGGCACTAAGGGCTATGTTTTAGTGCTATTCATGGGGAGTGCTTTGCAGGCGGGTTGGCGATCCCAGTATGGTTGTTACAAATGCACAGAGAACGCTGCTGCCCATTCTCTGGTTTGTCCCTTAGTCGCCTCTTATGACACCAATGGAAAAACATGGGCTGTTGAAATTCGTTATGCCCGACACCATACGGTAAGTGATGTAGATTCCAAAAAATATACACTCGTTTCTTTTTTTTCCTTGAATTTGGTAGGTTTAGGTAGCGTAGTTAGGTAGGATATATACATATATCGGGATACTTACACTATTGTTTTTACAATCAATTTGTCCCTTGTTATGTTTGGTCATGGTCACCTCATTAGAAAGTGACACACTACCAAAGGGAGCCCTCTCGCTCGGACCGTTTTTTGCGCCATAGTGCACAGTCTAGTAGTAAGAAGTATAAGGTCTTTGGGTGAATTGGTGATCAATGATTATTAATTAATTGAAATGTTACAAGATTATTAATTATTTTTATATTATTACTTTTTCATAATTGTATTTTTTTTTATTGTTGTTCTTATTTTAATTATGATTATTTTTTTTATAATTATTTTCTTTTATACCATATTCTTCTTGCTTTCTACATTTTTAAATGTTTCTTAAATAAAATCCCCAAAAAAACATTTAAAATATAAAAAATAGGGGCCCACCGGTATTGGTCCAAGCTATTATATTTTTTAGTAATTATTAAAATTTTCACAATAAATATATCTTTCTAACAAGCACTTAATATGTAATCAAACAAACAAAGAAAAATAAAGTGTGCATAAGTCTATGGTCGTGGGTCAAATATTAATTTATTCCCAACAAAATTAAAAAGTTGTTTAGCTGTATGAACGGCATACTTATGTACGTATTATTTTATTTGGTCGTCTATTCAAATTATGTCGAACTATGAAGTCAACAACAAGAAAAGCAAGTCGCGCCTGTAAATTATGTCACATGGTTGTCCCGTGCTAGCATTTAAGACAAATTGTAAGACATGACATATTTTATCATAACTTGTCAAGACCGAGTCGAAAACCAAACAATGTAAAAAAAAAAAAAAACTTGTAATTCATGTTGGGATGCTGCTAACATGGGTGTAGCAAAGGGGGGGGCTAAATTTTGGTTATTTTTGGCCTAGGACATACCGTTTTCGAGATATCTTTTTGGAAATATGCTAAATAAAATAAGATACGGAGGCCCATAATTCGGCAACAGTGCGTCGTAGGGCTATGCTTCTCAGAACATAAATGGTTTTTATGGCCAAGGTTAAACCGAAACTACAAAAAAATTGGAAAATTTTCGAAAAAGAAAAAATAAACGTCAAGAAGTTATGCCACAAGTCAAGAAAATATCTCACGCCGCCGTGCTAGCATTTAAGACAAAATGAGTTTATCGCCCAAACTGTGATTAAAAGTGTGACTTAAGCGATGTCACAGTAGGCCATGCTCGCCGGGCTGTTGTCTTTAACGGCTATAAAAAATATCAATTAAACATTACCATTAATATAAGCAATGTTCTAACACCTTTTGACGGTATTTTAATATTTTTAATGTTGTTTCAATGAATGTAATTTAATTTAAGTTTTTAATAATCTAATTTGTAAGTCTATGTTTTAATTTGTGTTTTTATTGTTCAATGTTTTATTTTGTGTATGGATTTGATATCTGAATAATAATAATAATATTAATTTGTTTATAATGGTAGCGGTGAACAAGGGCCTTGCCCCGCTCTCCTTGGCTAACGAGAACTGGCGCAAACTTATAGTATTAGATACTAATTACCGCAGGCAGGACCCGGTAGAAGCGTCCGTGAAGCTCCTGCAGAGCAAGGAGCTTCACGGACGCTTCTACCGGGTCCTGCATGGGCCCTATGTATATCTTTTAGCGTCCGTGGCCTGGCTGCGATTTGGTGACCTTTTCGGGGAAACCGAAGGTATTATCTTTGCGATTATGGACAAAGTTATGATGACGAACAACTACCGGAAATACATTGTGAAGGACGGCACAGTTGACATCTGTCGGGCATGTCACCGGCCGGGGGAATCAATCCGACACATTATCTCCGGTTGTTCTAGTCTGGCTAACGGAGACTATTTGCATAGACACAACCTTGTAGCCAGGATTATCCACCAGGAACTTGCTCTTAAATACAATCTTATGGAATCGGATGCCTTACTATAAGTATGTGCCCGACCCAGTTCTCGAAAATGGCAATGTCACGTTGTATTGGGATCACTGACAGGACTATTTTTGCCAATAAGCCTGACATAGTGGTGATAGACCGACTAGAGCGTCTCGCAATGATTTTTGATATAGCGGTCCCCCATGACTGGAAACTCGTGAAGGCTGAGAGAGATAAGAAAAGTAAGTATTTTGATCCTACTCGCGAGGTTGTCAACATGTGGGATGTGAATACAGCAGTCATTGTGCCGATAGTCGTGACGGCCAATGGCATAATAGCCAAGAGCCTCGACGAACATCTGAGGAGGCTCTTGTTGGGCAGCTGGATCAAGGGCTTGATCCAGAAAGCGGTACTCCTGGACACGGCGCGTATCGTTAGGAGCTTAGACTTAGCTTGGACCCTGTTCCCGATACCGGTGGGCTACTATTTTTATATTTTTAAATGATTTTTTTTATTTTATTTTTATAAGCTAATATTTAAAATGTAAAAAGTATATATGTACATTAATTGAATAAAGGAAATAATAATTACCAACATTATCCGATAGCAGTCATAAATTATTTTAATTTTCCAAGGATTTTAACTGCGGTAATTACGAGAAAAACTGTAACGAATTGGGTCAATGGCGTTTAGAAACAGATTAGAAGAACTTATATATTGAAGGTTTTAATTATAAACTATGACTGCCTCGTTGGTTTAGAGGCCGCAAACGCTACTGCGCCACTGATGGTCCTGGGTTCAATTCCCGGATCGGGCAGTGTTGTTATCTTTTTCCATCTGGTCAGTAGCATCCCGGAGTCTAGCTTTATGCCCGGCTGATGGCAGTAGCAAAACCAGCAGCCTTATTGCGTAATGAACTCAGAAAGAGCAAAGGGCAAAGTGTATGAAAAATCAACCAATCACATGCGAGATGAATGACGCGATGTGGCTTTCAGTCTATGTGATGTGTCGATTTTTCATACTCTTTGCCCTTTGCTCTTTCCGAATTCATTACGCAATAAAGCTGCAGACTCTCCACGATACTCCTACCAAAGAGTCCTAAATTACTTTGGTCACATAGCCCGCAGACAGCGCGATAACATGGAAAAACTGGTTGTTTCAGGCACGGTGGATGGGAAAAGGCCACGCGGACGCTCACCTAATCGATGATCAGACCAGCAGCCGAATTGCGCTAGTGAATTCGGTAAGGCAAAGGGTTTGACCATTATCAAATCGACCAATCACACAGACGGAAATCCACATCACATCATTAATCTCGCATGTGATTGGTCGATTTGATAGCGGTCAAACACTTTGCGTTGCCGTATTCACTTAGGCATTACGGCGGCAGGAGTGCTATTCTGTAGACATTTCACCATGATGACTTGGGTGAAGTGATCTCGAAGTAGCGTCGTCAGTCAAAAATGGCTTTGCCAAACGTACACCCGCGTCTTGATAAAATACTCCACAGCTTGAGTAGAAATAACCTAAACATAATTCTAGGGACACTAACGAGCCACATCCTTCTTAACAAACATCTAATCAACATAGGCGCCACGGACAGCCAACGCGAAGAAAGCCTCGGCACAGAAAGGTAGCTCCGTGAAGCCTGTGAAGCTCCCAGGAAGCTTCTGGGCATTTGGACGGAGCTAGGCTGGCTATGTTAGCCCGTGCCCCCACGCACAAAGGACCAAATGGGAGTCTTAAGTGCGGAAAAGGGAGTCCTACGGTCCTAAGTCAATCTAACCTAAGTCATCACGGTGAGATCAGGCAGATCAGGGCGATTACGGGACTCACGGTGACCACTGCCCTTAGAAGAGCCGAAGACAGAGTGGCATGGAAGCAGCTCGTCAATGACTACGTGAAAGCTTTCCAAGACGGGCAGGAGCTTCAGTAATGAAGACAACGAATAAGAAGAGTGATGGCAGTAGGCTGGCCCCCTATTACGTGGTACAAAACATAACTGACGAATGTGGGTGTGCCTGTGTATCAGTGAACCTCTGCCTAGCCCTTCGGAAAATATGAGCGTGATGAACCAATCATGTTGTTATTATATGATCATTTCAGACGAAAGACGTCCACTGCTGGTCATAGGCCTCCCCCAAGCGTCGCCACACTGATCGGTCCTGTGCGTTTCGCCTCCATCGGACTCCCGCATCTTTGACCAGGTCGTAGCTCCACTTAGAGGGAAGCCTTCCAACGCTGCGTCTTCCGGCGCGCTCCAGAACGTTTCGGCCCCACCGTTCTGTGAGCAATGTGGCTATCCACTGCCACTTAAGTTTGGCAGTTCTTCGAGCTATATCGGCAACTTTGGTTCTCTTGCTGATGTCTTCATTTCTGATTCGATCACGCATTATTGTTATATGTTATCATCATATCATCTAATATTAAAAGATACCTACTGTATTCTTGTTTATCTATTTTTGTGCTTACAGTTAGTATAGGTCACCGAATTCATCCATAAAGGGCATGGAAGGGTATTTCTGAAACGCTGGTTATTTTTAGGGTGGTCTTTTACCGGAGTTCGAGCTCAACTCTCCGTCTGGATTTTTGGACCCTGTACTCGGCAGGCAGACTGACTACAAATTTTAACCGACTTACCAAAAAGGAGGAGGTTCTTATTCGACTTTGTATGTATTTTTTTTAAACTATGTTCACCGATATCTCCGTCAATTGTGGACCGATTTAGAATTTGTTTTTATTTGAAAGAGTATTTGCCGAAATTGGTCCCATTTTAATTTGATGAAGATCTGATGAAGAACTTCGAACTTATACAGCAGAACTCTTCAATAAATAACGGCAAATCTCTCGGGTTTGCTGCAATAGCATGTCTGTTTATTGTTTATTATATGTTATAACATAACATCACGCCAGTACGTTCTTAAGGGGTACGCAGATCTCTCATTTTACCGGTTACTTTCAAGTTTCATAATATTCGGGTAATTTATTCTGGCGTGGCGTGGTATAGTTATCTTACTAAAAAACTTGCCTATTAGGTAGGTATAACTAAAAAGTACTTTGTAATTTTTTATTTGGAAGTCGGTAGTATTTTTTTGCAAAAAGTTTTTTTATATAAATTAATGTTATATGATTTTTTAATATTTTTTTTAGTTGTAGAACGCAAACCATATTGCTGTTAGTGTTAGCAATAGTGCTGTCTTTGTCCGGTAGTTATGATACAGGCAAAATCCAAATGCAGGGAGTTAGTAGTTTCTAGCAGTCTAAGTTTTAATTACCTAATTATTGTATTTTTAATTGTTTGTTTTACTGTAGAAGCTTTTAAGTGCGTTACTTTTTTTTTTTTTTTTTTACGTCGTTCTCACATGTATGTATTTTTTTTTTTTTTTCAACAAGATAATGTAACCAAATACTTATAAAACACATTTTTTGTAAAAGAGTATGTGTGGAGTTTCTTGTCCATTCTTCTCCACAACAAGCTACATTTCCGAATGGACGGTAGAATCAATTACCCCCGGTTTCCCAGCTCGGAATTGTCGGGGGGTTGGTGTGGCGGGTTGTCGGGCGCGCGTTGTCTGCTGTGATTGGTTGAATGAATTTTCAACAGCCAATCGCAGCGGATGGCGCTTGCTTGGCAGTTTGTCGCATTGGTTCGCCGATGATTTTGAGCTGGGAAACTGGAGGTTAGTATTAGATTCAATTTTTTTTTTTGACCTTTAAAAGTGCCGCTTAATGGCCTAATTGAATAAATAAATTTTGATTTTGATTTTGATTTCTAGCTTCTTTGTTAGTATATACTCAGGAAACAATACTGTGCAAGACTTATTGCGACTTTATCGAACCAAATAAACTACGTAAAACTTTATAAGCAATAGGGATGTTTCCTGGGTAGAAAAAATGATAATTCTATTTAGTCCTTCAGTGAGATTATCAAATAATATTGGACCGGTATTTTTTTAAGACATAGTGGCAAACCGGTTTTCCGATTCATGATTTATTTTAATACCTTTTCAATAATCAATGGAACCCTTATGGATTCGTCATGTCTGTCTGTCCGTCCGTAGGTCACAGCCACTTTTTTTCGAAACTATAAGAACTATGCTGAAAAAAAAACAATAAATTTTGGGGGTTCCCTATACTTAGAACTGAAACTCATTTTTTTTTCATCTAACCCATACGTGTGGGGTTTTTATAGAAAGGTCTTCAAAAATGATATTGAGGTTTCAAATATCATTTTTTCTAAACTGAATAGTTTGCGCTCTGTAACTTCTAAAATAAGAGAATGATAAAACTAAAAAAAAATATGATGTACCATGTAAACTTCCACCGAAAATTGGTTTGAACGAGATCTAGTAATTAGTGTTTTTTAAATACGTCATAAATCGTAAGCCGCAATTTACCTTTCATCCAATCATGCAATTTCAGCACGCTTGCTACGGAACCCTTCATGGGCGAGTCCGACTCGCACTCGGCCGCTTTTTAATATGTCGTATTAACCCCGGAAGACCCAACATAATATTAAATAATCGTGACCTTAGACATTTAGAGATAAAGTGAAGCTCATGCCCACTGACCCGTACTTCAGCCATTATCCACAAGAGATTACCCTTGAAATAAATCATCCAAGCGGGTCGCGCAAATATCACGTGCTAATATAGTACAAAATATTATAATAAACGGCCTACTTACAGGTTTAATTATAGCCCACATTGTACAACAATGAGCGAATTATGCAGATTAGTTTCACGTCATATGGGTGCAAAGGATAAACGAGAATGGTGAGGCGCCGATTCCCTTGAGTAGCTGATTTTAAAATGAGAATCACGTCTAAACAGCTAGTAGTGATTTATTGGCAAAATATATGTTATATTAGACCATTTTATTAATAATTTGATCTGAGCAAATTTTGAGTTTTATTCGTATTATATCATAGTGTAATAAATTTGTAAAGTTATGTCTAAAACGGACAAAAACACGACAATCGCATCAAAACCGCTGGACGTATTTTAATGAAATTGACACCATATCAAAGACAATTTAATCATCTAAATTTTGATCTAAAGCTTTTTTTTAAGTCATAGAATAATAAGGAAAGTACAAAAAACTACAAAATTTTGGGTCGCGCGGATGTGAAACGAGTGCGCGTTTTGTTCCCTCAAGGTCATGGCGTTAGTCGTCGTCTTAAGGCTTCTTCACACAAGCAAGCGGCGTTTTTTTATCAACTGTGACTGTGATTGGTCAGAATTCAGAGAAAGCAACACACCGGGCAGAGTGGAAGGCTATGGGCACTTTGCTCGGTAGTGGGACAGATTTAGTTTTTTTTTTTTTAATAAAATCTTTGCCCCACACTAGGAATTCTTCTGTAAATAATTCTTCTCCTTTTCTTCTTGTATCGTGGGTGCGTTTACATACATATAAACTCACATACACAACACCCAGAGCCGGAACAATTATCTGTAGGTCATACAAATATATGTTCCGTGCGGGAATCGAACACGCGACACGCAGCGCAGCAGTCAATCGCTCAACCACTGCGCCAACCGTGCGCCCAAAAATTTATTTATATTAAATCTCACAATATTTAGAAAAATGCCTAAGCCAAACCAACAAAAAATTTTAGTCTCGAAAAATGGCGATATTGTAATCAACTGAAAACCAATGAATGCTAATCAGAGAAAGTACTTCTATCATTTGACGTCTCAAGACAGAAACGCGTACTCTACAAGCGATGTTTTGCATGAGCAAGATAGAAGAAAAAGCTATTAACTTTTCTATTTTTACAATTGTATTTTTTCACAAATGATATATAAGTCAAAATTATACCTATTAATTATGTCCTATTTTTCCTAGCACATTTTGAAAGTATTCGACTGCGGATCGGCGTATATGTTGTGCCGCTGCGACTCAAGAATAAATCGCACGTCTTGCACGTGTGAAGAGGGTTTTATAGCCATAGATGCATCTAATTAATTTAGATAATTCACAAGTGCATGCTGCGAACACTGACTATCACACTAGACGTCATACGCACATTGATAACAGATAGACCTTTGTTGCGTTGACAATGAGCTAATAATATGTCAATAGCTTTTCCCCGCTGTTTTGCTCCCGTCACTCACCCCACAGGATCCGTTTTTTGGGGTAAAAAATTGTCTATGTGAAACAATTTTCAAAATCGGTTCATTCGTTTTTGAGTACAGTATACATTACAAACAAATCTTTCTTCTTTTTAATATTAGTGTGAATTAGATCTCTCAAAATCTAGAAAAATGCATAAGGTAAAGCAACAAAATTTTGAAAAAAAGCGATGTTGCAAGCATCTCAAAACCAATGATAAAAAACCGGCCAAGTGCGAGTCGGACTCGCGCACGAAGGGTTCCGTACTTGGTGAATTGCGGTTTACGATTTATGACGTATTAAAAAAAAACTACTTACTAGATCTCGTTCAAACCAATTTTTGGTGGTAGTTTACATGGTAATGTACATCATATATTTTTTTAAATTTTATCATTCTCTTATTTTAGAAGTTACAGGGGGGGGGGGGGGGGACACATTTTGCCACTTTGGAAGTGTCTCTCGCGCAAACTATTCAGTTTAGAAAAAAAAATATATTAGAAACCTCAATATCATTTTTGAAGACCTATCCATAGATACCCCACACGTATGGGTTTGATGAAACAAAAAAAAATAGTTTCAGTTTAAAGTATGGGGACTCCCAAAATTTATTGTTTTTTTTTCTATTTTTGAGTGAAAATCTTAATGCGGTTCACAGAATACATCTACTTACCAAGTTTCAACAGCATAGTTCTTATAGTTTCGGAAAAAAGTGGCTGTGACATACGGACGGACAGACAGACAGACAGACAGACATGACGAATCTATAAGGGTTCCGTATTTTGCCATTTGGCTACGGAACCCTAAAAAAGGAAGCAATCCTATCATTTGACGTCACAAGACAGAAACGCCATACACTACTACAATACACGCGACGTTTTGCGTGACTGAGATAGAAGAATAACTTCAAGAGAGTGTAACTTTTCCAATGTTCCAAAGATCCATCTGTAAGTATCGGTATTTTAGTATAAGTAAAAGCCTAGCAGATTTGTTGTGGGGGTGCACTTAGAGCAAGTTTATTTTGAGTGTGCATAAGGGACAGATGTACATGACTTGTAAACATCTGTCCCTTTTTACCCGACTACCGAAGGAGGGTTATCAGTCTATGTATGTTTAAGTAAGTAAGTAAATATTGATTTTTGTTCCTAGGTATATGGCGTTCTAGATATTTGCCTATTTTGATGATTCTTACGTCAATCGATTCGTCTTAACCCTGCGAGTGTCACTGGTTACTTTCAAATTGGAAAAGAAAAAATGGCGGATTTTGGGCGGCTTACTGTGGGGGCCAAATTTTTTTTTCTTCCAAACTCATCGTGTGGGTTATCAAAATAAAGGGTTTTGAGAGGTGATTTCAAAAATATATAACACTTATATGTTTAAATGAAACTAATTCTAAAAAAAATAACAAAAATGTTGTAAACCCGACTGCTTAAATAGCGACCTAAAAAGACGTAAACAAGAAGAAAATCATGCTGTGCAGTCGGAGTATATATCTGCTTTTGGTCAGCCAGCTCACGAATATGTATCCTCCGGCTGCACAGCATGATTTTCTTCGTTAACGTCTTTTTAGTTCGCTTTTTAAGCAATCGGGTTCACAACTTTTTTGTTATTTTTTTTTTAGGATTAGGTTCATTTAAACATATAAGTGTTATATATTTTAGAAATCACCTCTTAAAACCCTTTTTATTAACTTTTTTTTACAGTCGATCAATGATAGTTTTGACGCATCAGTGTACGGGGACAGATCGGCGTAACTCGTGTCGCTGTATCAAGAACGAATCACACGTCGCGCACGTGTGGGGCAGCTTTTATGGCCACAGATGCAGTAAATTAATTTACATCATTCACAAGTGCATGCTGCGAACACTCCTTAACATAGACGTCATACGCAGTTTGATATCAGATAGATCTTTGTTGCGTATACAATGGGCTAATAAATGTACTTGTTTGCATGTTAATGCCTTTCTAATATTACAATATTGTGATTTACACGTGAGAGTGTTTAATGATCACATTGTTTTATTTGATTTTCTACTGTTAGGAAAGTTACGACTCGAAAAGATTGTAAAGGTGAACGGCAGATTTCGTACCGCATACTTTTTTCGTTGTTCGGTTATAGAATTTATACCACTTATTAAGGCAACTAAGCCATTTATTTTTATGTAAGTTAACTATTTTTAGAACTTCGGATTAATAAATAATATCAGTAAAAAGATTTGAATAAATAAACGTAATCAAATCGTACATTAAACGCAGTAATGTTTTAGAAGTTCCCTTTTGTAAAATAACTCAAATATTAAAATGATAATTAATTATTCAGAAATACATATAACACTAAATATAATCAAACTCATAATTATCAAACTGTTGCAATCCGCTGCTGGACTTAGGTATCTTATAATGCCCTGAATAGGTACAATCCTCATCTCAATCTACCTACTTAATGGTAAGTAAATAAAACACAAAAAGATAGCAAAAAACAATTTAGAACATTTACTTTACACATTATGTAACAATATGTAACATTTACCTATAGGTAACATTGGTACACTAGTACATAACCTTAAAAAATAAAACTGGTTATAACTTATACGTCCCAAGTTCTAAAAATCTAAGAATTTAAAAAGGGATTATCTATCATATAAACTACCAATTAAAACAAAAAATATCCCAAAACACGAATTTTTATTAGCGGTACGAAATGCCCATACAAGCCTGCCATTCGCCTTTACTGCTTTGGAGGGAGGCAGGAGGAGCTCGTGGCTAAATAATAACAGCCGCACTGGTCGATCATCAAGGTTAAGCAACGCTTGACGAGGTCGGTCCGTGGATGGGTGACCATTTTGAACATACCTTAAGCCGTTGGCAAACTGAAACGACTGACAAAGATCTTCAAATGACAGCCGGGGCTGTCATTTGAAGATCTTTGACAGTCGTTACGAGTAGTCAGAAGTTTGAGATCTGACACCAGTCTAGCCAAGGGGTATCGTGTTACCCAGTTACTTGGTTGTGGAGGTCAGATAGGCAGTCACTCCATGTAAAACTACTCAGCTGAATCCGGTTAGACTGGAAGCCAACCCCAACATAGTTGGCAAAAGGCTAGGCAGATTGATAAGTTTATCTTCGCACTAGAACACCTTGTAGCAATTACACCAATGGAGCACAATCTTATAATAAATTCACTATAAGTCCAGGTTTCTACTATAAGTGTTTTAAACTTGGAAAGTACATATGAATTGAAAAAGTCACTTTGGTACTTGCCCGGATTCGAACCCACGACCTAAAGCACGACAGGCAAGGTCTTAGCCACTGGGCCACCACGACACATATTTTTTAAATGTCAGCGTTCTGATCAAGATTTCAGAGAGATCATGCGTTTTATTAATCACTCCGCCATACCTGAAGCGTACTTTTATAATAACTGTTTTAATAGTTAATGTGAATAATTTAAAAAGAGAAAAAAAAATACTGTATACATATTGTCCTACCTTTTTACTGCACATATAATTACATAAATGAGCAAATTGCAGTAAATCTGAGCTCTCAACCACATTGAGTAGCCAATGATTGCGGTCGCTGTGGCGGAAACCGGCTGGATAGCATCATCATCATCATAATTACATAAAAATAAGGGTATAATAAAAATTATTCACATACCTCATAATATACCTAGTCTTCTTCTCGGACAGTGTAACCACAGATGTGAGGTAGTCGAAGAGCTCTCCATTCTTACACAGCTCAAACACTAAGAATATGAAAGTTTCTGACTCGAACACGTCCTGCAGTTCGACTGTAACAAATTATATTACTTCAGGTGATTTGTTCTAGTTAGTCATTAAAATTATAAATAAGGTTTGTATACGGCTTTGCGTAATATTATTCCCTCGAATTTTTTAATTTTGTTTGGTGTCTACATACCCTTTAGTGTCGTAAAACGGTAACTTTCTAAAGCATACTCCTTAGTAAAGGCTAGGTTATAAGGTTTGAAATAAATTTCTATTTATTATTGATTCATGTACATAATTTTGAACACAAGGTTTATTTGTTTAACTAGTAGTTTTGCTTTAAAAAAATAATTACCAAAACACAAACAAATATTTTTACACAGAAAAATTTATGGCTGGAATTTCTTCATAACAAACATAGCATATGTAAATCAAATAATATTTTGCAAAAAAAACTGTTCAAAAGGAGGTTCAATATTGATATTTTGGAATCAACTGGGTGCACGGCCAGTACTGCATTAACATTGGGACGTGTATAGCACCTTAAAAGGTAGAGACAAGAGATTTTAAATCAAATAATATTTATATACTCGACAATAGACTTGCTTGGAAAGCAAAATACTTAAATAGTTTGTTAAAGCAGTTATGAAATCATTATTAATTAAGAAAGGAAGTGTATCCTTTTCCCCTTTAAAACAGTATAAATATAAAACAATTACTTTGTTACAGTTTAACATAATGTAGGTCCATTTTCAGACACTAATAGAGTTTTAGTGGCAGCAAACAATGAGCCATTCGTGCAATAAACAACCAACAACTCACTCACTAATATAAGGGTGTCCAGCAACCATCCGTAGGATGTGTATCTCCTGTCTCGTGGCATCTCGCATAGTGTGAGTGTCCACCCCATCCTGGGACTCCTGACTGAGATCTATGATCTTGGCGGCATACTCTTTTCCTGTTTCCTTTTCTATACATCTTCGCACTGTTGAACTTATACCTCTGGGTGAAGGAAAAGTATACTGGGTAAAATATTTTCTGTAATTGGGAGTACTTACAAAATATGAACAAAATGGAAATCACTGATTCAAATAAGACCACAGAAATATGAGTAAAATATATTTGTTTGTTTTTAATTAATAAAGGCTAGTAAATATTTGTTGGTAATAAACTTGCTTAATTACTCAAACAAATTCAAATATTGGAGGCCAAATTAAAAGGTCAAATTCTAAGAAACCGATCACTTTATTTTACTCCTGTAAGATTGATTTATCAAAGGAAGTTAACAATAATTTTATCTCCAAGGTCACTCAGAAGACTTATGAGTAACAACACTTGTAATGATGCCCAGACGCTTTAAATAATTCCCTAGTTCCTTACAAATTGGCACCAACGCAACTTATCGAAAATCGCGACACACTTGTGAGCACCACAATTATTTTCTCACCTTCCTATTATTTCTTTCGGCTCATATCTTGCATAGAATTCTTTTGCCGCATCTTTATCGGGCAGGTTGTCGTCGTCTTCCTCCTTTGCCATCGCGTTCACTGTCGCTGTTATTATATTTTCGTGTACTAATTATACGTAATTAGCCTATTCACAATGACGAAAGGTTATTGTTGTGAAGTGAACAACTGACAGAACACTAGATGTTAAAAACACAGAATTAATAACTTTACATAAAAAATATGCACTGTAATCTGTTTGTAGGTTTGGATTGATGCCAATGTACTTAGAAAAATTATCAATTAACGTATCAATAAGCGTAAAATCACAAAATTGTGAACGGACAGTCTGTCACAAAATAAAATGACAATGACAGACAGACTCACAGTCACAGACAGACAAAGACAAATGCCTCAGCGGCTCGGCCTTGTAAAACTGAAAACAGCGCCATCTCGTATCATTTTGGGTAATTGGGTTAACTCTTCAACAATACTCTGCGGAAAAAAAAAAAGTGGCCGTTATGTTTACCTATTTTTTTTTCTATCATTATGAAGAAATAAATTTTATACCCAATTTATTACTTGATTAAAATCTAAAAGTAATTTACTGTTAAAATAAGGCTTCATTCTAAACCTACAAAGAAGAAGAAAAGACTACTTATTTGGGCTGAATTAGAAATTATTGGTATTTTTTCTGAGGAAACTTATGAAGGGTCAGTGGGTCAGTTACAAAATTCAAATCCAAAATTAACTAGGATAATATCCGTCTCCATCCGTCTCCTTCTGCTCTATTGACAACAGCTGTCGACAGCTGTTTTACTCTATGTCACCTATTTTTTGTCTCTTTCAAACTCACAGCAACGATATGTGTAAATTAATTCGACTCAAATCATACTTTTTCTCTTTTACTCTGTTCCAATAAGACAAAGGTAAAAGATATTTTAGGCTCAAACTGTAGCCTTCCTCATATTGACATGCCGATCGTCTGTCCTTGTTTTACGATTCTTTCTTGGTCGTTCGGTATGTTTTCGCTTGTTGTTCCGTCCCGCCCGATGGTCTTGCACTTTTCAGTGTTTTGCAGATTATCCCTATCAGTAGTAACATCCCGTGATTAGTTTACGTGGATTGTTTTTAAAAGGCTTGGATTTCGGTGTTTAGTTTCTAGCGGCGAGATTTTCTGATCCAGGTAAGTAAACTACGCACAATTTTTCTTGCTAAGTGACAATCGTGTTTTGTACTGGTCTGTTGGTACTCCTAATATCTTTTTGACAACCTTGAAGCAATAAAATACCAGTTTGGTGCTATTTTCTTTGTTCAAGTTGTATGTGAAATCAATTTGTTTCATAATGGTACGATCCTTAGTAGCCTCATGCCCTAAATACCTTTTGTCTAATGACTTTTAATGCTAATGATCACAATTTTACACGATCTACTGCATTATATTAATTTTCACAATCTTAAAAAAATTAGAACTATATAAAAAGCCTTTAAAATTCCACACGACCATATTTTTACCTTGGCTAGATCCATGAAAAAATTCTTGAAGAGGGTACTTTTATAAACATTATTTTAAGCCCATGTGTTCGATATAAAAAACCATTTTGTATGCTTTGTATGATAATTTATCTGTAACATATTTTGGTTGTTGTGTCTCAACCTGGGTCAAATTACAAGGTCGGCCGTTGATAGGCAAAGCCAGTGATAGCAATAAGGTTTGAAAACATTTGTTCCTAAATCAAACACAAATATTACCAATCTGGGGGGTAACCATAAGCTCTTAGAGTAAGGTTATTTTGAGATCGAGTAAGGGACAGATGTATCTGACTTGTATACATCTGTCACTTACTCGATCTCAAAATAACCTTACTCTAAGAGCTTGTGGTTACCCCCCAGTACATGATATCACTATGTTGAAACCCAATAATTTCATAAAATTTGAAGCCTCCTAACTGGTGGGTACTAGGAACACAAAGATCAATAGGAGATTATGTAAGAGGATGAAATAGGTTGTCAAATTGTTACCTGCCAACAAAAAAAAGTACCCCTAAAACAATCCACTGACCGTGCCTCCTGTTACTTCTATGTGAAATCACAGATTTTAATAAACTAGACATCTTATCATCCTGTAATTGAAAATCAGGTACATTACACGATATTCTTCAGCTATCTTTTGGCCCTAAATATTTGAGCTAATCTTGTAATAATATTAATAAAGTTAAAAATTATCAAAGTACCTACCTATGTTTTTCTTGTGTATTTAAAATATAGGAAAAATAATCAATTTAGTTAGGACAGTATATATATTTTCACAATATAGATTTAAAAAAATAATGTTTTTCACAAGCCCAACCCTTTTTCCGATGTGGGTAGTCAAAAATTAAAGAATAGTACTTTGTATGATCCTTACCATACATCCCACTTTTGCTTTATTTAGGTTTATACATCAGTGTGCTTATTTCAGTTTCTTTTAACATACTCACTCGTGATAACTTTAACAATCTATTATGTCAAAATGTATACAAAAAAAGATGTTTCTCTTGACGCGATTTAGCATGTGTAAAGGCTCGCACTAAGGCCTCTGGTCATACATAACTGCCAGTTGAGTCTTATAGACTTTTACATAGTCTAAACATCACAATAATTATAAAGCAAACTTTTCTCTCTTGAGGCTCTCGATGCTAAAGTACGTAATTGTCTGTTTATTCCATCATCACGTCTAAACCGATAAACCATTTTTGATTTATTTTAGAATAGAAATAATTTGGACCTAGGAAAAGGACACTGGATACTTTTTATCCTGGGAGTATGTCTCTTTGGGATAATTTCCCACTTTCTTGCGGATATGGGGAAGCCGCTATTTTGTATATTACACAGATTAATGATCACATCAGCGTTGCAGTCCCTTCAGGATATAAGAATGACATGCCAACTAACTTAAAACTACAAAAAAATCTTTTATTTCACAAAAGTCAGTATAAAGTAGAAATAAATTCTTTCCGAGGAACCCAAAAATTCTTTAGTTTAAAGAGCGCAAAGTTTTTGAAATTGTACCTAGTAGAAAACTACCTACATAAAAAATTTACAAATGTGGTTTCTGCCTACTCCATGAGAATAAGGCGTGAGTTTAAATATGTTTAAAAAAACAAAATGTCGGTAAAAACTACCTTACGAGGTATTTGTGTATTACATTGTAATGCTGATATTAAATGCCTTGTGGCCTCTTGTACATTGCACCTGATGACCATATTTGACCTTTTTGTTGATAAAACTGTTCAAACATCACTCTCAATCAGTTGCCGACTTTTTGGATAGATGGCGCTGCTTGTTATGATTGTGTGAGGAATGAGCTGTTATTTTATTAAACTTACAGTAATGTTTTTTTAATAAGTTTGGTTTCATGGGATTATAATATTATTAGTGATTAGTAGATTCTGGCTCACGTCTTTTGAGATTTTTTAAGCCCCTTTGTATTCTTCAGATATCCCCTTCAACTATCATCCACCATTTAAATGTTATCCTACCCTTAACGTTATAATATTATCGTACCCTCATTTCTATTATTGTCGTATGATAACCCAAATTCGGTGAGATATTCGGACGCTAGGTTCAATCTGTGCATTCATTTAGCTGGTTTATCAATTTAATTTAATTTTAAAGCATGATGTCATATGTACGAGTATTCAACACAAAGCTGAATAGGATCTCATTAGATGACATAGGGATATATTCAATTACATCCAACAGTGCTCAAAGGAGGTATTCTAAACCCACGCTAAACTAAAAAAGGCCGCAGCATCTGCGTTGGCGTTACGTAGACGAGGACAAGGGCGCAAATTAAGGACGTCTAGCTGCCCCCTCTTCCCCCACCACGCATTCAACCCCTCAATGCTCCAGTGACTACTAAAGCTGGAAACAAATTCTCGGACGCGGCTTACGGACGCGACTGACAGCCGCGACTTAGAGTATCTAGGTAATGAATGTACATTACATTGTGCAAACTATCGGACGTAAGTCGCGGACGTGACCTTGGGCGTTCGGACGTCTGATAGAGATCTGGCAGCCGCGTCCCATACGACTGTGCACACATATCAGCCGCGGCTGTAAGTCGCGTCCGTCAGCCGCGTCCGATAATTTGTTCCCAGCTTAAACCTCCCCTTTCCCGTACAGTTCTTAGAAAACAGTATGAATTACAACTACGCTTTCCTGTAAAACGAGAGTAAAACTCGCCCACGATATTGTTTGTTTGTGAGCCGGATGAATTGCCCTTTGTATTCTGAAATGGAATTATTTTTCAAAGCTTTACAATTTCCCGTGGACAGAGGATAAAAGATAGCATTGTGCGCTGCTATTCAACAGTGGTTTTTGTAACCCGAATGGCAGAATTTTAAACTGAAAATGGGGTTAAGAAAATACGCGTTTAAGGATAAGGATGATTACAAAAGACCTCTAGATTAATCAAATCCTTTTCAAATCTTATTCAGACAGTTTATATCTGATCATAGTTAATTCTTTGAGGAGATTCTCCAACTTACGTTTCGAAATCCTCTCATTAAAGGGAACGAGTCCTTACTTTACTATCGGTGTAAATACAGTAATTACTCGTAACTCAGCTTCATGAGTTTCGAGTGCCCCATTGCCGGTAAAGTCTCACTATCGTGTTTTAAGCGAAACAGATATTGTTTTGATAAATCAATACATGGAAGTTTTGTTGATATACACAACTTGACGCATACGTATTTTTAGAAATCAATTGTTTTTATCAACATTGTAGACCTTGAGGGAACCAATATTGACACAACTCTGAAACCACGTGTAAAAAGCCCTGTTTTTTACCCGACTGCCGAAGGAGGGTAATGTGTTTATCAGTCTATGTAGTATATACATATATGTATGTTTGTTCCTATGTGGCGTTCTAGAGACGAAACACGTTGGACGATTTTGATGATTCTTACGTCAATCGATACGTCTTAACCGTGCGAGGATCACTGGCTACGTTAAAATTGGAAAAGAAAAAAATGGCGGATTTTTGGCACCATTTTGTGGGGGAAATTTTGTTTTTTTCTTGTCAAAACCATCGTGTGGGGTATCAAAATAAAGGGTTTTAAGAGGTGATTTCAAAAATATGTAACACTTAATATGTTTAAATGTACCTAATTCTAAAAAAAAAACAAAAAAGTTGTAAATAAAAAAGTTAATTAAAATAATAAAAAAGCCCGACTGCTTAAAAAGCGAACTAAAAAGACGTAAACAAGAACCAATTTATGCTGTGCAGTCGGAGAATACATCTGGTTTTGTTCAGCCAGCTCGCGAATAAGTATCCTCCGACTGCACAGCATGAATTTCTTCTTGTTTTTGCTTTTGATTTTTTTAATTAAGTTTTTTTCGAACTGTCTTTATATAAGGGGAAATTAAAAAGAGGCAAGTACAAAGTCGTTTGAATCAGGTTGCGATTAGTCAGAATAATATTCCTACCAGAAGATAATATTATATGCTTACTGGTCAGTTTTTCCTTGTTCGTCTGACCATCTTGCCGGCGCGTTTTTCTTTCTCCTAGGCAGTAGAGATCCCAAAAACCCCAACGATATCCCTAAATATTTGCTAATCGGTTCTGTCTACCCTCCCAATCTCCTAAAACTAAGAAAGCTATGAGTTTATTTTTAACCAAAATGTAAAAATTCGCTAATTTTTTTTTTTAGTTTTGAATCAAATCTTCATTTTGCTAGGGAACGAAACACTAAGGCTCTAGACAGACGGACTGCATTTCAACTGCAAATTTGCAGTTCGGATGCAGTTTGAATGCAGTTGACACATAGTTAGTTCTATTGCAGTCGTGTCAACTGCATTCAAACTGCATCCGAACTGCAAATTTGCAGTTGAAATGCAGTCCGTCTGTCTAGAGCCTTAACAATAGGATCAATGGGATCACCTTTGCCAAAACAAAATGGCGTGTTCAAAACAAAAGAAATACAGGTATACAGGGTGATTTTTTTAAGTGGGCGTGGATTGCCAAATCCGAAACTATGAGGAATAGCGAAAAACACTCTAAATAGTCACGATTTTGATAAAAACTAAAACTGCATCATTGGATTTTTGAAAAATCAATAATCCTAGGTAGTAAATGCTGTTTTACACCATCCGATAGTATCTCTAATAAACATAATATTCTGGTAAGTAATGTCATACGGCAAACTTGAGGAAAGACTTCATTTTTGACAAAATACTTTTTTTACTACCGGAAAATAAATAAATAACAAAGAAAACTAACAAAAATAACACAAACATGACACAATAATTATCAACAAAAATGATGGTCATTATTTTCAATACATAGCCGCATTCGATAAATCGAACATTCTCCAAAGGTTTTTTATGTCATCAATTGCATGAGACGAGTCTCTGTAGATTATCTAGTAAAAAAAGGTTTTATTCTTTATTAATTACATCTTTCCTCAAGCTTTCCGTATGATATTATTGCCCAGAATTTTATTCAAAGTCAAAGTCAAATATATTTATTCAACTAGGCCTATAAAAGGCACCTTTGAACGTCAAATAAATTAAAATTTACAAGTAATAAAAATTGATTCTACCGTGCATTCGGAAAGTAGATTGTTATGGAGAAGAACGCACAAGAAACTCCATTCATCATCATTATTTTTGCGACATGCGGATGGTGTAAATATTTTTTTTTCCATAATCAACTGAGTCAATTCTCTAGCTCCGATATTGATTTTTCAAAAATCCAATGATGGAGTTTTAGTTTTCATCAAAATTGGGCTCGTGACTCCTTTTGAGTGTTTTTCACTAATCCTCATAGTTTCGGATTTAACCATCCACGCCCACTTGAAAATCTCATGCTGTATAATGTTCTATTTATTTTGTTAAAGGTCAAACTAAATTGATATTGTATGCTTGTCATAAAAAGTCGATCTGTTTTTAGATAAAGCTAACTCGATTTGACGTTCAGACACATTTGTTGCAAACTGGGTGGTATTGGTATCAATTTCATAAATGGACTTAGGCCACTGCTTTTATTTATTATACATACATTGTATACATAAAGAAATCCACACCTTTTTTCTCATGGAGGATGCAGACAGAAACTAGAGAACGCCACCAGCTACGATCCCCTTACATAATTCCTTTTATTTCGTTTAAGGCGGTACCCCTAGCAAAACGCCGCGCTAGCCGTTTTTCGTGCTGTTTTTAGGAGCTATCTACTCGTTATTTAAAAAGAAATATCAAGTAATAAAAATATATTAAATTTCTACATATTATACAAAAATGGTCGTATACTTTTTTTTTTAAACTACACTCACACACACATTACCATAACCAAAACCATAAAAATGAGAAATAATTATTGATAGCATGCATCTCCTCATAAAGTGTTCATTAATTATTTATTGTACTAACACTAATGGATAGACAATTTAATAACGAACATTTTTGTCGTATTACTTTTTCAAAAGACTGAAATTCGATTTTACAAATATTTTATTCTACAATCTGGGCGTATTCGCTACTGTAATTCATGCGCCACCAGTGCCGCTAGGCCAATAGGAATGCTCATATCTCATGCTGATTTTTTGGTCAGGGTACCGCCTTAAGTTCATACGCGGACGTCGGTTGTTAGTTCTTCGCACCTGGCCTTTCCTAGGGCGTCCCCTCCCGCTAGTCGCCTTTCACTCACCCTCTCAACACAACCAAACCATATAATTATTAGTCATCATAATCTGCCTAGCCTTTTCTATGTTGGGGTCGGCTTCCAGTCTAACCGGATTCAGCTGAGTACCAGTGTTTTACATGGAGAGACTGCCTATCTGACCTCCACAACCCAGTAACTGGGTAACACGATACCTCTTGGCAAGACTGGTGTCTCAGATGTAAGGCTTCTGACTACCCGTAACGACTGTCAAAGATTTCCAAATAACAGCCGGGACCAACGGCTTAACGTGCTTTCCGAGGCACGGAAGAATGTAATCGCTATGTAAAGACTTGTTTATATATATAGTAAATCGATTATATTTCTATTAAGTTCATTTATTACACTTTTTAATACATTCTCCTTCCCCTTTATTAAGTTCTGATAATTGAGAATGATCCATTCCTTTTTGTCCATGTTTTGCCTCGCAGTGTACAGCTTTTTTGCGATCCTTAAGAACTTTCTTATTCGATGCTTTAGTGGTTTTCAATTGTATAGTCCTAGAATATTAGTCAAATGAGGGCAAGTATCTCGGAATGAGAGATAGCCCGCTTTATTTTGGCACCCTAAAACATGTCTCAAAACCTTCTTATCGTAAGGTGTCCGTGACCACAGATATTCCAAGGTCAAAGGTCAAAATCAAAATTTTTGACACATTTATTGCAAATATCTCGTTACCTATAGGTTTTATGCTAGTTGTATTTATCATAAATATTGTAGGGGATTAAATAATCTACAACATTTGATTAAACATTTTTTTTTAATAACTTGAACCATTTTCGAGATAGTGGGCAGGGCGCGCGCAGTGTTTAACTATTTAGAGTATCGTTCGAGGTCAACCTGTTGTCCCGATTCAAAACACGCCGTTTAAAGTTTATATAAATTATTGATAAATCTTCTTCTTCTTTAATCGGTCCCTCATTACTGAGGATCGTGGTCACTGGACCCCTTTAAGCGGACAATCTGCCTCCATCGATTCCGGTCCAAAGTTGCCATCACCACCTGCTGAAATTTTCTTGAGGACGTAGCTTCTTTCACTTGGTCAGACCATCGTGTTGGCGACCGACCTCGTGCTCTTTTCCCTTTGGTATTGCCAACAATGACCAGTTTTTCTAAACTTCTATCTCCCCTTCGCATTAAGTGACCGAAAAAGGTCAAAATACGCTGTAGGCATACTGTAGACAATCTGGTCTTGATATCGAGTTGGGAAACGATAGACATATTTGTGCGTTTGGCTGTCCATGGTATTCGGAGCATCCGCCTCCAGCACCACATTTCAAAAGCGTCTACCCTCTGTCTTTCCCTTGCTCGGATTGTCCACGTCTCAGCTCCATAGAGGAAAATGGGGAAAATTAATGCTCTGACTAAACGGGCTTTGGTTTTATAACTTATGCCACGATTTTTTCAGATGTTCTGCAAAATTATTTATTATTATAAAATTATTGATAAATATATAATTCTAAATTAACTGACCTTTGGCCTTGAAATATCTGTAGTCAAGGACACCCTACGATAAGTAGGTTTTTAGACAAGTTTTAGGGTCAAAATAAAGGTTTAAACAAGTTTATAGCTGACTATCTCTCATTCCGAGGTGAAACCCCTAATATTCCTGGACTAATAAGCATCCGAGTATCCTGTACCTTCGATCTGGCTGTCGTTTTAAAATTTGCAGTAATAATATGAGCATGTTCTTTCTTCTCGCTCCGTAATTCCACGGCTTGCATTACCCAATTAGTGCGCTTACATGGTGTAAAGATAGATCACGTTTCCATCAAATTATATACTGCAGTTACACTTATCTTGGAGAAGTGCTTTCTTGATCCTTTGTAGTCAAACTGCGTGAAGCAAGACATTCCTGTCGCTAGTTTTAATTTGTAGATCAAAGGAGGACATTTGTTTTAATTACTCAAGCTTTCTTTTGATCATTTCCACTTTAAAAGGGGCTACTTCGTCTTTGTAAGGGGAAAACGAACTAATTACCCGGCTGCAAGGAAAGGGTATGTATGTATGTCATATTCTTTATTACCTCGTATCTTTCAAACCACTTGACGGATTTTTATAATTAAGACATCATTAGATAGGTCTTGGCCGCCCAAGTGTTCTTAGATAAGTGCCATTAAAAGGAACATGGCGGTTTTTGTGGGTGCCATATTGTGGGAGTTACAATTTTTTCTTCGATACCCATCAAGTAGGGTACCAAAATGAAGGGTTTTAAGAGGTGATTACAAAAATATATACCACTTAATGTTTAAAAGTCATTCGAAAAAAAAAGTATAAACAAGAACTGAGAGACTGCAAAGATATAAACAAGATGAAAATCATGCTGTGCAGTCGGAGGATATTATAGTTTTGGTCAGCCAGCTCGCGAATACGTATCCTTCGACTGCGCAGCATGATTTTCTTCTTGTTTACATCTTTGCAGTCGGGTTTTTTGATTTTATTAACTTTTTTTTATTATTATCACTATACTTGATAAGTAGGGTGATATAAACGCAAGAAGAGCTTTGCAGTTTATGTATCGCTGGTAGTTTTTAAATACATTATAACACATTATACACTAGAGATATGAAAGCCGCGTTTAAGTTAAAAATAAAGCCAAGGTTGACAAGGCGGCACAGATTAAGTGAAGCCCGAGGGCAAGATTAAAGGGAGCTAAAATTGGACATCAGTATCCAGTACCTGTTCTGGAATTCAAAATGTTTTTTGTTACGGTAATCCAACCAGGGTACCATAAACAGCAAAGATATATTGAGAACTCAAGTGAAAGCTGAGACCACTTCTGGTGAACATATTGTAGCTGTAGGAGATTTTCGCACTCTAACTATCGATTCCTGTAAAAAGTTGCCGAGCAATTTACACTTTAAAAATTTATTCGCACTCGGACTAATAGTTGCTATTTAATTTTATCAGGCGTTAGCACTTCCATAATGGAATGGCTCATAGTACTTGTTTACTTTGCAGTACAGCTTTTCTTGCTAACTGTATTGAGAGATTATCTACTACTATATATATAGTATATAAGTACGGATCTCTAAAGCCACTAGATTTATTGTCTTCACTGTCATTCTTTATAGTCAGCAAAAGATCTGATCCCCTGCAGCTAATAAGGGTTATGATTATGGACAATCTAGATCAGGCCGTAGACCGGAGTTGTGAAATGATCTAGTAATAAATTGCGTCGTTATCGATAACTTTGTAAAGTAAAATGAAGCACCCACCTTTTGCGATATTTATGCCTGTATTATATATCAATGCTGTATTCACAATAATTTGAACAATCAGTGAACAATTTACTCCTAGGCTGTTTTTTTTAAACGCTGGAAGTATTTATGTAAATGTTTACAGTTTGGCGTTACACAATTTATTCAGAGTATACAATATTGTAGCAACTACAATATTTTCATTCCGGAATGATACACTGGGTAAAAGGGAATTGTTGTTTTAGAGGGAGGTGATGGGGAATTTGTTTATAGATCTGCTGTAGGTGGTTAAGTATCAGGTATCTAAGTAAAGATTTGTGACATGTTTCGTGAATGGATAGTATACAAGAGGAATTTAAAAAGTTGCAACGATGACCGAAAAGTTGTCTGAAAATCGGTTATAATGGAGTAGGCATGTGATGCGGAAGAACTTGGAGAAAGTTTTGAGTATGAATGTAGATGGTTATAAGGTTAGAGGAAGACCAAAGAATCGATCGCCAACCAAAAATAAAAAGGAATAAGGACAAAAGGATGATGCTGACCTAGGCACTCTAGATACAGAATATGCAATTACGGTTACTCACCCTGTAATTAAATTAGCATACCAACATGACGTACAAGATACAACAGCAATTTGAATGCAAAATTTGTAATAACACTGCAGGACGCTGAGAATTCTGTTTACTTTGGAATTGTAGATAGGACGTAAGTTAACATTCTCAATTATCATATAATGCAAAACGCTTCGGCCACTCTCGTAAGGTTCCCATGATGTTCGTATTTCATTCTAGTTATTGCTTTAGGACTTAAACAACTAGTAGAAATACTCAATGAGATGATCTTATCGGATCTTGTTAGTAATACTCGAATAATGGCAGTATCCAGTAATGCAATCATCGTTGCATACAAGGATAAAATTTTATCGTTCGCATTGAGTCATTTAAGAACTTAAAACGAATTAACATTTCTGTTTTATTACCGGTTTTGGTGCAACAATGTTAATTAACAGATAAATGGTATCGGCAATTCACAACTCGAAGTTAGTAACAACAGTATACTTGTCGAAATTGAAAGCTAATAAAGTCTCATTTTGTGCCGCGAACTGGTAGAAGCCAAGTGTTTGGAAACCATGTTTAATTAATACCGGTATTGTAAGTTATTAGCAGATTAGTCTGGCATTATTTGTAGTGTTTTTGCGAAATATTTGTACACAGCGTTCTTTGGGTGGTCTCAAGTTGTCTTTTTTAGGGTAACCGTACCCAAAGGGTGAAAACGGGACCCTATTACTAAGACTCCGCGGTCCGTCTGTCTGTCTGTCACCAGGCTGTATCTCATGAACCGTGATAGCTAGACAGTTGAAATTTTCACAGATTATGTATTTCTGTTGCCGCTATAACAACAAATACAAAAACAGAATAAAAATAATATTTAAGTGGGGCTCCCATACAACAAACGTGTTTTTTTGCCGTTGTTTAACCCCCGCCGGAAAAAGAGGGGTGTTATAAGTTTCATGTGTGTTGCCGTGTATCTGTGTGTCTGTCTGTGGCATCATAGCGCATAAACGGATGAACCGATTTTGATTCATTTTTTTTTTGTTTGAAAGGTGATTTTGTCGAGAGTGTTCTTAGCTATGTTTGAATAAAATCGGTTCAGCCGTTCAAAAGTTATGGGCCTTTTACTGTTTGAATCGGGGTGTTTTCGCAAGATAAATGTGTCGGGTATTTGAAATTTTACTTGTTTTGATACAGAACCGTTCGTGCGCGAGTCCGACTCGCACTTGGCCGGTTTTTTAGTGATTTATGAATAAAATTGTTCAATTTTCCTAGAATTTGAATGATTGCTTGTTATTATATCCACTGTAATTTTACCTTCCGATCTGGAATTCACTTGAAAGAATTCCAGTTAAACTATTTTAAAATTGTAACAGCTAGACCTAATTGGTCGTTGCTTTGTACCTGCAGCCATCTACTGTGCACATAACTTAGACCTAATTAGCATGAAAGTTGCATTGTTTTATCTTTTCTGTAAATCTCTTAGAGAATGAAGCAATCAGCTAACAACACAACGTTTATAAACGCAGTGTTGCTGTGGTTACTATTTAAAATATGTTATGTCCGCAGTTCCTGAGAGTGCGTTGAACCGCCCCCACCCTCGGTCTATTTTCTAACTCGACCGACGAGTTCTTACGAGGACTCGACACCGTCAATTGCGACTGTCAATGTTATGAATTTGTCATAACTTACGAGCAAGCGTAAGCCGTGATTATGCCGTTTAAAGTCCTAAGTGTCCTAACGATTGACTCAGTTTCGCATTTCGCGTCGCCTGCGTCAAATGTCTACAAATGGACTCGTATTCCTGTGGCTTTATTGAATCTATTTTAAACACGCTTACAGGGATTGCATGATTCAACAGAACGCATGTTACTGTACAAACTAAATAAAGTTTCACTGTGACACCGAGGTTTTAACCTTCAGTGGGTACTGTATATAATTAGCTTTAAAAAAGGCGCAACGAGATAAAAAGTCCGTATTTAATTGTATGCATGCTTTAACTACGAAATACAATTAATATAATGACAGATATACGCATCAAGGACGCGTATAAACTTTATAGCTTATAAGCAGGTTTTTAATTGCCTTTTGAAGACCACAATTTTGGAATTTCTGTGAGTTGGGACGTACACAAAGAGGTGTAGATTTCAGTGTGCTATTTAAAAAACGTTGCACTCTTTTGTTTTAGGAATACATGCATTGTTAGAATTTAGTTTTGAACTAAAATAAAAGCTAGGCTACCCTACTCATATTTATATATCAAATTTAATGCCCTACATTCTTTGTCAACAATATGACGCCTGAGGGTTTTTGGTTACACCAAAATACACGTTGAATAAACTTTGTTTAGACGTGCTTTCACATTTTGGTTTGAAAATAAAGGCAAACAAAACATTTAAAACGTACGCACCTTGAACAAAACAGTAGGTGTATATTAACGAAATAACATATTACTAAGGAAGGATAATGTTCACGAAAAACAACACCTGTGTTTTTTGCAAAGCTAATTTACTGTCTGAGGTACATTTTTTCCTGAGCCGCGCCAGGTCAAAGTCTACTGCACGCCTGATCGCTCCATTTGATTGAACGTAATGTCCATAGACTTCCATCGGATCGCTTACAAAATTGCTTATTTCATGCTTCAATTGTAATTTCATATTTTATTAAGTATGAATATTGAGAATGTTGTCTGTGTCTAAATGATAGTTATTGAAAACTTTCCTAGTGCCGCTTCTTATTTTGTAAAAAATAGGTACTCGCAACATTTTTGCTTTAAGCGCCAAAATAATAACAAAACGTCGTCAATGTAGGCGCCTCTAATCGTATCAGTTTTTAGACTAATAAGAATAATATCTATCTGATAGTTATGATAAGATACGATGGTAACTAGTTTATTTATAAACATGGGCCATAATTTCGTGGTCGTGATCAAAGCATGGCATGTAGCTGAACTACCTGCATGTAACTTCAAGCTGATGATAGTTACAAACGATATCCACCTCTAGCCGTTGCTCGATGATGGCAGCATTCACACGGCAATCGTTATTTAGTCGGTTTAATACAATTAAACGATTAACAAGTTAGTTGTCCGTATGTTTATCTCGTCTTCACATCGGCATCACGCCTCTCAGTCACGCTTTATAGCTATTTACGAGTACATGCAGTATGCAAATAACTCACGTGCATTGTGCATCAACAAGACTAGTGAGCTAGCGTATCCGTTGTACAAACGATCCTGAGCACATCGTGCATCATGAAAAAACACTTTGTGTTCCAGACACGTCATTAATAAAGAGAGTTCTGTGCTGGCTTCCGCTCTGTTACTAAGTTTGTATTGTTCGTTATTGGTATTGTGTAGTCTATTTGTAGCGTAACAGCGCTATCAAGGTTCGAAAACAAATGATCATTCAGTTCAGATAAAAGATACAGCATCTTGTTTACAAAATATGCAAAGAGAAACATTGTGGCAAACTGCTATCCATAATTTGATGTTGTTGGGATCATAACAATTATACATAAGTTGAGGTAAAGTCATGGGTTTTAAAACGAGCTTCGCCTCGTCTCCCAGAGTGTAATAAAACTTTTTTGTACACAAATAATATATTGGGATGGCCTCGGTGCGTGCACGCAGGCCCGCAGATGCACGGCTGGCCTTGACTCGACGTGCATGCACGTGAGTCGAGGTGTAAGGGACTGGCGGCCAGCGGTCGTGATTACTCGTGATGTCGATTGCGAAAATGATGGATGACCAATAAGGTTATCTTCGTATTGGAATGTCTAATTCTGACAAGGACGAGCACCAATTTCTTGTGGTAGTTGGTACGTACCTAATTGCCGTTTGTCTGATTTTTGTGTTTTTACCCGACTACGGCGAAGCCAAAAGGAAGGGTTATGATTTTAGCAGTCAATGTTTGTTTGTATTTACGTATGTTCCTCCGTAGCGCCTGGTGTCAAATCTGTCAAATGATTCGTCATTATGGCCCGGGTAACGAAGGCAAAAAAAAACCTTGGTTGGGTTACAGTTTTTATTTATTTTGCAAAAGTTCATCCAATTTCTTGCTGCTTCAAATTCAGTTATTTTTAGTACATATTTCAAACAATGATTGCCATAATCGCATTGTGTTTTTCTTTGCACGTTCATCTTTATAGTTGGCGCTAGATTTGTGTAGATGATTTTAGATAGCTTTCAATAAATCTCCTGTACTTGCACCCCGCCCAGACGCAAGCGCCGCGCGGCCATAACAAAATGCCGTATCGTACTGATGCGAGCTATTTTTGTCGAGTCTCGTCGCGTCGCCACTCCATTCGTGTTTTTCCATGCACCAAGCATTTTAAAGGTAAAAAATATTTCAACGCGTTATTACCCAATCCTTTACCTTTGTACGCGTATTTTATTGCCGATTCCGTAGAAAAACAGGTAAAGTAATTCTCCTGTTGAAATATTTGCATTTGGTCATGCGCCAAGTCCTTCGGCAAATTGATACTATAGCCAGATTTGTCGACCCGTGTTCAAATATGATCCTCGCATTTTATTTTACGTTTGACCCAGTTGTGCCCGTAAACGAGCCTGCTTTTGGAATGATTATATCACTGTCATCAAACTACTGCATAGTGATTCATCTCTATCATCAAATGCATTCCAATGAACTATTGCAATCGTTCATCGCTTATCTGATACTTGTATTTCGCCTCATCTGATTGCTGATGATTTCATATTGCAACAAACATTTTGAAAACAAAACTGTTATTCTTTTGGCAGCATTCTTTAAGTGTTTTGAAAGTTACTCATCCCAGCTATTCATTTCTCAAACAACCAGGCCTCTTGTTATTTACAATCTGATCTATCCATCTTTCTTTCTCGATTGGCATTGCATGCACATCATCTGTAACTTTATTTATTCCATTAATCACTGCATCACCGTTGTTAACATTTAGATTAAAACCGTGTGCGTACGCACCGAGATGTTGGCGATTAAGGGCCGATTTCACCAATCATGTTAAACGCGATTAGTTCAACTAAACTCAGTTTACGCAAATACAGCATTCTGATTGGTTGAGACCGCTGAGAAACTACCAATCAGAACGCTGTTGTTGCGTAAACTGAGTTTAGTTGAACTAATAGCGATTAGTATCATTGGTGAAATCGGCTCTAAGTCTCAGTCTCAAGTTATTCTTAGTTAACCGGTCTGTTACCGTAACTGCGCTTTGAACAAGATACTAAAGTTTGTTGTTACTCTACTGTCGCTCACCGCGTTTCGGATACGCATTAACTCTGCGGGTTTTAAGATTGTGGGCAAATATTAAGTCGAGTAGTATTTTATAATTTTCTACGGCTACATGTATATGCCTAAACTCGAACACCGCGGCGAAATTATTTTGTAAATGAGTTGATAAGGTATATTAAATTTTATCAACTGTTTATACAAACACTTATGACCTTCACGGTTTGAAGGGCATATGGTATTTATTGTTTTGCTAACACTTCGATTACATAACTTGTTCGATAGCTGAATGAGACTTGTGCTATTTTTATTGTAATGCGATAAGTCCAACTTCAGTCCTAGTTGTCAGAGGTTCTGTCTGACGCATTTGTTTGATAGATAAATTGTGTTTTGATTTGTTTTATTGTGCATCATTCTATTTCATGATTTCTATTGGCTGGTTTGTCTTCGCTCTTCCGTCATGGTCTAGTCTAATTAAAGCCATTTGATGAATTATTTCTAAAACGCTTAAGTCAGGAACAATCACGTCATGGCCATGCTTTCTCACATTCCACAACTTAATAACTAAATCGTTCTTGCTTCTGGTTTCCAACTGCAAGTGCATCATTCCAATGATGTGTCAATCATACTATTGACCAATACTGTTTGCGATAAGCTATTAAAAACATTTACTATTGAGCACAAAGCACAGTTACGATTAATCTTTCATAACTCTTGAAGACTTGTTTATGATTTCAAGCCGAATGGTGTCAAGACTGCCAAGCATCTACGGGTTTTGATGTTTCACTTTGACGAGACATACAACAAACATTTTTATACGAAAGTCGATTGAATTCTTAGCAGTTTTTGCCGAAGTCTCGCATACTTGGCAAATCCGACAGTCGCTGAATAAGTGAAATTCACAAATGAAATTTTCAAGTGAATTCTGTTCGTTACGATTTTCAATCTGTTGTTGAAGAAGTGAAATTTAATATTTACTGTGCAGATTTGAAAGCAAGGCAGACCTTAAAAGCGGTCTCGTAGCTGATTGAATTTTTACTGCTTGCCAAGAAATTAGTTGTTTTTTTTTTATTTGTTATAGGCTCGCGTTTGACCACTATCTCGCCTGATGTTAAGTGATGATGTGGTCGAAGGTGAAGAACTTTTTTGCAGCCAATTGAGCCTTTGCCTCAATTAATGGACCAAAACTGAGGGTCGATGTTAACGTCGTCGATGTTAGATGCTTAGTTTCTTTAATTGAACTGATGAAAGAACCATATTGGTGCTAATAAAGCTAGCTATGTTTCATATGACGGACAGTTATAATAGGAAGCAATATTGTTACCTCTAGTAACCGTTACTGATCATGGTAAAGCTTCTCATACCGCTAGATAAAGCGGTCGTGTGGCCAGTATTGTCATGTCATCATCACCACGCTTGTCAATAGCATTATTTATCTTCAAGTAGTTGGTTTCTTTTAAGCAGGAGTGTGGAGGTTCCTGTAGTACATTATCATCATCGCCAAAGGCGGTATCGACGGCATGATACCGCCTTTGGTGATGGACCGTCACAAAATAGAATACACCGTTGCTTACATACCGTGTAGGTTTCTAACACGTTATAAGAAGAAAGCGCTCGAAATTTTAATCAAACCTCATAGATAGATTCGATCTACTTAGTGGTGGTTACATTGCTCGTTCGTATTTTAAGTTTGATAGTAAAAAGGTTCGGAGCTCGTGGCTAAATAATAACAGCCGCACGGGTCGATCTTCAAGGTTAAGCAACGCTTGCCGAGGTCGGTCCATGGATGGGTGACCATTAGTCAGAAGCTAAGCCAAGGGGTACCGTGTTATCCAGTTACTGGGTTGTGGAGGTCAGATAGGCAGTCGCTCCATGTAAAACACTGGTACCCAGCTGAATCCGGTTAGACTGGAAGCCGACTCCAATATAGTTGGGAAAAGGCTAGGCAGATTGATTGATAGTGAAAAGGTTAGTCCCGTGAAACCTAAACCTGGTTCGCTTTAGGAAAAAGTCCTGTCTACGTGAGATACGCCACGGCATTTGCATACTAATGTAATACAGCAGTTTAAAATAATTCTCACTCATTATGAGTAATAAACAACGGAGAAGGGCAAACAGAAATAGCGTTTAATATTATTTATATTGTGTTTTTTGATTTCGTAGACTAAACGCCGACTAATCTGCCAATTACCTTATTTTTAACCTACTGCCGAAGGAGGATAATGTGTTTGATGATTCTTACGTCAATCGATTCGTATTAATCTTGCGAGTGTACTGGCTATAAAGAAATTGGAAAATAGAAAAATGGCGGATTTTGGGAGCCATACTGTGGGGGCAAATTTTTTTTTCCTCCGAACCCGTCGTGTGGGGTATCAAAATAAAGGTGTTTTTTTAATGTTGCATTGCGGTACATAGTGTTGTTTGTAAGGCTCAATCATAAGTGATTCTTCGAATCGATGTGACTTGACTCCTACTAAATTTTACTAATTGGTGTGAATAAATGGGGTGCGCCAAAGTTCACCTAAATTTTCAACTCCGATAATTGGAAATCCGAAAATGTTCTTCCTAACATTTTTCATCCTAACAATCACAATTCCTAACTACTCTGTCTCTAATGTTCATAATTCAGAATAAACATTTATTATACTTTTATTTGTTTTCCTATATTTTCTCAACATAACTATACATTACACTATTATTCAAAGTCATATCTTTTTTGTTTAGATTTCTTTTTATTCATAATAATCAGTATTATATATACATTAATTTTGCGTAACTTTATTTTCACATAACATGTATAACATATAAGAATAACAGGTACCATGGTACAAGTAGTCAAATAAATACATGTTTTCATATACACATTTCAATTAAATTAGTTTAATATTAGCGGCTATAGCTTTCAAATTATCACTTTTATTGGTGTATTTTGCTTTAAAATTAAATATATATTTAATTCAATCATATTTGCCGTTGATTTGGAAGTTCATTTTATTTTTGTAGGTAGTACTCATAAATAGAAAGCTTTATAAAAAATTTCAAGACTCGGCAATGTTATGTTTTTTTGTATGTTTTTCGTGAGGTAAAAAATGAGAATTAGTCCAAGAGCGAGCAAAGCGAGCTCGGGAACTTAGGGCACCCCGACACGGATAGGTTAGGTTCGAAGGAGATGACGGAAGCTGAAGTGAGCGAGCAAAGCAAGCGAACGCAGCTCCCGTCATCTCCTTCATGTTAGGTTACTTTAGACCCTGCAGACAGAAATAGGAGCGCCGCGCAGCGGGGCTCCGTCGACTTAGTTGCTTACATCTTCCATAACCATGGGGTTCCGTGGGGTTGGGATGGTACAGTGAGGTAGCCCCTCTACCCTCCTTTCCCTTTCCCCCTTTCGCCCCCCTTAAATCGATGGAAATTTATGGAATTTTTTATTCTAACCTGAAAACTTTAACCATGGATATCTCCATAACTATAGGGCTCCGAGTGGTTGGTGTGGTACTGAGGGGTAGCCAAACCTCCCCCCATCCCCCCTCTACCCTATCCGCGCCAAAAATCAACGGCATATAATCGAAATTTTAACCTTACACTTATACTTTTTGTTGCTTCTTAATTCACACGCCCAATATTGTTTATCCACTGTTATTCGGTTTTCTTATATGTAAATCCATGTACGTCTAATTTTAATCCTCCGCGACTGGTTTTAAATGATTTTAAATAATTTTTCTCTATATTAATAAAGCATTAACACAAACATGCACGTAATGATAATACACCGACATGAACTTAACAATAGACACAACTCAGTACGTTATGTAAAGCATACCCCAAATAATAATCATCCCTCAAATTAAAACTATAAATATCATCTTCTACCCACATATATTTTTTATTACACTTGGTAAATGTTTATTTCTGAGTATGAGTGAAAATATTATGGGAATTATGTTTAGGGATAAAAGCGTTATAATAAAAAAACAGTAGGAGTTTAAATATATTTACATTAATGATATTATTAATTACAACTTTCGGAAACATGAGTGTTATGAACATCGCCGGTAGCACTACAAATAGTATGAATGAAAACTTTAGGATGAAATTTTTTAGGAAGAGTGATCATTCGGATTACAAATCGTTAGGAAGAACAATTTCGGGTAAAGAACTTTAGGTGAGCCAATATGGACCCGAATAAATGTTTTATGAATGTCAAAGTAATATATTTAAATATAACAGTACTAGCTGACCCGGCAAACTTTGTTTTGCCATAAAAAGACCAAACATTTATCTACCCTACCCTACCCTACCCTACCCTACCCTACACTACCCTACCCTACCCTACCCTACCCTACCCTACCCTAACCTACCCTACCCTACACTACCCTACAATACTCTACCCTACACTACCATACCCTACCCTACCCTACACTACCTATATAGCCTATGTCCTTTCCCAGGTCTCAAACTATCTTCATACCAACTTTCATCTAAATCGGTGCAGCGGTTTAAGCGTGAAAAGGTAACAGACAGACAGACAGAGTTACTTGCACATTTATAATATTAGTATGGATTAATACACATAGTACATAAACTTTTATTATAATAATCAACAATAAAATAAATACTATCGTATCGATAGAATGAAGTGTGATATAAAGAAAATTAAATAACGGCCGCTAGTTTCTTAACAAATGTATTTTTTTGTCGTGAAATAGTTCAATATTCGATGCAACTTTCGATCATTTAGGATACGACATTATTTTTAACCGACTTCCCAAATAGGAGGAGGTTCTATGTTCGACTTAGTTAGATTTTATGATTTTGAAATTTTTTGTTTGAAAAGTTATGTTCCGAAATTGGTCCCATTTTAATTTGGTGAAGATCTGATGAAGAACTTCAAAGATATACAACAGATTACAGAACTCTTAATTAAATAACGGCAAATGTCTCGGGATTGCTGCAATAGCTTGGCTGTTAATTGTTTATACCATTTCATAACATAACATCACGCCAGTACGCTCTAAAGAGGCACGCAGTTGTGTCCGGTTCACCTTGGTACACTCTCATTTCACCAGTTATGTTCAAGTTTCATGATATTCGGGTAATCTATTCTGGCAATATTGCCTATGAGGTAGATACAACTTAAAAGTGAAAAATAAAAAAAAACTTTTTTACAAAGAAATACTACCAGTACCAACTTCCAAACTACAAAGTGAAGAATTACTTTCTTTTTGGGCGTCAGTGTTCATAACGCCACGGGGTCTCATTGCTAAGAAAAAAAAATTGGTTCAAATAAATCTCACTAGATGACGCGACATGTAAACACAATTCAATAAATTGTGTATATAATTAGCATTTTCTGGAATTGAATTTATTTATTAATTGAATTATGTTCTTGTTTAATCAACTCTCCTAAGTACAAAATTATGGAATATTGGGCTCGTAATTCACATTTCAAAGATTATTTGAACGGATCATTTAAAATTGATGCCATAGATGGCGCATTTTTAAATTACTGAGTTATTCAACTCGATTGTTAAAATTTGCATATTAACACATTTTGGAGCAAAAAAACTGTAACAACGCACAAAAAAATACTATTTAACGAACCTTCACTGTATTTAAAGAAAAAAATATTCACGAACCTAGTAAACTCTTTTACTTGCAAGGCGCTGCTAACACCATCTATTGCCGTGAAACGGGATCGAACGCGATTGATGTACTCACAAAAATAACAAGATTAATCAGATAAAAACGCTAGTTACGTCGGCATCTGTATGCTAGTATTATATTATCTGTGATAACGCAAAAAAAAATGGTACCTACGAAAGACACCGACTTCCAAAAAGAAAGTTATTTTTCACTTTGTAGTTTGGAAATCGGTAGTATTTTTTTGTAAAAAAGTTTTTTTATGTACCTAACGTAAAAGTGGCAATCCCCAAAAGTCAGTTTTGTCTACGAAATTAATAATGAGAGATTACAGTACTATTGACGATGTACAGCCTTGAATTTTAAATTCAGACTTGTTTATCGCAGAAAGTGCAACGACCTTTTTGCGAATGTATTTATTAACTTGGTCGCCCACGTGTAAAAGGAGTTCTTTTTATATTTAAACAATTAACCCGGTTTTGGAAGTAAACAACGTGATGACCACATGTTGTGCTCAGAAGCTTTATCTGTAGCACATTTTTGTTGTTACAAGAATCGCCTCAGATATTTTAAGATCCTGACCTTATTCAATTTTACTTTGGCGTGCAACAAGTTGAACTGTTGAGCTGTCATTAAACGAATAATACATACATTCCACCAATTCGCACCAAGCGCTTCCAAACATCCTTCATAATGCGCACAGCGAATGAATGGAACTCACTACCTGCGTCTGTTTTTCCGAACGCATTCAACCCGAATCTCTTCAAAGTTAGAGTGAACAGGCTTCTTCTGGGTAAGCTCACTCCATCGTAGACTCTGTCTCTGTCACCTCTGACCTAGACTAGAGTCAAGAGCAAACCCATCATAAATAAAAAAAATAAAAAAACATTAAAATTACATGTCAAAGTCACAACGACACGTCAAAAAGCTGTCTTATAACTAGACAAATAACCCGCCCCTAACTGCAAACTAATTATTAAAAACTATTTCATACGGGTACTTGAATTTTAAATTGCACCTTATTAAGCAATCACGCTTGGCGCCATGAGAAAAATATGTGTGATTATTATCTGTTTATCACTCAACCGTTTCAATTAAACGCATTTTTCGCAGTCTAAGAAATAAAGGATCTCGGACAGACAAATAATGAATGCGAATCCTTCAATAATTTGGCATCCACGAAGGTAAAAGATGGCGTGCTAAAATTTTGCACAGATATAATGCTTAAAACTATTTTTCCTTTGCATCTTTTCAACCTGCTTCATCTGTTGCTGCACGCCAATAGCAACTACAGCTCAACTTTAATGCACAATACACATATACTGACTACTGATGTACTACTGATATGTACTGATACTAAGAGCGCCCTTCAATATGTTTCTAAATGTGTTCATAATGGATCAAAGGGTTTGGCATACACAATTTTGAAAAAAAAAACAGTCATACAACCAGACTGGTAAAAAAGTTGTTATCCAATGGGTACCGTGTACCCATGTAGGACTTTCTGGTATTGTGGAGGCTGACAGATTAGACAATGATGCTAAGCTATTCGGAAATTTTGAGTTAAGGAGAATGCCCATTTTGTAAGGGAACTTGGGCACCTTTGAAAAAATGGTTGTATCTTAATGAATTTGGTTGTATATTGTAGAAAAAACACGTTATATTCATAATTAGAAAACATTTTTCATATATTTTGTGGGGATCACGAAATATAACGATGTTTCTGTTCTTGAAATGAACCCTTATTACAATGCAATAAGGTGCATACAAATGTCCAAGTGAAGGCACCTTAAATGCTGTTGTCTGTACATATAAAGTAAAGGACACGGATGGGAAAAAACACAAAATATAAATCCTATTTCGAATAATATTGAAATCGCAGACACGATACCTCATAGGCGGCCTGTGTATGGGCAATCCCCTTTAGAAAATTAAACAATTTGCCTTGGAAGGAACATTTTAAAGAATCTGGTATAAAAATATACAATGTGTGCCGCCTCTTATGGTTCTCCGGGTCAAAACGGAATCGAAGTCAAATTGTTGCGGTGCATCGTTTGCGGTCAGGACATATTCCTACTAAACAATTTTGTTTATCTCATGCGAAAATCGAACTCCCCTAACTGTGAGGTGTGTGGTAAGATAGAGGATGCACAGCATGTGTTGGTTTGGTGGGTTGTGTCCGATATACAAGTAAGAGAAATGCACTTCTCAATGCAATGAAATTGTCGGTAATGGATGTATTTTAGATGATAAATTAGATTAAGATTTGTGCTATTTATTATGATTAGTACTTGTAAAAGCACGATGGAATTGACATCGTCACAGTTGTGTACGAAAATCCCTTAAGGCGCTTTAAACTCCCCAATGTTAACGCAGTACTGGCCGTGCGTCCGCTGGCCGCTCGAGCTCGATGCCAAAATATCAATATTGAACCTCCTTTTGAACAGTTTTGTTTGCAAAATATTATTTGATTTACATATGCTATGTTAGTCATGAAGAAATTCCAGCCATCAATTATTCTGTTTAAAAATATTTTCAAACGTCCAAGTCGTTTTGGAGCAGTTTCCAAAAGTTGCGAAAAAATATCGTGTAGTTAATTTTTAAAGCATAACTATTAGTTACACAAAAAATCCTTGTGTTCAAAATTATTTACATGAATCAATAATAAATAAATATATTTTTGAAACCTTTTAACCTAGCCGTTACCACGGGGTCTCATTGCTAAGAAAAAATATTTGGTTCAAATAAATCTCACTAGATGACGCGACATGTACACACAATTCAATAGAATTGTGTTTAAAATTAACTTTATCTGGAATTGAACATAAACATTGTATGTTCTTGTTTAATTAACTCTCCTAAGTACAAAATTCTAGAATATTGGGCTCTTAATTCACATTTCAAAGATTATTTAAACGGATCATTTAAAATTGATGCCATAGATGGCGCATTTTTAAATTTCTGAGGCATTCAACTCGATTGCTAAAATTTGCATTTTAACACATATTGGTGCAGAAAAACTGTAACAACGTCCAAAAAAATACTATAAAACGAACCTTCACTGTATTTAAAGAAAAAAATATTCACAAACCTCGTAAACCCTTTTACTTGCAAGGCGCTGCTAACACCATCTATTGCCGTGAAACGGGATCGAACGCGATTGATGTACTTAAAAAATAACAAGATTAAGCAGATGAAAAACGCTTGTTACGTCGGCACGGTTTTTTTGTATGGGATGAGGCATCTGTATGCTAGTATTATATTATCTGTGCCGTTACTAAGGAGTATGCTTTAGAAAGTTACCGTTTTACGGCACTAAAGGGTATGTAGGCCCCATAGATATAATAAACAAGGAGATATGCCCGGTACACGAAAATATATCGGAAACCTGTGTCTCCAGTTTGCCCCTACCACACGGCAACTACTACATATGCAGTTCAGTGACGGCAATAGATACGCAGTCGCGCAAACACTTGCATTTCTTAAATCAGAACGTACTACACAATCAATTATAAACCTTATCTCATCAAACACAGCGTGTATTTACCTTGCACCGTACAACTTACCCACACAAAAACATCGGTTGTTATCGTTGTGCTGTGCAAAAGCAATTTATTTTACATATACGCTAGTGATTGACAAAATCGGAAAATTATCGAGTCTCCCATTTATTATAATATACATTTTTTTTGAGGTCTTGAAAATAAAATCCATAAAAAACAGCATGTCCAGAAAATATAATAATAAAAATAAACATTATGTTCATAAAAATATATACTATTAAGTAAATCAAAAATTTCAAACAATCCAAAATCCGGTTACGTTGGTTTATGGAGATATTGTTGAACCCTGCTATGGTGTTTACTCAATGACCTGTAAAGTGGAGGTATTTGTGCAGCACTTGACACTTTGATATTACTGAGGTGGCATTTTTTGTCAAAATGTTGGTAACGCATTGCTCTACTACGCTGTAAAATAATCAAAATAATTAATAAACATTATTTCACATCGACCTTCCAACCGGGTTAAAACTGTCGACAAATTGAAAAATAAAGTATAAAAGCAATATTTCATTCGTCAATCGACGTTGCTGTCGATAGCCTACGTTAGTGGATCTGCACAAGCACATCACTAACTCGTCGCAAGAAGCAGCGGCCGTACTACGCGATGAATCCGCTTAATAAAGTATCGTTTTGCGATTTTTACATTGCTTGTTCAGTCACTCAGCGAAAAACTTAGTTAGTGGTAAAAACGCAATGTATTTCATGCAAAAATAGAACAGTCGCTGTGCACTTTGAAACAAAAAATAACATAGTAGAAGCAAGAAATATTTTACGATTTGTTATTTTTCATGATTTTAAAGACAAATATAGTCAAATACTTGTAATTACATATGGTAAGTGATGCCATAATTTACAAAGTTTTGGTTTAGTCTTCGATTTTTACTAGAAACCACTGAACAACACGGTATTCTTGTAACTTATCACGATGACGGTCGAAAGCGCAATGTTTCGCGGAGGCAGCCATTTGCCTGTGACATGCTCACGTTGTGCAGGTCGCGCGGACACCGACACGCCCCCTTGCCACTTCTCCTGTATTTTATATTTCTATGGTAGGCCCTTAAATAAAAGAGATTTAAAAATACACATACACCTAACAAATATGAATCGACTCGTACGTACCTATCTCATGCAGCTATAAAATCGCTTACCAAAAACCTGACATTCGATTACACCTGCTTATAACTCAATCCAGTGCTGCCAACTCGTTTAAGCAAAAACGCGCTGTTAGCTCTTTGAAAACGCGCTAGAACGCGCTAAATGGTCGCTGTCAAAAAATCGCACCCAACATCGGTCAAATTCGGCGCCAAATTCAAACAAAACGCCCAATTTTTTGAGACTATAAATGTATAAACGCAGTTTTTCTTTATTATTTAATCAAATTATGTCATATAAAAGAGATTAGAGTACTTGTTTAGTAATAATATAAAAAGTAGTGACGTTTTAATGTAATTATTTTATAAAATAAAGGGATTAAATTAATTAATTATCGTCTGATTCTACTACAATTGCTTCTGAGGCTGAAATAAGGTTGGTCTTGATCAGTTTTGGACTTGAATTTATATTTATCTGTGGATGAAATTGTCCTCAACACGTCGTTGGAAAGTTGAAAGTTTGCGCAGTAACCCTTTTTTAAAAGAAAGTACAGAGTTTCTAAAAGCGCTAGATTTAGCGCTAGGCGCTAGAACGCGCTATTGACCAAAAAAGCGCTAGATCTGGCGCTGAAAGCGCTAAGTTGGCAGCACTGACTCAATCCACATTGAGTTGTAATATGAACCCAAGGCCAATCCCTTATCTTATATTGTATCGTTGTTTTTTTTTTATTTTCAGGTAAGCCCACGAATCCGAGCATCAGACAGATTCTGCGGTGAGTCATAGAATAAAAAAGGTATCCCTCTGCCCTCGAATGTTTTTTTTTCATCAACCGTTGCCGTGGCTATTGTACCCCAATGTTCCGTTGCGTTCTTAGATTATTATGATGTAGAAATTTATTCCAACCTTGGTCTTTTGTTAGCATTTAATTTAATGAAAATGTAGGTTTAAAATTGTTAATACATTATTCGTTTATAGAACTTATTTATTGATTTATAGTTTTCTAGCAAAATATCCATTACAGTCAGACTGACAACTTTTTATGTAATTAAGTGCTGAGCAAGGAACACTTTTAGAGCTTATGCTCATCTTTCTAGTATCTCCCAGAAACATATTTAGACTGTTTTTTACAACTCCACCACATATGACTCGAAAATCAGCACTATTGGACTTCAATCAAGCTTATTTTTCTCTATTATCAGTTGTTATTACTCTGTCTGTTTAGTAATATAATTTTTATCATTGAATTCTTTGATTAATCTGCGATTTAGATGGTAAAGTCTGGGCCAATTGTACCTACAAAGGCTTGCCAAATAAACAAACATCTTCCAAATTACGAAATGCCGTAAGTTAAGCATGTTAATTATCTATTGTTATAGATAAACCTGTTCCACTAATCTAATTATATCTTTATTTACTCGATAAAGGTACGACCTTTATGTAATACTGCTAATTGAATTTCGTCAAAATAATTACTAGTTGGCTGTCATTGAAGTAAACATTATTTACCTCTTTATTTAATCACTCTATCTGCTGTGTCTTTGTGTCACTATTCATGTATACAATATTCTCTTCTAGTAATCTTCAATGATTGGTGTTATCTGTTAGCACTGACCATCAATACAGATAAAACAATTGATACACGAATACAAAACAACTTCACTAATCAGGCAGCGCAGGACGAGGCGGAGGGAGGCGAGCGAGGGAAAAGAGATCCACCTATACATCAGAGCAAAGATGATTGCTGCAATTGTGTAGCCGTTAAGTTGCCAATTATATCGCTCAACACAGTGCAACAATTGCTGCAATCTTGCAGTGTAGCCCGGCGATATTGCCAAGATATTTCATAGTAGTCGCATGTATTCAATGTCTAGCCGGCTAGATTGCAAATGATTCACCACGCTTTGACTTTACTGCAATATCGCCGTATATCGTCTTTGCTCTGATGTATAGGTGCATCTATTTTCCCTCACCAGGTGCCCCCCGCTTCGTCCTGTCGCTGCCTGAGAAGTGAAGTTGTTTTGTATACGTTGTTAATTTGTTTCTGTTCGTCATGGCCGAGTGCTCAAACGAAAAGATTTTGAACTTTCGTTGATAAAGTACAAAATCTTTTCGTGCCCTATTACCCATAATTCAGGACGCACATGGATTATGTACGTCCTGAATTATGGGATATAGAAGCTAAGCTAGTGCGTATAAAATGGGCCGTTATTGCCCCGAAGTTTCATGTAACGACCGAAGAGGCATACGTAAAAATTGTCATTAACTGCTGCGATCTAGCCGCAATTATTGCTTCTCGTGTACGAACAAATTCGTCAGCAACCCTCTTGTAAGTACTATCTTGCTGGGCAACATTTTGCAATGTTTTGACAATGAAATTGCAGCAAGTTGCAAATATACTGAGCTATATTGATCAACAAAATTGCCAACAAGATGCAATTTTTGTAGCCCGTTTACAGGCCTCATTAGATATTAATATTAGATAATCATATTTAGGTTTATTTAGAAAGACAGCTGCTTATGTGATTATCTATTCTATCTCAGTACAGAATACATTCTCGCCACAGGCACGCGCTGTGTCTGAAGCTGCCAGACAGGATATACAATGGTCAACATTGATAAACAGAGCAAAACGCTCGGCGTCTCGCAGGGCACTGACTTGGGACCTTTGATGAACATATTGTATGACAATAGTTAGTAGTTTTAGTATTTAATTATACACCCGGCACAGCGTTCCAGTGTAAAGCTGAATATTAAGGCGGTACCCCGAGCAAAACGCCGCGCAAGCCGTTTTTTGTGCTGTTTTGAGGAGCTATCTACTCGTTATTTAAAAAGAAATATCAATTAATAAAAATAAATTAAAATTCTACATAATATTGATTCTAAAATGGTAGATTTAGTTTTTTTTTTAATGTTGTATATATTTCACTAATCTCCTTCCAAAAAAACATAAAAATGAGAAATAATTATTGATATTATGCATCTCCTCGTAAAGTGTTCATTAATTATTTTTTGTACTAAGACTAATGGATAGACAATTTAATAACGAACATTTTTGTAGATTTATTTTTTTCAAAAGACCCAAATTTGATTTTATAAAGATTTTATTCTAAAATCTGGGCGTATTCACTATTGTAATTCATGCGCCACCAGTGCCGCTAGACCAATAGGAATGCTCGAATCTCGTGCCGATTTTTTGGTCAGGGTACCGTCTTAACATCTAGCAGCGATACTACCATTAGTATTTTATCAATGAGAATATCGGACGAATTTCCAAGAACCGTTACTACCGAGTGTCGCGCCTCTGTGAGTGCAGCTCAGGGGTGAAAGTACCAACGAGCAACACATGCGTAAAATCAATACCATTTTAATCTGATCCAGACAGTCTCCATCCCCGTAGTACTATTCAAGGTCACGTTCGCCGCCATTTTGGACGACTCGATGGTTTTATGACGTCGACGTGAACCCTCTGTTTAAAAGGGTGGCTGCCTACAGTTTGCAACTTTAAAAGGTTTTTTGGGCTGCAACTTAGACACTTTTTTGCTCTCAAAAAGTGTCTTACTGCTTTGTCTTTCGAATGTTTTTGGACGTCTGGCGCGGCTTTTGAGTTCGTCGTTTAATATCAGTTTTGTAATATTTTTTAATTATAGTTTGCACAATACAGCGATGCAAGCTGAAGAAATATATCCATCATTAAATAATAAGTTAATTTATATTCATTTAACAACAAAATAAGGCCAATTGATACGGGTAGCTATTAAGCTCACAGTTGAATAAATATTGTTTTCTAGTAAGTTACATCATCACAATGGAAGGTAATTGGCATAACGGCGGGGCTCGTTCAGCAAATTTATTTGTTGATCCCAACTGTACTGTAGTATACGTATAATAAATTTATATTATTCTCGTATTCATTCCCGATGATGACATAATTTAAGTAACATGTGCATTTGAAATATAGATTGATGAATGATTTAATAATGAAGACAACGTTGTGGTTTAAAAGAAGACGTAGCTACAAAAAATGCAAAGAGTATGCTTAGATGGTTTGGTTACGTTGAAAGGCGAATAACAAGAGGTATTTGCAAGGCAGACGTGATTAGAAACGCCGAAAAGTGATGCCCTTTAAATATAAAACGAATCTTATTGGTTGCTATGGTCGTCGGAAAGGCCAGGTGCGTAGTAGCGTGTATGAACAGATGGGTGAACGTTAACGAAAAAATGGACTAAGGGTAGCGTAGCAGGTGGTGCTCTGTAGTTTCTGGCTACCCCTGGCTTGAGTTTATGTATGTATGTATGTATATTTCCCGCTACATCATGAATGATATTTGGACGTTTTAAGGCCGGGCGCTATCGTCATCGCTACTTCAAACAAAGCCATAAATTCTCAGTGAGTTTCTTTGGTGCTCAAGGAACAAAAGGATGTCGCCAGCAATAAAATTTTCAACGACACCCTTAAGAGGGGACTCTAGTGAGACTTTCTCTATACAAAAACATTCTGCTGTTTTCTTCGTGGATAATGCCTCTAGAGCAATGATTTTTTCCATAAAATCTAGGTCTAATTAATACGTGCCTGTATCATTTCCTTTTTTCCAAAACATAATCACAAAAAGAAATATGACAATCCAAAAATCCGAAAAAAATGCCCGTTTTTACCGCCATGTTCAGAAGACTTTCAGACAAAATTTATAAGTTTTTAACAAAAAAGGAAATGATAGAAGCATAGATATACTTTTCCTCTAAATTTTGATATAAGAATTTTTTAGATCAGACCAGTTTTCATGAAGAAAACAGCAGAATACGAAACGTCTTTTAGTCAAAGTTTTTGTAGGTAAAATCAGCCTGATCTGCAGTTATCCCTTTCGCACTTTACGGGGTGAGGTTGGAGGAGACGCGACGGCAATAGTTTCTTCAAATACCTATTTTTCAAATTCCTGTTGACTAGAGTCCGCTCTTAAGAGCAATAGTAAAGTGCCGTCGCGCTTAAAATCTTTTATGCACTCGATACCTTGATTTTACTCTACGGTGGAAATTTCGTTCTATTTTCTATTGTTTGTTATTTGGGAGAAGTATATCATCTACTAAGACTCTTGAGTCTTTTTCTTTATCTTGACCATAAGTCATTCTAGATTATCACTTGTCTTCTAATGCGTCATTATTATTATTAATGAAGAATGTAACGAGTGAAGATGAGGAAGACAAAAACCTTTTGATCACCTGTGCATAATTATTTTCTAATGTACTAGCGCATTTCACCTACGTAATTAATCTTGGCGGATGATTGAAAAGAGAAAGCCACAGTGAGCTTACAAGACTTTTCTTATTCAATATTGCGATCATTATTCATAAGTGAAAAATTAACTGTATCATCGATAACCATCTAACGTTTACCAAGCAATGATTTATTGTTTCTAAATGTTCCAATTCTTTTCTCTCTTAATATCTCTGCTAAAAGGTCTGTTTGACATTGAATTTGGCCTGTGTGTTGAAGTTGGTAGTAGTCCTATCTCGTCACCTTATTATTATTAAGCCAATTTATTCCATAACCTTAATGATATTTCATTTACAATGTTGTTAGTTGTTGTTAGTATTTATCTTAATCTTATTTATTAATAATTGTGTTATTTTTCAGTTGGTTTTTGTATACGGATCCCAGTTTGGGTAAAGGCCTCCTCCAACTCTTTCCATGCCTTTCTGTCCTTAGCCCATCCATCGTTTTCCTGCAACCTTCCTGATGTCGTCAGCCCACCGTTTTATTGGTCTTCCTACCTTTCTTTTCCCTAGTAATGGTCTTTTCCAACGCGTAGTTTCAATGGTCCACCACCTGTCTGTATCGGGAGACATGACCAGCCCAGTTCCACTAGTCTCAGTCAAGTGTACGAACATATCAAACGGCTAAAGAACGAAAAAAAGTCCTCGTCACCTTAAGTACCACAAATCCAAAAATCCTATCCGGTAAATTGAATCTCCCCAAAGTTTCATACTTCTGAGAATATAGTGAGCGTGTTTGTGGCTTTTCATTTAAAACACCTAAAGAATAGTGAAAACTTTTTATTACAAGTCATACAACGTTACCGGCCATTGTTCGCTGACCAATCGTCGACATAAAACACACAATAAGCACTAAATACCGTAAAGCGGCGAGTAAATCAACGCATGAATAGACACACGATGGAAACGAAGCCATACCAGTCGTAATTCTCTGGAACTGTTACATCTAATACACCTTGTAGACCATTTGCTAACAATGATGCAGCCGTTAGAACATCGGTTTTAGACTGACCTCCGGGCTAATACTGTGTTTCAAATAATAGATTCTGTACTGTAGATCTATGCATGCAAGACGGGATATTTTTGGCCGGCCGTCGAATGTTTGCGGTACCAGGCAGTCAGAACCCGGAAGTCTTGACAACGAATCAAATTTTATGAAATTGGCCTGTCTCGCGGCTTGAGGTCAGATTACAATAATTCTGTATTCAGGCTTTGCAATACGTTGGAATTCGAATCGAGAAGAATGTTACCAAAAGGCTGGGGAAATTTACAATGGTGTTGACGTGGAACATGAAAACATAATACTTGTCTTTTATGATGCCCTGGTAGACTTGGCTGAATAAAACCACGTACCTACACCAACAAACAGTTTTAAAATAGTTATGCGTCGTCGTTTTCTTCACACATCACAGTGACCCACTTGCCACATACGATTTGTCAACCAGATAAACAACTTCAGTAAACAAACAACTTCATAATGATAGTAACAACAATGATTTTATTTCATTCCATTATTATTTCTCCTTAAGCCTTTATTCAAAACGAGAAAGTTTGGATAACTCTTAGTACAAATGGAAAACTTGTGCCGAGGTAAACTTTCGCCTTTGACATTTAAATGTTTGTAAAGTGACTGCTCTGTGGCAGTCACATTTAAAAAGTTTCTTGTGGCGTATTATATTAGTTTTGTTAATCCAAAATAATTATGTTGAGCAGTTGAGTACTGGACGAGGTCGAAAGGGCATAGTCACTTACACGTGAAAAGAATTATTTTTATTTGTGTAAAAATATTGTTGAAATATGTATATGGAATTGATAAGTTCTACGGTATATCGTTTTATTAAGCAAATGCATAACGTCCTCTATTCAGCTTATTTACGAGTATTTACAATCCTGAACTACATGGCCTGAAACCTCAGTAAAATCTGAGCAATTACTTGCTATTTCCATACTCATTACTACTCATGATGACTTCCTTATGAAGTAAGCACATGTGCACACGCAACAACAGCCTACTATTACCAAAATCATCAACAAAATTCCATTGACGACCTTGCCCTACTACTGCTTCGTTGTCGCATGCCTACGTGACGCCCTTCACGCACTTTTCTATTCCTCTAGCCGTCCCTTTCTAGAATTCTCTCGCTTGTTGTTTTTAGGTCAATCAGCTGCTGTGGGAGTCACTCGAGTAGTTGAGCCGTTCCGCTGTTGATTGATACTACCGAGTTCTTTGAACTTCTGCTTGCCTATGTTCTCCTGGTTATGTCATTCGAATTTATGTTTTGGTGACTAATAAAAATAAGCGAAAGCGTCAGTTTAATAGATGTTTATATGATTTTAATTGCCATTTATTAAATATTCTATCATATTTCGTCTTAGTATTTGGATATTGTTACACTGCCAACTACCGAGGCGATTCTAAACAGACATGTGTAGAAGTTTATTCGCATTATCAGATAGAATGGTCTGCGTGCAATAATGTCCCGTAAACAAAATTAGACTTGAATAGTGTCTGAACGGTTATCTAAATTAGCAATTTATGCAAATCCATTACCTACTGAGCGAGAATATGTTCACGTAAGAAGCTTTGGATAAATGACTTGTCACAGCTTGCTCCTGTGAAATACAAAAACAAATTACTTCAGTTATTTAAACTTTATATTGTGTAAAGTTTTCTTAAACAATGTCTTTATGCAAAACATTGCGTGAGACTGGGAATTTGCTTCACATGGCAGAAATATTTTCAAACGTATGCTGGAGCATTCTTATTACTTTAACATAAGATGCAAATTGTAATGTGAAAACTAAATCGGATACTGCTGTTGGAACATTGTATCGCGTTTCCTACGAAATGAGCGTATAAGCTAACTTGTCCGTTCCGTTTGTCAATGAGTTGTAACAAGTATTTATGTGCATGGGAAATTGGAAAGTTGATGGCCGCACAAGTACGCTCGTGTCGAAGAAATTTAACATATCCATTAATCACTGGGGATACTTACGGATCTATTATCTTTAGAATTTCTATACTCTGCGCAATCGCTTACTTCGGCCGATTCCGAGTCTGTGCTAGTTAAGCATACCGAGACTACCGAGGCCGACCTACTTCTGAACTGTACAAATATTTCAACAGCCTATTCTGTAAATACTTTTAAGATAATACAATGCTTGGAAGACAACTCAAAAAGCTCAGCACTTATTAACAAAAACAAATAGAACAATAGCGTCGTTTCAACGTGTCACCCCCACGCTCCGAGGACATTAGACTAAACACGCCAGCGTTAACTGACAGATGTCAAAAAAGTTAATTATACTAACAAATACGAGTCGTCGATGGGCACCGTGATCGAAGCGTCTAGACCGGTCTTAAGCGGCTTACTGCCGACTGCCAAGCCGTAGAGTTGGATCACGATGACGTGGACGAGGATGTGAATCACGTTTTTCCCATTTACGCGAGGTTGAGGCTGTGTTGTTTACGGAAGTCCCGCGGAAATGACGAGCGAGACACCAAATGCAGTTGGCATCAAGTGGCCTTTGAAATGTGCACCTGCCTTGCGTTAGCATTACTCAGTAGTAGAAGTACTAGCTCTACTGCTCGATGCTCATTAGTATGCAACACATGCAAGCGATCGGAATCATAATCGCAAACGTTTTATTGTCTGATTGAAGATCAGCCGTGTGTGAATTTATGAGTTCACTATCCTAGCAGACAATGTTATTACTGAGATTAGCAGCCAGTTTTATAGCCATTCTTACTTAGTTGGACTTTAGTCCCAAAGCCAGGTGAATAGTAGCGATTACTCTCGGCTGATACGGATCAGGCAGGCCAGTCGCCCCACTGTATAAAAGCACCGAGGGGACTGAGTGCGAACGTTGTTTTGAAAATAAAGACAATATTATCAAATTTAATATTGCATTGACCTGTAAATAAAACAACTTTATCCGAAAAGTCTTCTCAAATTAAGTGCATGTTTATGTTCGTTATCGTGCGCAGGAGTATAAAAAGGTAGTTACCTACCTCACGTTACCGTAGGTGACGCAAACGATAAGCAGTAATCGTTTGTTTATATGTCTTATATTTATATACTACTTAAGTATACCTACCCCTTTCTTTACCAAACACAGTTGTGAGCTTTGATTCGGCGTACTTTATTTTTACCTCAAAATATTACCTTCTACAATTTTTACTTGAGGTGAACCAGTTATATTTACACTTCTAACAGCAGCGGACGTGAAAATGGTTACTAAACTGCAAACCGAAAAAACAGAAACATTTAATCATCGTGTGATACCATTTTGCAATAGTCTCATCATTCAAGCTGTAACTAAAGCAAGATCCTTCTAAGCCATTAAAAAACAACAAGGATTCAAGCAAACTGCCTTGAAGTAATCTTACTGCGGCTAAAACATAAAGAAGTCTAATCAACTCGAGTACCGACGACACAGAGCACACTATTTTAAAAAGTCCTTACTCTCACTCAACCCAATACCACAAAAAAGATTAGTTCACAAACCCATTAAGAACATTGAAAAGTATAAACCTGTGAACTTGGTTCACAATAGTATTGTTTCCAGCGTTAATAGTAAACTCTACTACGTCAACGACTAACGTATAACTCTTAATGGATTCTGGTTCGATCGATTTCCGTGGCCTAATTCTCTCCCGAGTACGTCTAGACTAGTGTAGTACAACACGCCCAATGTTGGATTTGCAATTGCCGTACTTATAATGGAATTGAGTTAGCTAAATTGCATGAAGCACGGAAAGTTGTCGCTCTAGCAATTCTCCTGATTAAGAACTTATTTCTGGCCTAGTTGTGTTGGTTATATTAGGTGTTGTTAGTTCATTACCATGTTCTTGGTTTGTCCCATTTGTATCGTGGTTCAAGGCTACAGCTGCTATTTTATTTTAAATATCATGACTAACTCCTAAAGATAAATTTATTTGATATTCAACAGTTATAACGTTGAATTCACTGGAAGATTTAATCATATCGATTCAAAGATACATTATCACATTATTACAATGTACATAATTAACATAAGACTATTTATTTGAAGAAACTTAATTATATCACCAGATAACCTCTTGTCATATTTTGCGAAAACAACATTATCCACTGAGTGGTCGTTGGAAATAAACCTCTTGATACAAACGTGTTTATATTCAAAGCAGAATAGAAATATCTTCTTCAATTTATTGTTAAAAGCGTTCCTGGCCTTACACGTGAAATTTTGTCTAAGGTCAAGGACAAATTGAAATGGGGATCACAATTCGAGTTATTATTGATGTATTCTATCGGAAGGTCCATATTTTAGTTTTGACGCACTTCCGTGATTTTATAGTCGAATAAACAAATTATCTATTCTTTCAAAAATGTCGTCACTGTTGCTAGCAAACATTAAATGTAGAGGTCAAATAACGCATAAATAAGAATCTGGAGCCATTTTAATCTGCTGATGCTTCGGAAAATTTTCTTTGCAAACTCGTTCCATTGAAAACGAGGTCACTTAAAATAGTACGAGTAACTATGTCAGCATTATCAAATGCAAAACGTCACAATATATTTCAGTGGCGCCCGACTGTGGGCGAAACATGTGGGCGGGGAATTGCATCACCGCCCACCACACCTCCGTCCACAGCTTGAGGAGTTTACAAGGAACTGAGTCTTCTCTATGGCACTATACTGCATCCTCCCTTTTCATCTTGTGTCCGTCTGACACCCTCAAGACTCGCATTCGGTACTGAAGTAAGCGATTTTCAAATCCCGTTCCAAGTATTTGTGTGAAAACCTATCTTGTACGATAATGAAAACACAGTTGTTCCATTATTGTTGGCGTCTGTCTGTTCGTAGCTTTGTGTCAAGGTACTGGTTTGTCCGGTGTTTTTATCGCCACTAACGAACCTAAACCGAGATTGGACCATTGTGACTAAAAACTTGCCCAACAACTTTGCAAGGATTTCGGCAAAGCTTCTTTAATTAATTATTTATTTTGTGTCGCTCTATATCGTATTTTGTATTCAAGATAATCTATTTATGGTTTACATCAAGCAAGTGTGTCTCTGATATTAAATATCAGAAAAAACATATCAGCTATTTAGTATTGTTTTGTTACGTGTTTGTTGTTACATATTATTTAAATTAAGATAAGGTTTGTCTCATGTTTGTTACTTAAATCTACTGAATTCACCCTAGAACCTAGTAACGTAGAACGGAAAACTGCGATCGTTTTATTAGCAGTTGTAAAATCGCGTGAGCAGAAAGCAATAAAAATATTTTCGTTATCGCTCTCATTGTACTATGCAACTGCTACTCGTCGCCATAGCGACTGAGAGTTCCACGTGTATACCTCCTCGACCTTCTGCAGCCCTGATACGACTAACATAGCCATAATTTAACACAGCGAATGTGACTGAGCTGGAACTAATTTACAAAGTAGTGATCGGTGAAAAATTCAATGTACGCTTGTCGCCACTCTGACAGGCACCATGGCAAAATGCAGATTTTATCCTATTCCAGATATACTCTGTCCTTTAGAATAAAATTCAACACGGACGAAGGAAATCGAAATTCGAACACCTATATATTAGTACTATTAGTATTCGGACGATTCTGCCTCGATGATATAGAAACAGTGTCGGTAAAATTTAAAAAGAAATGCTGCACTAGCACAAAGTAATTATAGTTAAGTAAGGGTAGAACTTATAAGGTTGATAAATCAACAGGTATCTAGAATCTGCTCAGTAGCCACAAAGTAATGAAAGCCATGATACGGTATAATCGACAATAAACCCCTTGGTTGCATCTGTCGACAATCGCAGGAAATGTCCGCCATTGATTTTTCTTCACGCTACTTCTTATCGTCGTTTCTAATTGCATTAACATTCTTTCGGTGTTGTATAACTTTACCTTGGCACTCTGCACCTGTTTGGTAACACTCTTTTTATTTCAAATTGATTAGTTCTTCAGTTATGTTTACTATTTCACCATTCATCGGATGTGTTGCTAGGGAGTTTGTTGCACCACTTCTTCTTTCCACACTCCCATTGGGAAGTGGGGACAGTCTTAAGACGGTACCCTGACCAAAAAATCGGCATGAGATATGAGCATTCCTATTGGTCTAGCGGCACTGGTGGCGCATGAATTACAGTAGTGAATATGCCCAGATTTTAGAATAAAATCTTTACAAAATCGAATTTTGGTATTTTGAAAAAAATAATTCTACAAAAATGTTCGCTATTAAATTGTCTATCCATTAGTGTTAGTATAAAAAATAATTAATGAACACTTTACGAGGAGATGCATAATATCAATAATTATTTCTCATTTTTATGTTTTTTTGGAAGGAGATTATTGAAATATATACAATATTTAAAAAAAAAACTAAATCTACCATTTTTGAATCAATAATATGTAGAATTTTAATGTATTTTTATTAATTGATATTTCTTTTTAAATAACGAGTAGATAGCTCCTAAAAACAGCACAAAAAACGGCTTGCGCGGCGTTTTGCTCGGGGTACCGCCTTAAGTCATTTTTACGTTCAAAAGTTCTGATTCTTATCCTAATTTGAATAAATGTATTTGAAGAAAGTATCATGATCAATATTGTAAAAAGTTCTTACAGGAGGTGTAATTTTAAGTATGCTAAGCATAAGCAACAAAGTGAAAAATCGTGAGATCATTGATTAAATTCTTCACTTGACTTTTATTGATATTATCTGCATTCGCCGTTGGCTTCATCTACTACCTTTACATGGTCATGGATGCTATAAAAACATTACCAAGGTTTCACATTTATCGTTTTGGAAATTTCTTCATCGTTTCTTTCGATAAATTTGCCGTAGCTACAAATATCATTGCAGTAACCATTAACTTCCCTTAAAAATCGTGTGTTTTCCATAAAGTTCCATAATTTTAATTGGTCAGTTAAAATTTAAATTTTCCACTAGTTACAAGGTTTATGTTGATTTGGTTAGCAAGAAACTGCTTTTGTAGTCTTGCGAGTATGTTTTATGACCGGAAATATGTCTGATCGCGATGGTTGGGCTGCGTGCATACGAAATGAAATATTTAAAATATTTCCGAAAAGTTTGCTTTACAATTTGTAAAGGATTCTTACTCAAGTTAAGATCAAACTCACCTACAACTTTTTGATAATTTTGTTAATACAAAAGTATGTCTACAACTACACTATCGTCTATTACTTGAGTTATCTATCAGATTGTCATCGGCCACTCTTGCGTAGAACGCTTTTATAATATGTATTTATCTGCTTTTGACACTAATTTTTCTACAGTATTTAAAGCATTTGTATTTTGATACCAATCTCCGATAGAAGTTTAATTTATTTATTTTGCTTATTTTTCTAGTCGTGCAGCCACATTTAATATGTATGTTTGTTTTGACTTCATCGTGCACCTCTCTGGTAGCATCACGTCATCTACCATCATAGACTTAATTGTCATCCTTCAAAATGTAAACATCTAATCTCGTATTTGAATCTAATGCATTTTTGTTTACTCTTTCCTCCATTTGATGATTAGATCATCTATTCTAATGAGATTTTCAAATGTTAGTCTATTTTGAACTGGATACATCATCATCTAATCAAAGTTTCATATCCTTGTCACGAATAATTATTGTTAAATTATTGTTGTCTGGAATATCCTTCGCTATCAATTCATCATCGGATAACTCAAATCAACATTCATTAAAAATGGAATGCATTTCTATTTTTAATTTAATTGAATCATCGATTCTGTTCGTCATTTGGTTCAGATTATTGTTAACAATTCCAAGATTTTTTTTGATTGTTTATGCCTGCAGTTTCATGCTTGCTAAGAATTTCCTCTTTAAGTAAATACCGCAGACTTCAAATAACTTCGTGTTCGTATGAACGTGTGAACGTTTATTTACAAGACAATATTAGCCAATCATTAATGTGATAAAAACAACGCCAGCCTTGACTGGAGTAACGAAAAAAGTATTAATGGAAGCGACTCGCATCCCACGATAATTATAAAGTAACATCGGGGTATAGTATAACGAGTTTGTGTGAAAACTTGATGCTCGCATAATCGCCGACGCAAGTGTTGTATCGAAGTTTTTGTTGCGAAGTCGGTACGGCTGTACGCACGCGCTGCTGACGTTGCACAATTCACGGCGGGCCTCTACTAGCGAGTACCGAACTAGAGACGCGGTTCAGACGCCGCCTGCCCTCCCCCTCTCCCCCCTCGCGCCGAGCGTCGGCACGCCACGCTCCCCCCGCGGCACCACACCCGTCCGCGCCTTAGTTGCCCCGCAGCTGCCGCGCGCGTCCGTCGCATACTCCATGCGACCCCGCTATCCCTCTACCGTAATATGGATATACAGCAAATACGCGTTCTTATCAACATCCAGTTCTCCTATTTGTGGTTCTGTGAAGTCTTCGACAAATATAAATGGATTATATTGTAAAGTGCCACAAGAAACTATTAGTTTTATAAGGTCCGCATTGGAATTTCTAATATGGCAAACCGTAGCGCGCCGACGTGTTCGGCACATGTCTTCATAATAATATGGTGGTTGCGGAAATTACGTCAGGATTTACAACTGTCTGTGTGGCGGTAAAGCGAGAGTGTAAATATTGTGTCTGATGTTGTCAGAAATACTTCTTTTAATTATTACATTCAAGGATCGGCTGCGTCGCAGCATGGCGTGGTACTCGTGGCGTCCACGTTACATTATGGCGGGTTTTCACTTTCTGACAATGTTGTACGTATATTCGTATAAGAATCTATTGCTCAAACAATTTCCAATATGACAATACCAAAACAAAAGACACAATAAGTTATGAATACAATGATTATGGTACTGCTTAATAAATGTATGCCTATATGGATCAAAAATTATTATGTTTCACTGTTCAGAAGTGATTATGTAGTTGGGTTGCAATGAGTGTCTAGAATTCCCAAGTAAAGAGAACATTATTTATTGCTTTGTTCAGACTTCAAAGTACGATTTCGTCCGAGGTCACTGGCTCAAGAATACGTTGGCTAATCATTTCGCACCAATTCGTGAGATTCATTCAATCTCACGAATCTATACAATACAACCAATATCGAGCTTTTCTAGCCTTAAATGTTGATTCAAAATTAAAATACAATCAGTTTTGAAATTCGCTTTTTAAAGTATTCTTCAACTATCAAACTTCCAAAATATCCCACTAAACAGTTTTGTAAATGCAAATATTAAAAAACAATTCGTTGTCTAAAATGGCGGGCGAACTCCGCAGTGATTCTGCAGAACTGCACTTGTGTGGGTCTTGAAATTGTGCATGTGTGCGCACAGTCAAAGCAGTGCAACGTGGCTGCAACATGCCATAGTACTACTGGCTACTACTAACTAATAGGGTACTGTAGGCGTATACAGAGACATTCTCCGATTGCTGACTTCCTGGTACTTGGACGTGGTAAAGACTGAACAAACTGCGTCAATTATTTTCTCAATATTCTCTTGATAGTTTGATCTCTTCTCAACTAAGTTTTAAACTAGGTGCTAAAATTGCTCAATATGTGTGAATATTTCTGAAGTGGGTCTCACTTATTATATGGAAGCTAAACAAACCGAGGTTCATTTACCCTCAATAACGATGATATGTTAATTATGCATGTCACGCGAAACATTCTAATTAACTTAATTAGAATAGATACGACTAGCGTGACACTTCGTGAACTGATACCTGAAACTTTGTTATATGCCAGACGGACCATTCCCTTCTGGTTCTTTAAATTAAAAGATATCATTGAGGTAGTTTCCAAGAATTCATTTCACCTTTAAAACCATGAAAAAATTCTGCCGGTATCGTTGATATCATCGGAAACAACTGCGTCAGGTGAAATTAATATTTATTTGGACGATATAATAGTTTTCATATACAAATTTTGGGGTTGGGGAGATATCGCCGCAATATGGGAAAGGTTATGCAACGGGATATTGCCACGTGGCACTACCCTTCGTTCTGCGCATGCCTGGGAGATAGATCCATGACATTGCAACTATATTCTAGACATAGACTTATGGAGCTTCATTCTGGATGCCCTAGGCTGTTTTATTAGTTTAAATTACTTTTCCGCTGAGGTGTTTTTCATTCAGGGGTTGGATCTCTGATCTTTTCCATATATCAGAGCCGGCTGGTTAGTTTGCGAATTGCGACATATCATAAACAAATTTTTAGTATTTCGGTCCCTCATCAATCTTAGAATACTTACTCTCTTTGGTTAGAATTTGTTGGTTATGAATCCAATTAAAAATGTGTAGAGTAGCCACGTGGACGTAGACACCAGTGCGCAAGTCCACAACCTCGTCTCAGCTGTGTTCTGAGAAAATCGTTACCATCGTCCAACGCACCCACTTTCTGTCACGTGGGATGTCGAAAAATCTCACGGTTATTTTAAAGAATTTTCATTTCATAGCGCCCACATCCACCTTCTTTATAATAGTTTGCTATTGATGTTATGGTGTCAAGCTTTACTCACTGTTATTGTTTTCCTTTATTTATCTCCTTTCTTTCCAACATATATTACACTGTTATTTGTAGTTTTATATAGATTAGATTACCAAATAAATTATGTATACAAAGTATTTGGGAATCTTAATCAGTTTTATCTATCCAAGCCCATGTGTGCTCCAATTAAGCATGTGATTATTAATATTGTAATCGCTGATATTGATAAAAGGTTTAAAAGTATATTGGTGGATAGATATGACTTGACATCTTTTAATTTGGTAAAACGTACAAAAATTACGTACTTTTCTTCAATTTTAGTTCATGTTTCTTTGGGATTTAAAAACTATTATAAACTATTGTCGTCAATTGTCGTGCAACCTCTTTCAGATAAATATTCTGATTATATTATCTTAAAGTATTTCTTTGAAGGTACCCTGGGGCATAAATTAATATTTTAATCACTTCGAGTATCGTCTGGAAGTTGGTCTTCAACTTCAATCGTAAAGTTTATCGCTATGTTTTTAGGTCGTGGTCGCCACGAACACATCGCGTGCTTCATTTCAGGGATTTTTATTACCATCTTTCTCTTTTGCTTAGACGTCCATTAAATTGTTTAATGATCCATGAAGTTTTTTGTTGTTCTTCGACATCGGTGACATCAAATAGTGCACCGGCATGATCTTTCTATATTCATGAGACTTTGTTATTAAACTGCATAAGTATCAGTGCCAAGACTTGTACGGCCCGACCTTTATCGAGTTTCATGCGACTTATTTCCATTTCAGTATGTATACTACCTCGTACATTTGCTCTTCGCTTGTGATCTTTGTGTCTGCCAAGAGTACCAAGTCGACTTTCTCTCGCATTGCATCCAAACCCATAAATTTTCCATAGATATAATCTATTGTAAACAAAGTAAGCTGGGAGTACATAGAACAAGTTCTAGAACAGTCAACAAACAGTATCAAACATTCAGGCGTCGTTTTGCTTCTAGGGAATTCCCCTTTAGTTAGACTACAATAGAATAACAATTGAGTAGGCACTATTAAGTTTGTGGATAATACAGCCTTGAAGAAAACCCAAAATCATACAAAGTACCTAGTATACGCCTCTAGCTAAATATGGAAGGAAAGAAGAAAGTTTGGTATCACAAAGGATTTTAAAAATATACATTTGAATGCAGAGACAAAGCATACCAGATAATGCAATCATACATAACGCTCTGAAGCACTGTTTGTTCTCATTCTATTTATATTTAGATTTTAAGTTTGTCTTGTTTTGAGAGTGCGACCTTGATCGGTCATGTCTAGACGACCTTGCCGTTAGCAGAGAATGTCAGTTCTACGTCCGCTTCAATTAATGCCACATGTATAATGACATTTACAGATAGTCAACTTTCACAGTCGCTAACTCAGTAAGAACTTATCTGCAATCTTGTTGCATCACGGAAGCGTTTGCATCAAACGCGGAAGCCTCTTGTTTCTTTACGTCTTTACCTCTCTATGGTTTCAATAAATTAAGTATTCAGCCGTTTCCAAGATTTACATAATTAACTTCGTTTATTTTTGTCCTCTGCATTATTATCATCTCAAAGTAATCATCTCATTAAATCTTCTTAGCCAAAGTCGAAAGACCTTGTGATATCATTTGCCATTCACAAACATTTAAATTCGTGCTTTCCTCATAATGTACTTAAAATGATGACTCTATTTGCAAATTGAAATACAGCCATAGCGTCATTGGTCTCATTCTCTGAAGATTTAAACTTCCGTTCAATACATTGTGCAAATTGCAGCGTAATGCCATTGAGATCTTTTATTTTTTCGCTCGTTTTATTTATAGCCCTTTGTTGTGCTCTTACTAGTGTTTAGTTTGTGTACATAGTAATTGCGTTTACAGCGATTCATCGACGTGCACAGGTGAAGGTCATGGTCGGCGCTTGGACGTGGCGCTCGACGCTCACATGACTTGTTGTTTGTATGTGCCGCGCTCACGGCGTGCGGGGCACGGCACGGCCGATGGCAGCGTGTTCGAACGCGATTGGTCGGCTCGGCTTTCACGAACCTCGTTACATAAATGCTAGTATCTCCGATCCTAGTGCGAGCGACAAGCTATATTATGCATTTGGTCGTAGTATCTTAATTTGGTCATACTTTTGTAGTAAAAATGCTGGGAGAAATATATGATTTTATTCAAAACGTTTTACATACTGTAGAACCAATAATGTGGATTACATTTTCATTCAGTATTTCCGTTCTATTCCTAGAAACCATGCAGTGCTTGTTCATTGATAAGTACTCCCTATAATAGGATTTATACACGCTAGCAAGAATATACTTATATTTATTCAACTATATTAAGGACAATTTTCATGAGTTTCAGAGTTATTTATCCAGATGTTTTTTAGCTATCGTACTTTGGACTGGAATCTGACAAGTGTACAGCAAGGTCGAGTTTATAGGCCGCCTGGGCGAGACCTTGTTCTTATAACTTTAGTCATCATATACTCTTGGATTAAGAAATCTACATTTGGGTTAATCACAATGGACATATGTTTGTATCATTTTCAACGATGACTAATCATTTGGTATCTCGGTGTTTGGGATGTATTGTGTCATTGAATATTATAATTTACTCATTGTCGTTATCATCAATTTTGTTTATCTCGGTTCATTCATTATTTATTCCGTCATCGGATGGTTCTTGATCATTTCTTGTTTCGTGTCTAATTAGAATATAAATGGTTGTAATGAGCTTATTGAAGTCATGCACGTTCTTTAAACCTCTTGAAAGTTCAGGGCGGTTTAGCTTAATTGAAGGTTGAAGTACTTCTCTTTCCTTTCATATTCCTTGTTCTTGTAATGTAGCGTTTGTATGTCGTTTTGTGGCAATTCAATACTTTTCTTTCTTTCTTTTCTTGTTGTCTAAATATTTGGATCAGGTTCTCGTTCTATAACTTTCTTAGCGTCCTCAATAAGATTATCTATCAACGAGAGAGAGCTTTCTTCGGCGTTTACTTTAGCTTCAGTTTTCAAAGCTTGTGCAATACTGTTAGAAAACTACTTGAATAATTGCAAAGTGTTAACCGAGTGTTTCCAACTTTCTAACAACATACTCGAATTTGTTTTTGTATTTGTACCTTGGAGAACTAATCTTCTTATACAAAGCCTTGGCATTTATTTGAATGCCATTTGGATAGTTCCGTTTAATCATGTGATATTTCTATGCGACAATGCATAATAAATTCTGTCAATGTCGTAAAAATTGTGAGAAAATCTTGACTGTCAGTTCCTGATATAATTTATATATAGCTGTAACTAGTTATGCCGCAATAAACCATAAATAACTATTTTACGGTTCGCTTGTGTTTTATCGCGACTAGATTTCTAGCCGTAAGCTTGGGGAAAGGAGAATAATGTAGGCTCATTGAATAAGGTCCATGCTTTGTCCTTAGACAGATTAAGGTGAAAATTGACTTGATTTATTTCCCCTGTATCGTTCCTGATAACGGTAGTTTATTTAAGTGTCGTTCTAACCGACAGCTTTCTGCTGTTAATGTCAAGCGCAAAATAGATATAATATACACCTTGCCGGTGCCGTAGAATTTAACTGCAAATCTAGCCATAAAAGTTCTACCTTAACTGCTGGTTGGTTGGTTGGTTAGGGTGTTATATGGAGATTGGAATTATTTCTTGTACTATAATGTTTATTTTTGGGTTTTACAACTGAACAAATATTTTTTATGAAAAATTTGTTCTTTGTTTGAAATAAACTGCTTAACGATCTTACGCATGTGTTTCAGTGTCACTAGATGCTGTTTTAATGTTTCTGCGGGGTTTTGGCTTTTGGGGAAAATGGCTGTCATCAATCTGTTTCGCCTGTAGGAAAATAATGTTTGATTAGACTTCAGCCAGCAAAATATATTGAAAATAAATGATAATGATAGAATAAATGGGATGCAATCATCAGAACATAACCAAACGCTCTTTTATGATGCCAATTAAGGAAATATTAAAGCTCTAACTGCAAACCACATAGCTGGAATAATTGCAAATAATGACAAGCTTTTACTAGGAAGAGCCCCACTGCGAGAGAAATGACACAACGATTATGGATGGTATGGTGATAATTCACCATCAAACGGGCCATACGTCTAGACTATTCAGCGAGGAAAATTAATTGCCTAGATAATGTATTTAAATACAACGCACCGGAACGATCTCATGTTTCATTCCATTTATATCCAGTGTTAACACTTGACACTTCTATTTCTTCTTGGCAAAGCAATAGACATACATTACCTTTAATAGCTTTTGATATATTGACTATTTATCAGTCGAAAAGCAATATGAAATTGACGTCAATTCAATAAAACGGTGGTAACTCAAGGAATAGGTCATTGTAATATTATTGGTTCTCTAACAGTTATTGAAGTCATAATTTCTGTTCAAAATGACACGTAATAGTATTTCTTTCGATTAAGATAAATGTAATAGACGTAATATATCGTGCCATTATTGCAAAATCGACGTTCTTATCCTTCTTAATACTTACTAACAAGTCCATTTACCGCGGTAAACAACCGCCAAGGATGTTTATCATTTTTTTCTGACGACCGGATCGATTTAGCCAATAATAACCGTTTGTTTGTCTGTACATCGCGCCTGATTGGACAGAGTTGACACTTGATTGAAATTTAACACTTAAGCACGCGATACTTGGCTATATGAGCCGTTGGAATTGAAACCTTGCGCAAAATCTTCGCCGCAAGCAGCCAGAAACATTACACAAAGCAAGTCCACACACAATTTGAAGTGAATCTTCTAAATATAAAATTTTGCAAGTCACTTCGAAGGAGCTTGTGCTTATACAAAGAATACCGAGTGGTTGTCATCACTATTCGTGAGTTGTAAGTCGGTCCGTGTCTAATGAAAGGTCCAATCAATTTGGACATCCATCAGCGGACTGTGTGAATGTGCGAGAAGGTCGTCGACGAACCGTACAAATAGCGTCCGATGTCCGGCTAGCTTGTTCTTGTGCTTATTTGTTATTTATTTCTATATGTGGTTCCTGGAAAACGTTATATGGTTTTCTGTTTATACGGTTTCTCGCTATTTCTATATCCTCGACGCGGTTTAGCGGACGCAGACCTTGGCCCACTAATGACGAATAATTATGACTTGAATCTTTCTTACGCTAAATATTTACATTTATCATTCCATATCGTATTCTTGTCGTACTATTTCCGTGTTTTCCTCAACTTAATCTTCTATCTTTTTGCAATTAGATTTGTTATTTCAAGGATTACTTTGTTTTGGGTTGTCTGATGAATGAGTTCCCTTGTACTTTAGTTTCCACTAATCGCTCCTCAGACATCTGATACTGTATATATCGGTTAATATTTCCTACGTTTTCCTGTTTGCAAAAATATACATGCAACGTAGTTACGCAAGTACAAAACTGCATGTCAATTTGAACGTAGTGGATCACGTTACTTCCAACCGTAAAACAGACCGCAACAAAAATATATTTACAAGCATCCAAGTGAGTTTTCCGACTTCAAATACCGTGTTTTCTAAGGCCTAAGAGTGGATTTCGTGCGAAAATTTAATTTGTTGGATGTAAAGCCATGTTTGTCGTAGGAAACATGAGAATGCTGGTGAGCGGCGACAACTACGCTAGTTTGCGGTCCAGGAATGTGATACGCGACCGCTTTGCTCGCGTCTTTCTATTGATTTCATTATAAAGCTCTTTTTATATCTCTGATTTATTTCCTTTTTGAATAGTCGACTTCCGAAATTATTATTGTGCCCTTTCTAAATTATCCACTTTTTATATACGTAAGCTTGGGTTGCGCAAGAATGTTTGGCAGCATTTACAAACATGCTATATTGTTTAATTACTACATATGGAAAGTGTCGATAAATGTTTTTACTGACCTCACTTTAGTGTTTTGTAATCACTGACAGGGCAAGCTTACTTCTTCACTGGAATTATTCACGCAATTAGATGTTGTAACTCGCGCAAGAAATACGTATTGTTCAGTAAAAAAAACTGATCTTGGAATCATTGCTGTAAGTCTTTCAAAAGACCTTGCTGATACCGTACTTGAGTTATTTTAATTGAATTCGCGGAGATCTATTATCTTAGTCTCGTGTTGTTCAGCGTGATTTACATCTTCATTGATGCTTTTTATTTTATATGTTTTTGTTTTTTCTTTTTTACACAATTGCTATTGTTATTGTCTACGTCGATGTTTTTAATGCATGTACCAGGACAGTATAGTCTTACAGATGTGGCTATCACTCAGTAGGCGCCGGTGACCGCATTCTTTATGTCGTCGCAGCGTATTGAAAGTGGAGCAAGCATCCGTTCCACGCTTATAAGATTTGCAATACCATAGTTCTCGTTATTTACACGGATCCTAGTACCTAATTCGATAAGGGATATATCTATATATATAAAAGAAAGTCGTGTTAGTTACTTCACTTATAACTCAAGAACGGCTGAATCGATTTAGCTGAAAATTGGCAGGGAGGTAGCTTAGAACCAGGAGAAGGACATAGGGTAGGGTAGGGTAGGGTAGTGTAGGGTAGTGTAGTGTAGGGTAGGGTAGGGTAGGGTAGTGTAGGGTAGGGTAGTGTAGGGTAGTGTAGGGTCGGGTAGGGTAGGGTAGTGTAGGGTAGGGTAGTGTAGGGTAGCGTAGCGTAGGGTAGTGTAGGGTCGGGTAGGCTAGGGTAGGGTAGGGTAGGGTAGTGTAGGGTAGGGTAGGGTAGAGTAGGGTAGGGTAGTGTAGGGTAGGGTAGGGTAGGGTAGGGTAGTGTAGGGTCGGGTAGGGTAGTGTAGGGTAGGGTAGGGTAGGGTAGTGTAGGGTCGGGTAGGGTAGGGTAGTGTAGGGTCGGGTAGGTAGGGTAGATAAATTTTTGGTCTTTTTATGGCAAAACAAAGTTTGCTGGGTCAGCTAGTTATTTATATGCAAAATGCAGTTTTCAATATAAATGATAATCTTCTTCGTTGACATTCATCAGATTTATTTCACAACAATGGAAGTGAAGGAAAAGGTAATCATTGTACCTTTATTGAATGGAAATCGGATGACCAGTGTCTTTGACACTGTCATGTATATTAATATCTATCGAAACCTAGTTACATCACAAGTAATATTCAATGAAGGAACTTAATTGTATAATTAACATCATTTTGTTTGGCAGTGGCTGTTTTCTGCTCTGTCTCTTTTAATTTTAAACACTGTCCAAAATACTCGAATGGTTTATTTATGAGTGTCTTTAAGTCAAACTTCTGCATTATTTTAACAGTTCCGAATAATTAAGTTTTCTTTTATCTTAACATTACTTTTCATTATTATTTTACTCGGTTAGAAAGAGTCTAGTCTTTCTTACTCAATATCATCTACTCATTAGTCGATGTGGTCTGTTGTTTTACCTTTAGCATTGTCTGATTTTTTTAAATATATTTCAGTACTAGCTGTTCCCCGCGGCTTCGCTCCCGTGGGCCACCCCACAGGACCCATTTTTGGGATAAAAAAATAGCCTATGTCACTCAGGAATAATGTAGCTTTCTATTGGTGAAATAATTTTTTAAATCGGTCCAGTAGTTTCGGAGCCTATTCGGTACAAACAAACAAAAAAATCTTTCCTCTTCTGCTTTACATTCTTCCTTCTTTACTGGTTGGGAATATTATCACTTAACATATTATCATTCTAGTGACAAACTCCTAAACAAATATTTGGAAGAGTTTGTGGAAAATGCCCATTCTAGAATTTACATAAGTAGTTCTTTGAGTGGATGATCCCATATCCGTCGGGTCAATGAACCTATTCGACTTTGAATCCTATCAATAACGCATACGTTATTTGCTCGCGATAACAAACTATTGAATGACAATAAACAAAAGATACTTGGAACAATAAGAAAAGCAAGTGTTTTGGTTTCAGACAAACATGCAGCTCGAATTCTGTTTGTCAGCTCTTTCTAATTGTCTATAGTAGCAGGATTAGTTACGAGTTTGCGAGTGAGTGGCCAATGGGTGATAAAGTCGTATCTTTTCTTAGAAGCAATGACTACATGCAGTGTCTGCATGCTTTGTTGCAAAATGTTTATTACTTCGATGTTTTCATATCCCTTATGCGTCTTCTTCATTTGCGTTTGGAATATTAAAATGATTAAGTATAGAATAATCTACATTAATGACATGACGGTATCCGGCTTTTATACTTTTTATTTTCATCGATAGATACTTTATCTTCACTCAGTCAGTTTTCTTTTTGGAAACGAACAGTTGCCAGTATTAATGATTTGGAAATAGCGATCTTCTAACTAGGTCGTATTGAATAATGTTCATTAAACCAAGACAATAACAATCTCGCATTACAACACAGACAGTTTTCTAAAAACAAGCGCCATATTATTATGAATGACGTCAATTGAACCTTCATACCCGCACGATCGGACGCATGACCTAAAATATGCGTCTATCACACAGTTATTAATTACTAAGTTTGTGACACTACTATTAGCGGTAAACACAGCTGGATTCAAATTAACGGGCGACCTCTTGCACTGCTATGTCTTCCTAGTACAAAATTTGGCCATCAGCTTTGTTACTTCTCTTGAGTTAACAGATTTTACAGGCGGACTGCCAATTCATTGGCATTTTTTTTTTTCATTAGTTTTCCTTTAAAATAATACCAATTTAAAAAAAAAACCGCTATTTTAGACTAAGTCTCTTAGTCAAAGTTGCTTATATTCATGGGTACTTTTACCTCCTGAAAAATTGGCAATGATTTCAAAGTCATATCCTACATTTACACATAATAAAGAGGAGATATTATTTTTGGCAGCCAAGTTTATATTATTAGACCGTGAACTCGTGATTAATCAAAGCATGCTCTTTGTATTCTAAGAACACTTTATCTTAGGGCATTCTAAAGACAAACGAATTTATTATCAAATCGCTTTGGAATTTCCCATTACTTTAATAACATCTCTTATCAACTTGACAACTCAGTATTGATGATAATGATGAATTAACAAACACATAATATGACCCAGTTTTTATGAACCGAATAAAAATAGCCTGTCCAATTTTTGTCAGTAAAATTCCGCTGCTCTGAGGTTAACCTTTCCAATAACACTATCATTAAATTACATAAAGTGTTCTTCATATCTATGTAAGTATGTAAATTACTGAACTTATTATCAAAAGTGCATTTCGTTACTATGTCATTTTATCAACAGCGATATTACATTATATTATCCGCTGTAATTTAAAATAATGAACGTTGAGCGCCATATTACGTTGGATTAATTCAGTTGTAACACGTTATAAGTTATCAGTGCTAAGAAGGTGCTAATAGTAAATGATTTTCGAAAAATTGCCGTATTACGAACGATTTAGCTGTGAATAAGGCTCAATTTTGTTATAATAATGAGAAGTAGCAAAGTGTTTGTGATACTCTTGCTGCTATCTGAAGTGTTAGTAGCACGGTGGTGTATCATAAAATTATCCTTGTAGATATTTTCTGTCACGTATGAAACAAAGATAGTGTTCACGCCCCTACATTCGCTGGTGGCCTTTCAACAGCTGTATCGTCACCGATAAGCGACCATGAAGGCCTCGTTTTCAGTTGCGATAACAACCTTAATAGTAGTGTCAAAAACGATGACAACACAGAAATAATAACCAAATTACACCATTTTTCACCAGATAAATGTGCGGTTGAACGGTGCAAATGTGAATTTATATTTATACAAGTGTAGTGAATGTATTAACTTATTTATTATTTAACATATCCAGATATATTATGAGGACTCAAAACATGGAACGTTACAAATCCGATGCGTTACGATGGCGTGCTTCCTACTACAGTGATTTAAATTTAAACTAGTGCATAGTGGTCGTAAAGTCTGATCTGTTAGACTGCGTTAAATTATTTATTAGTTAGTGTTTATATCGTGTGGATTATGCTGATCAATACGTTTTTGGACACGGAGGATTTCGTGCATTTGTATTATCCGGAGGATGAGCCTGCGGCAGTGCAGGGCTGTGGAGCCGGCGCGCGCATGGCGTCCAAGTACCCGCCCCGACCGCCCTCGCCAGAATACTCACAGGTTTGTGCTGAATACAACTCCTCCTTTTTATGGACGCCTGGTATATTATTCGTTAAGTGCCATAACTGTCGTGAAACTTTTTTGATAGAAATAAAATCATTTCCTTAGGGATAAAGAAAATAATGAGACTACTGAAGTAGCCAGGGAAACCTTCAGAACAAAGACTATATAAAAATACAATAATTGCTATGAGGTTCTGTATAAGCATCTCCTTTATATCATTATTTTCTTTACTTATTGTTTTGTAAAAGTATTACCTACCTATAATATTAATTACATTCTCAGCTATGTAATCGATACTTGTTGCGAAAACTTATTATTAGCCCGACAGTTACACAAGAACAGGTATAGAAATTAATACACAAAATAAAATAGCATTACATAGAATATCGTCTTGCAAATAACTCGATACTTCCTACTCGTAGTGGGCGTCATAGCAAAAAAAAGTTGGAAAAAAACTTTACGGTAACATTACGTACCTACTTTGTGATGTAAAGCAGGTAGTTAAATATTGACGAACCGGAGAAAAGTAACGGTATACGACGAGTCCTTCACCTTGAGACCAATAATTGTGTATACGTCGAGGCCCCGCCCCAACCCCCTGTCTCGTCCGTTCATTCAGCGAGGAGGCAGGACGAGAGTACTATCAACCTATGGTTACCTGGTACTCTGGTAACTGGTAGGGCTTTACATCGAGTAATTGGAACTCCTCGGAGTAATTTTAACTTCCGTAGTAGGAAATAAGAGGCTATTCTACTTTTAAAAAGTGCAAAAATAACTTTCGTTTCGGTGGTGTTTGGGTCTTTGGTACCTCTTGTTTTTATCGTTTTTCAACACCGACTTCCGAAACTAGCTTTGCTTTAGAATTCGGTTAATTTTTTATGAAAAAGTTTTTATTTCTCTCTAGTTTTTTAGTACATTACTTTTTCTTGTTTGTTGATCTTCGCTTTTGTTTTGTTTTCATTTGTGATGATCAAACTGACTAGTGAATGACTGTGTATGTACTTACTATGACGAGGCGATGACAACAACTATGTTTGCATTTCTACCGAAAACAATCATAATATGTTTACAAACAAAAATATATCTGATGGTGAATTGGTGAGTCATCCACTCAAAATAAAAGTGTTCCAAATTATGTTTGCATTGTGAACAAATAACACCCAGTGTGTGCTTCCATTGTTTGTTTCGACCCTATCCATCTGTCTGTATTAAAAGCTTCCCTTTATAAGACGCAGACAAAATCGTAATTTATCAATTGAAACTAATGGCAGGGTTATATGAGCTGTAATGGTCGGTACAATGTCAGATGCACCATAATGAGCCACACTTGTGACTCATTACTAAAACATGTTCCCTCGCTACTGTCATTGTTGAACACATGTTTCGTTGTGTGTGTTATCCTAATTTGGTCTCTGTTGATTAGTTCAAAACTGTGCGCATTAAAAATGTCATAAGTTCAGAACGACTGTGATCCAAAAATATTTAGGTAATACAGCGAATGATAACATTCATATTAAACTAATTATGCATTACGAAACGTGTGTCTAGCTAGACGTTAAATTTAGATCTTCATAACTTTCAATGTTATTGAACAACTTGCCAAGCGATTTGTCATTACGTCATTGACGTCACAGATGCATCCAACCAGGATCACATGAGCACAAAAGAGATACATAATACACGTAGTTGCAAACGCCGGAAGTTTTTTAATACATTGTTGTTTGCAATGAAGATTGACACACTAAAGTCTGCAGAATACTTACTCCTCTTCTAGCGGTTACATACAGCTACTACGCATCTTCCATCTCCTTCACGTGTTTCAATTTCAATAGTTTGCATTAGTAGTACCAGGAATTCATAACATACCTACAAAATGCCAGTACTACCTTGAATGGGCCTTTCAATGCAACACACGGCCTCGAGCAGGGTTGAATGACATGAATGATTGAGCGAATGGATAATGAACGCTCCTTTCATTCATTCACTATCTGTATCACTATCAAAACCTATTTCAGCGTAGTTGTGAACACATTTATAACAAAGAGATAGGTAGCCCATGAGAGTCAACTTATTGCTCTGAATTAGGTAATACCTTTTTTATTCCGTCTGCTTATGAGTCTTTGTGTTGTTCCTTTGTTTCACACACTACTCCAGCAGCTACACGTAATGATATAATTGACTGTTTGCAAGGTATATCATATAAATATGCAGCAAGTAGTGTGATACATGTATAGTTCTGCAACACGCGGACTTTAGCTGATGATGTCCACATGTTAACCTCAAACGACCTTATTCTATCTCCTACGCACGCTACAGTTGCATTAGTCATGCTTTACGTTATGCAAGCGAAGGCTTGCCCCCTTCCGCAGATGCCATTGCCTTATGCCACGCTTTGATAGCGCCGGGGATATGTCTATTGCAGAACTGGCGTGTAGTCGAACAAGCTTCTTTGTGAATTTAATAACGGCGCTGGTTGGGAAGGGAAATGTCGAAACCTGTCATATTGAACCTAGATTTCATTTTGGTTGGCATATTCAATGTTATGCATGACGCAGTTCACAAGACTCATTCTCTTGCTAAGCCATGTCATCCTGGTACCTGTCACATGCACGTCAGGAAACATTACCTGTAAACATTTAAATAATCACAATAATATGTATTTGCCATTGTTTTTTTTATTCTGTTCTTTGAGTTTTTACAAGAATATGTTTTTCTCAAATGACGTATGTTCAATGCTTTGTTTAAAATTCTGTCAATTACCCACTTCATTTGAATAAACGTTATATTATGTTTGAAAAAAAAAACAAACAGGTTTTACAGGTGTACACAAAAACTAACCAGTTAAACTCAAACGTTATGTAACTTGAATAGGTATTTACGTTTATAATCAATTCGACTTGGGTAATTTATAAGAAACTGGAATATATTATCAACAACACCGTAACGTTTCAAAGATTGTGCCATCTTACTGTTCACAACACTTCTTATTACCTGCCCCGCCATTTCATTCATAATTTTCACACCAACTAATTGTTATGCTGTCCTGGTATTTTAAAGCTCCCGTTTAAAGACTGCGGGCAATTCTCTCAGCTTCTTCGCTTTTAAAGAAAGAAAAGATGCGCCTAACGTTACGAGTGCAAACAACACTGAAAATATTGTGCTAAAATAAAGCTTAGAGTTTAAAATCTTTAAATCTAAATAATAGTTAAGAGGTGAAGGGAGAGGTGTGCTTAAAAAGAAACAGCAATATATAATTTTTCCTGGTGTTATTCTGTAAACACCTAAAAAGCTCTTTAACATAAAAGAAAATCAAAGAAGGCATCGACCTCGGCACTACGTTGTTAGATTTTAATTTAATACAAAAGCGATTTCTTCAAGGACACAATGAAAAACATTTAAGCAAGATCCTGTTTTGTTTTAATTAAAGGTATATAAAGTACCTCTGTGAAACGTTATAGAATATATTTTGGTGCTCCTCAGAGTCGGCAAGTTTTTTTATAATGTTTGTTTAGCTTCACCATCCATCGAGGCATCGATACACGAGGTGAACGACCCACGCTTCTAATTCAGCTATTAACCCGACCATATGTATGAGTACCCTCGTTCAATTGAAGTTTATAATAACCAGTGGGGCTTTCCTAGTTGGTTGGTTAGTCATACGGTAGTAGTCAACTCTAGGCGCCCACCCGCGCAGCTTTGATGACTGTTTTAATGATTACGACCAAGCTTTACTGCAGAGTATGTTTCTGTTTTGAACAGTTAGCTTTGTTTATTTACACTACGGTTTATAAAAAGTATCCGTACTCTCCTTTTAATGTATCGCCGTTTTATCGAAATTTCTGATTCAGCGTCGTAAAAGGCAACAATAAAACCGTCTAACGTTACGTTTTGTTCAACAAAAAATACATCTCCGATTTCGATCTAGTTTTTGTCATACGGTCAACAACACACTTGATTATCTCATCTCATAAGAATGCATGCTATTTTCTTGCTTATGTAACGACAGGCAAGTCTGTAATGGCGTAGTTTGTCACGTTTGGTTAGTGCTAACAAAAAGCTTTTTAGTTTTTTGGATGTCTGTCTCCGTTGTTGCGCAAAAGTTAGTGTTCATTGAACTGCGGAGGGTGAATGTGCTGAAAAGATCGTGGGTGCACACCCACGAACGCCTAATATTTTAATGACGCCATTCATCATCAGGCAATGTTTCATTACCCATTGTATCTTTAATATAAAACCTCAGAAAGACACGTTCTACAGGAGCCATATAATTACAAATAAAAGTTTGCATAACTCAGTAAATCATCGAGGTAAGTAACTTGAGATGTGAGCTTAAATGATAGCCCATCAGCTTAAAAGGCTATCGCTCAAGATGAATCATAGTCATAGGCCTGTAAGTGTATGTTGTATGCTGAGCTCATGTGAACCGCCGCCGGGTATTACGTCATTACTATGGAATGCTGCACCAATTACAAGTGATGGAAAGTGGAGCTTAGTTCTAACGAAATATGAGATATTACTTGCGGTGTATAAGATGTGAAGGGTTATTATGGGATTACCGTTTATTCTATAAATACATGATTCGGTACATAGTTATAGTTTTTTTTTAATTATACCTTTAATACGATACGCCTCTGTTGTTTTTTTATTTAGAGCGATACTCTTGGCTACCATAATCTCTGTTTCCTCGTTGCTTAGCAGTCGTAAAAATTAATTGCTTTTAAATAAATAGGTTTAGTAGTCAAAAATAGGTCAATTACCGCTATCGCTGTCATAGCATACATTAAATTATATTATCAATTAACCACTAATTACCTTTCGTTATTATTTCCTTTTGTATTGTATTTTGTATCAATTAGGTGTATGTGGTTATTAAAGTAACAAAATACGGAATGTTACAGCGGTATTAAGTACCTGTTTCTCATATTAATTATTCAAAATGTATATTTCGTTGTATGACAAAGAGGCCTTTGTCCTGAAGTGGAAAAAATAAGGACAGAATATTATTTAAGTTTCGGTAACTGATTAACTTTGTATAATATTGCTTTATATGACAAAGCATTAGCCGCCATAGCCAAGCTTGAAGCATCTTTAAAATTGCTTGTTTGTAGGTATAGGGAAAACTTGACACTTCTTGCAAAATTGTTTACTTACTGCGGTTTACTATGCTTTCCTAGTACTTGGAGGTATGAGCCAATGCAAATTACCTGTGTAATAGCTTAACAAATATTGGGTAGGTACTTTTAAAATGTTAGTAGGTCCTTGTGCATTTCTTAAATACTTCAAACTTATTTACATAAAGTTTTTGTTTGTGCATAAAATGGTATTCAATGCAAAATGCTCTTTGTATGTATTTTTCATAATATCTCAATGTTTTGTACCAATTAGCTATATTTGCTTAATACTGTCAAATTTGAGCTTTTGTACTGTGCAACTCAATGCAAAGACCTAATCAGGATAACCGACGTACACAAATGCACGACACAATGTAAAAGTACCAATTAGGAATGGACTGCAAAAGAAGAAATGATTGGTAGGACTGGATTTCAAGCCTCATTGCTAAGGCTGGTAGCATTGAGGGAATCTCGGTGTCATTTGAAACGTCGTAAATACTTAAGTAAATAGTTATCATAGATAATTAAAAATTATATTCTAGCGTGTTCTCAAGTAACCGAGCATCATAACATTCCAAAGCTGAATCAAAAAATGCAGAATTAAAGGCAACCTTTGAATTCCATCCTTGATAACCCCATCCTGTAAATACTACAACCTTTTAAAACGAATAAGTTTGTAATGCGCATGAGTGGCCAGTTAGGTAACGCAAGGTCGCTTTCTAACGTGTTCTGTAGAATCCAACGCGGGACAGGTATGCAGGTATGGGCGTGAGTCGTGTGTGAATTACCTGATAGTATGTGCAATGGCTGGAAACTCTTGGGTTTTCTTGACTTTTAAAATTTCCATCACGTATGTTGAATTCTTTGGTGCTTTAATGCCCGATTCGGCAGCCAACTTTTAACAGAGGAATCATGTTGACGGTTTCATGGCTTTTTTAAAGAAACACTGTATAAAACTCTAATCGATGTGACAAATCTCTGGCTTTTTCCTGGTGATTTTATAATATCCGGCTCGAAGGACCAAGCTTTTAATCCTGAATTTTAAGTGTGCCGGAGTAAAACTGGCTGTCCTGCTAACCATCCACCTTTTGAATCTGTTGAACGGAGAATATGAGAAAAAGTAAATAAAGAGAGATGAGAGACAACCGGTCAATGTGGTGACGCTTGGGGGAGGCCTATGTCCAGCAGTAGACGTCTTTCGGCTGATATGATGATGATGATGAGAGATAACAATCAATGAAGTATTCAATGAACAATTGGATTCGCTTCTACGAAGTAAACAACATTCGCCAATTAGACAACTAAGTAACGAGACAGGTTTTCTTACGCATGTTATTAAATTATCCCCCTCAGAAGTAACCACATTCCAATAAGAAGTTTCAAAGCGCCACCAGTGAATCATAAGCACGCAAGATCATTATTTACGACTCGACTTGATTGCTAAGCGTTTAGGTTATTATAATATACTGGAGATAAACGATACCAGTACCAAGGCGGCATAACTTCACGTACAGCGCCTTTTACATAATATCTATGTATTCGTTATGCATTTAGGCATTTAACTCAACTGCATCGCAATAGTGCATGTCATTATGTAACGAAAGTTACGTATTCAACAAACAACCAATTTTATTAGACATTGCTGATCAATTAATTATTTAATTTTACTATTTAAAAACTCGTTTTTGTACTGTGCCACTCGATTCGTCCCCTGCGAGTGTCACTGGTTACATTAAAATTGGAAAATAAAAAAAATAGCCGTTACACATTTTTATTTTCTTCCAAATCCATCGTGTGGGGTATCGAAATAAAGGATTTTAAGAGGTGATTTCAAAAATATATACCACTTGCATGATTATATGAATCTAATTCTCAAAAAAAAAATACTATAAATAAATAAAAAAGTTAGTTTAAATATCAAAAAAACTCGACTGATTAAAAAGCGAACTAAAAAGAAAATCATGCTGTGCAGTCGGAGGATACATCTGGTTTTGGTCAGTCAGCTCGCGAACATGTATGCTCCGAAAACCCGACTTTTTGATATTTTTGTCTGTTTGTCGGTTTATCTGTTTAGTTGTGCACGCATTACGTAAAATGTACAAAACTAATGTAGATAACTTTTATAAAAAATTGTGCCTAACTTGAAGTATTATTTACATCGCAATCGGTTCACTCTATCAATAGTTAAATGAATGTTAAGTGTTCAAGAAGTAAAATACACACGCAATTCAGATACTCGAACAGTTGAACTCCATATACGATAGATGGCGTTGTGCATTTGACGTCATTTTCTGATTGGTGTGTTATGATTCTCTGCGAAAGAATGACCCTTGAAGATAATTGGTAGGATAAGAAAATTACCTACCTAGGTAAGATTAAATTTAAAAAATCACTTTGTGTTTTCAAGGAAAGTATTTTAAGCTTAGAAAACTTCGATCAAGTTAGAAAAGGGTTTAGGTTATTTGTTGTTGTTCCCGAATGAAAGAAAAATATAAACAATATCCCTAAGTATTTTCCAAGTTTGTTTTTCATCTTGTGTAACTTGTAAGCGGTAACTGAAGAAGAAAACATTGTGCTGCTGCATAAATAAGCAATGAAGTGGAAGTCTGTCATCTTTACTTATGCAGAAGCTTTAACCCTTGTCCTAACGCATTCAGTATACTTTTCCTTTGTTGTTTTTGAGTTTCTACTAATCTTTTCTCATACTGAAAAATTAATATATATTTTGATTGGGCTCGCATTAGACATTTCCCCGAATCCTAAGTACCGGGCTAGTTGAAGACATCATACTGACTGATATCTTCGCATTGTCTTGTCTGTTGTATTGTTCATGTCTCGGTAAAGTTTTTGTATCGGCTACAATTCTGCTTCTTTTAACGGCAAACGGAATTCTGATATTCCTACGACGGACACACACTTCTTGATAAGGTACATACAGTTCTGGGAAATACAAGAGTCCCTGTTTAAAGATATCGTATCAATAAACAAACGCAGAAAGAGAAAGTGTCTTGACATCTCTCTCGAACCTTAGGAGGACTATCTTCTTGGCAGGAAGGAGTTATTATCAAATTATAGTGACAGTTAGTCAATAACCGAATACAAAAGTGAACGCGTTCGGATCAATAATTTATTAGTAAATTATTTGAACCATTTATGTTTTCGTTCTCGTGTTGAATTTTAATACGTCCTTGTGGCTCGTTGAGTGCACAATTTATAAACGATTGTTCAGTAATTTGTTCAATAGATTCATTGTTATTGGAGGAGTTTGTCGAAATCTGTCTGAATATGAATATGTACGTGTCTCTGTCGGATGTGACGTGTCTCAATATCTCTGGCCTTGTCGAGGTATTATGCGGATGGAGAGTAAATAAATGTTTCTTTGCTTCAAAATTTAATTCTACACTTCCTTTTGAACCAATATGGCCGCTATTTTCAACGCAGTAGAAGTTTCTGTCGTAACTCTGCTCATAAGTCCCTTAATCCTAAAATGGTGGTTCGAACAATTTTTTATTTTTATTTTCTAAGCGTTAACGATGGCAGGAAATGACTTAGTTCAATGGAGCTGTTGGGATTATAATTATGTGTTTATGGACAATTTGTTCAGAAATAAATGTAGTTGGTATCGTGCACGTGTCTGAGTTTGGAAGTGTTTATTTCGGCTTTTGATACGCCTAAAATAAATTGGGATAAGGCAAGAAACTTACCATGAGTTTCGGTGTACGATATGCTGCGTTAGATTTCCGCAGCTATAACCTTGAATGTTCTAATGAAACGCCCAACTAAAGTTGCTTTTCTTTTGTTCGCAGGTCGTAGTGCCATCGACAAGCGAGATGGGAGACCGCGAGAGGTACCGTTCGCCCCCGCAGCCGGAGCCGCCGCCGCACCGCGTGCGTGCTGCGGATCTGTATCCGCGGATACGAACGCACTACGATGAGCCCGGCCTTGAAGCAGGGTTCACGCCTATATGTGGGGAGTTTGTGCAGGTGAGCTACTAGGACTGTATGAGTTACGAGGAAAAGTTCCGTTTCGTCTACGTTCTGTTCTATCTCCAAATCACATTTGCTTTTTATTCTTCTTGTTAAGGAAACTTACGTAATGCTCTAAGTTTTTCGTGCTTGCTAGTACAATCGAGGACATTTGTCGAGATAATTAAGTATTAATAACTTAACAATACAATTATAATTATCTACAGGAAAAAACCAGCAGTTGGTGAATTTTATAGGGCGGGTTATGTTGTAATCGCCTTGAATGCAGCCAGACGTTCATTGTCGCAATATGGCGGCAGAACTACTCAATCATACTTCAATTTCAACAATTTGTAGGCAGTTTTTTGGTAATAACAGCTTGTTTACGGGGAAACTACAAATTAGGCAATTTGAAATGAAAATTGTAGTAATCGCAGTTTAATAGTACGTTTTGTTACCTTCATAAACGGCTGTATGCCAACGATGAGTACGGTATTGTTTCCCAACATAATTACACGGTTGCCGCAACCTCTTCAATAGACATGACGTCTTAATGATTCTATGACAAATGTGAATGCTACCTACGAGCACGTTTCCAAACAGCTGTATTTCCTCAGTCCAAAGTCCAAGTCAATAAATTAATTAGTGAAATAGTGACAAATAGATAAAACACTCTCATATTAAGTAAATAATACGACTGATGGCCTAAAAGGTCAGCAGGACGCATGCAACGGGTTGAACGAACCGCAATGACGTTCCGATAGTGTTTAGCTCTGTTCTAGTTCTGCATTCCTGGTAGGTCGTTGACTGCGAGTTATCAGCCCAAAGCGTGCACTTATACTGTAGAAACTGCAGCTTTGCGAAAATAGTACTATGCATGTGCTTATATCAAGTGGAGCATGACAGGAGTAAATGGTATCGAAATCTCTCGTGCTGAGCATGGGATTACTGAATCATGAGTATAAATTATCAGAAATTAGGACCCAATACTTCAGCTGTAAGTGTAAGACTGTCACAACAAGATTATTAATACTCCAGTTAAGTTTTTTTATTGTGTTTTGTATGTGTATGTGCTATTTATCAAGAATGTAGCTTCAACCTTATATTTTTTTGACAGTGGGTGGGTCGTACAGCGGACGGCGGCACTATTTCAATGTCCAACTACCGCTTGCACGTTCAGCCTCGCCGAAGAAACGGTTCGGGAGCGTCCATCCCGCTCCGTCTCATCGACACGCTGGAAATACGTGACCTGTTGCACTTGATCGTGCTCTGCAAAAATGGAAGACAACCCAAGTTAGTATCCTAGAGTATTATGATAGCCTGGTACATTTGCTAAGCTCTCTAAAAAAATATGCGCTGCCTTTGCCTGCTTTGGGGAGACATGAGGAAATTTCTCCAAATTCTGGGTTCGATACCCTGTTCAGGAAATAGTTATTTATGATACAAGTGCGGAAGGTAGGTGATTTCCGATGAGTGGCATTTTTATTCACGAGCGAGCGAAGCGAGTGAGTGGATAAATCGACACGAGTCGGAAATCATCTTACGTACGTGTATCATACAACATTTTACTATGCATTGTGCGAGGAAATAAATAAATTAATAAAATGAAATTAATAATATGTCGGGCTGATTCAAGCGCGTTCAGCATATTATCCACAGATTAACTAATAATTCCTCGGGCATATCTACTGCGCATGTGCAAATAGCTGTCACATCGTAACGCAATAAGGCACGAGCAAAATATACGTTCTGCCAAACATATTTAATGAATATTTAAAATTAATTTATTGATCAAAATCTAAATCTAGAGTAATTAAAAACGCCTAAAATGTAGTATTAGTTTAATTTTACCTTTTATATGAATGATAATCTGTACATAACTAATTTGTTAAAGTTTTCTCAACTAATAAAAACTCTATGCGTCGGGCTGACGTTGGAGTTAAAAATTAAAAAAATACAGGAAAGTAAAAAGCACTAGTGAATAAAAGTGACACTTTCCGCACAGTTTGGCTGCTTGGAAAACCGCTCTTTTCGAGGACATGCATTGTAAAATAATTAGTGTTACTGCGCGTTTCTATTATAAATACAAAATACAATTTAAAAAATACTTGATTATGGTCATGGGATTTCATTTATTGGGATTGGATTATGTCAGCAGCTCGTGGCTAAATAATAACAGCCGCACGGGTCGATCATCAAGGTTAAGCAAAGCTTGACGAGGTCGGTCCGTGGATGAGTGACCATTTTCAACGGGGAATTTTTAACTGCACCTCTATTTAGAAATTTAAGCAAACAAAATATCTCCACTAATAACCTACTGCAAAACAATATTACTCACCGTAAAACAAAAATACTGATTTGCACACAAATTATTCAATTAAATATAAAATAAATGTGAATTAGTCCAAGAGCGAGCGAAGCGAGCTCGGGAGCTTAGGGCACCCCGACACGGATAGGTTAGGTTCGAAGGAGATGACGGGAGCTGAAGTGAGCGAGCAAAGCGAGCGAACTCAGCTCCCGTCATCTCCTTCATGTTAGGTTACTTTAGACCCTGCAGACAGAAATAGGAGCCCTGCGCAGCGGGGCTCCGTCGACTTTGTTTCGTTTCCCCCCCTCCCTTAAAACTTAAATATTTTGTTGCACTCGAAGAATTATTAGATTTACTTTTAGTTAACAGATAGTTATTCAGTAAAACAGTTAAGCTTTAAAGATCTAGCAGTATAGTATAATTCATTTATTTGATGAGCAAATTTAGTGTGCAATTCAGTATTTTTGGTAGTAATTTCGAATATTTTGATTGAAAAAAGGGGAATTACAGTTAAAGTATTAAATACCACCCATTTTCAACACACCGAGTTTCCTCCGTGCCTCGGAAAGCACGTTAAGCCGTTGGGTCCCGGCTGTCATTTGAAGACCTTTGACAGTCGTTACGAGTAGTCAGAAGCTTGAGATCTGACATCAGTCTAGCCAAGGGTAACTATTTAGTAATCTGTGCCAAGGGGTACCGTGGTACCCAATTACTGGGTTGTGGAGGTCAGATAGGCAGTCGCTCCATGTAAAACACTGGTACTCAGCTGAATCCGGTAAGACTGGAAGCCGACCCCAACATAGTTGGGAAAAGGCTAGGCAGATTGATTTGGTCATGAGATGTCATATCAACTGGCAAGTTAGTTCTGTGTCCCTAATCATTCCTAAAATACTTGCTATACAAGTTCTTATAAGTACTCATTTAATTTAGTGGTATACAGTACACCACGCTTGTTCAAGTACTGATAAGATAGTTCATAATGTATTTAGTAATCGTACCTACTAAATTATCTAGTGTTTACATACAAACTTATGAGATATTCAAATAGGTAAATATGCCACAGATATAAACATGTTAAAATTATCTTGTTTGAACAAAGAACGTGCTAAGTATTCAATATTAAAATTCACATTTTATTTGCTATGAAGTCATTTTTAGGGTTCCGTACCCAAAGGGTAAAACGGGTCCCGTTTTACCCAGACTCAACGATCCGTCTGTCTTTCCGTCTGACACCAGGCTGTATCTCATGAACCGTGATAGCTAGACAGTTGAAATTTGCACAGATGATGTATTTCTGTTGCCGCTGTAATAACAAATACAATAAACAGAATAAAATAAATATTTAAGTGCTCCTATACAACAAACGTGATTTTTTTGCGATAATGGTACGGAATCCTTCGTGCGCGAGTCCGACTCGCACTTGGTCAGTTTTTCTGTTTAGGAGTAAAAATGTATATAATTATGTTAACGGATATTATCGAATACCAAAAGCAATATTGAATTATTTTTTGATTGCTGTAACACCAAAATTTGTGTAGTGAGTGACTACTCTACACTACAAAACAAATACCTACTTAACGACCAAAGAAAGCGGACATGTAAACTTTCCATCAATAATAAGATAAAGCTGTTTCAACTAATGTTTATTATCTTGTTGCTACCTATTCGTGAACTAGAACATTTCAGTTATAAATAGCTGATACGGTTACAGCCATACACACATGTTTTCGGGGATACCCGAACCGGTTCGAGGTCAATCGCAGTCTTTAAGAGCTTATGGCGTCGTCCTTAAACAAAGTGATCATCGCTCGAATATGCGATGGTCGCGTACATTTGTATGGCTAAATAGTAAAGCGCCCTCTATCGACGCGATGACGCGTGCTGGTTTACCATGCAAATGAACGCGACGGTCTATGACCAATGTGTGTTGCCAGTGATGACATATGGCTCTGAGACGTGGTCGCTTACAATGGGCCTCATCAGAAAGCTTACAGTCACGCAAAGGGCAATAGAGAGGCCTATGCTCGGAGTTTCCTTGCGTGATCGAATGAGAAATGTAGAGATCCGCAAGAGAACCAGGGTTACCGACATAGCCCGAAGAATTGCGAAACTTAAGTGGCAGTGTGCAGGGCACATTACTCGCAGAACGGATGGCCGATGGGGCAGAAAGGTTCTGTGGTGGCGACCGCGAACCGGAACTGGTGAAGTTTGCGGGGATCCGCTGGTTGCGTTACGCACGAGACCGGTCAATGTGGCGACGCTTGGGGGAGACCTATGTCCAGCAGTGGACGTCTTTCGGCTTTCTTGGAAAACGGAGTTTCGTCTTTCTAAATATCGAAACATGATCAGCCAAAAACTCTGTCACTAAACTAATTGCTTTTGTTCTAGATGCTCATTCAACACGGGTGATCAATGTTTAGAATGGTGGAGGCGGTTGAGCACCGCCATCGCCCCTATCGGATCCGTTCAAGAGACCTTCGCTGCGGCGTACGCGGCGTGGGCCAAGGAACAACCGCCCACATCAGTGCACAGAGCACTAATGAGGGCTTCTCAAGCTTCACAGAGACATTGGTTTGGTCCTGAAGTAAGTAACTCCTAGTATATTATGATCGCCTGGTACTTTTATGCGCAAAACTTTCTCTTTATCTCTCAATTTGTTTATCTTCTTTAGTTTATGCTTATGCTTCGTAACCTCCCGTTATCTTTTCGTGTCTTCTGATAACCTGGTACGTTTACGCAAAAAACTTTATTTTACTTAAATAAGTGTATCTCCGGCTATTGCAGTCAAGTGGATTATTATTATTTATTTATTATTTGGCTTTTCAACCCTGAGTAAACTGTTACTTTATTAATTCACCACTGCCCATCAGAAGCAGAGGAATAGTAGATTGTTGCATCGAGCGCAAAGTGAGTTATTAATGCATTAGTGTTATGTTGGTACACACTAAATTAAGGCGGTACCCCGAGCAAAACGCCGCGCAAGCCGTTTTTTGTGCTGTTTTTAGGAGCTATCTACTCGTTATTTAAAAAGAAATATCAATTAATAAAAATACATTAAATTTCTACATATTAATGATTCTAAAATGGTAGATTTAGTTTTTTTTAAATGTTGTATATATTTCACTAATCTACTTCCAAAAAAACATGAAAATGAGAAATAATTATTAATATTATGCATCTCCTCGTAAAGTGTTCATTGATTATTTTTTGTACTAACACTAATGGATAGACAATTTAATAGCGAACATTTTTGTAGAATTATTTTTTTCAATAGACCAAAATTCGATTTTATAAAGATTTAATTCTAAAATCTGGGCGTATTCACTACTGTAATTCATGCGCCACCAGTGCCGCTAGACCAATAGGAACGCTCATATCTCATGCCGATTTTTTGGTCAGGGTACCGTCTTATCACGAGTGCATTAATTACTCACTTTAGCGAGATGCAACAATATTTTTTTTCTACATTTCGTTTTTATTGAGCCGATTTTTTTTCAGCCAATATCTTTTTGTTCTATTTCATACATAAATTAAATTCAATGGGAGACATTAAACCTCTGTGGTAATATCTAAATAAAAAAATAAAAACAGTGCATTAATGAAAAACTGTGCAACCATGAGATTTCATATAACATTTCTGCACTGTTTTGGTTCTAAGCAAAAAAGACGTCCATTGTGATCGGTTTTATAGTGATTAATGATAACATTACTACGTAGTTGAAAGAAAAATATATTATTATGTCGAAATGATATTTTAAATACTAAGCAAACTCCAGAAACGACATAGATTAATGCGGTTTTGTATTCTATTCTTTTATTAATGCGGTATTGGTACCGTTTAATTTCTACCCTTTCTATGCATATTAACCTGTTGCTATTCCACAGGTGGAGCGATTAGGCTTCACTGCGAAGGGCGCGTGGCGGGTCACGGCAGCTAACGCGGAGTACAAGTTGTGTCCCTCGTACCCGCCTCTCCTTATAGTGCCTGCGTCCATAGGTGACGATGACCTAGAGCCGGTGGCGCGGTAAGTACTCCCAAGAGTTTATGAAAGAGAAATGATTTTTAATAAAAAAATATGAAAAGCGTAAAACCAAACACAGACTTTCGCAGTCTGTCTAGTGTTTCTATATGTAATTTATGTCATGGTATAGAGATCAGCATTTTTTTAATAACGTTAAGCAACGCTTGACAAGGTCGGTCCGTGGATGGGTGACCATTTCAATGTGCCAAGATGCCTCCGTGCCTCGGAAAGCACGTTAACCGCCAGTTTCCCAGCTCAAAATTATCGGTGAATTAATGTGACAAATTGTCAAGCACGCGTTATCTGCTGTGATTGGTTGAATGAATTTTCAACAGCCAATCACAGCAGATAACGCGCGCTTGACAATTTGTCACATTAATTCGCCGATAATTTTGAGCTGGGAAACTGGGGATTAGCCGTTGGTCCCGGCTGTCATTTGAAGACCTTTGACAGTCGTTACGGATAGTCAGAAGCCTGAAATCTGACACCAGTCTTGCCAAGAGGTATCGTGTTACCCAGTTACTGGGTTGTGGAGGTCAGATAGTCAGTCGCTCCAGGTAAAACACTGGTACTCAGCTGAATCCGTTAAGACTGAAAGCCGACCCCAATAAAGTTGGGAAAAGGCTAGGCAGATTGATTGATTGTATAGAGATTTAATAAATAGTTAAAATCCTAAACTTGAACTGTGGCTCAGTGTCAAAAAGAACTACCAAGTTTCAAGATCGAGATCGCTTATAGTCGAGCGAAAACACTATCGGAACTACACACTCGCTGCTCGCCAGCTCGTATCTCCAAAGCTCTTCCATCATGCAAAACTTTGACATCCAAGTTCCTGAGGCTATTGCCAAAGTTTCATTCAAACAGCTATGGCGATTGTCGAAACGGATCAGGAGACATTTTGCTTCCGCTTGGCAATACCATACATTTCTGACATTTTAACAATAGCTATCGCTCTTTCAGCGTCATACATCCTATCGATGTATCTGATGGGCCTTACCAGGCCTCCTTCACACGACCGGACCACAGAAAAATATACAAACAGTATGGCAACTACCTACAAACGCTCGAACCGACACACTCACACAAACATGCGCACCGACGAGACCATTAAGGCACTTCTGCAGTGCTGTCAGTAGTGCGAGCCGCGTAGGGATTTGTATATTTTTACTGTGACCGTACTTACAGCGTTACCTATACTTACATTCGCGCGGTCCCGGCACCGCTCCGCCAGTCGGTTGTCACCGCTCGCGTACAGGGCTCGCGCTTTTGAGGGGACTGCGTGGTTGGTGGGCGCGGGGGTCTTAGTTCGGCAGCCTCGAAAGAAAGGAGCCGTCACGGATCAACCCAACCGTCACGGATATTGAGCTCAAAATTGTGTACTTTATCTCTGAGAGTGAAATATCTGTGGTAACGTCTGTAATCTGTGGCCTTACGTCCATTAGTGGATCATAATTTTATTACAATGTATGTTTTTTTTATCCTAAGGTTTCGCGCTGCTCGTCGAATGCCAGCGGTGGTATATCGGCATCGCGCGAACGGAGCGGTGATCGCGCGGTCATCGCAGCCCGAGGTCGGCTGGCTCGGGTGGCGTTCCAGCGAGGATGAACGTTTGCTGGCTGCCTACGTCAGCGCCTGCAACCAGGACAGAGGAATGCAACCACCAAATAATAATAATAAGGTAAGGTTAAATCGCTTGCAAAGAGGTTAAAGGTTCTAGAGTGGTGACCGCGTACCGAAGGGTATAACTTTGAAAAAGCTCCTCCCACAAGGTAGACCGATGTCTTGACTGGGAATTGCGAGAATCCGCTGGATTCATGATGAACACTTTGTTTTAACAATATGTTCAGTACGGTGACAAGATTATGAGCCAAACAATTCTGAATAGGGATGTTTCCTGGGCCGAAAATTGATAATTCTATTTAGTCCGTCTGTGGGATTATCAAATAATATTGGACCCGTATTTTTTGCTTTACCAAATCAATAAAAATTTACAAAGTTATGAAGCGTATCAAAGTTCTAGTAGCTTGTGACGTCACTAAGGCAGTATTAAGTGTAGGTACTAGCGGCGTGACGTCACACGATATTTCAACGCATTATATCGTCTTCACTTTGTTTACGTGTCAAAACAAAAAATACGTGTCCAATATTTTTTATTTGTCTACCTGAAAGAAGACTAAAATGTTTTTACTTTTTGTTGCAATTACAAAATGATAGGCGCATTATAAGCTAAGTAATACATAACCTCCTCGTGATAATGCACCCCTGGTACTTTCAATAGGCTCATAATACAATAAGCAGTTCTGACAATATTATAAATAGAATAGTGATGTCAGGAAGTACTTGCGATATTTATAGCTTACAGCTTATTACTTAGTCGTATTGCCCACTCAGTATCTGTCTACAATACATAAGTTACTATACGGAAAACTTTATTGAACTATTTATAATGGCGCTGAGGACCTAAGAATCAATTCACATAAATCTAGGAAGCGATTTTGCACCTTAGGTCACTAGGATAACGTTTAAATTCAAACGGTTTACCCGCTACTCGAGTAATGCCTCAAATATCGTCATTATAAATCATAATATTCCTTGCTTAAATAGTAATTTATGCTACAAGTGCGGACGGTAGGTGATTTCCGATGAGTGGCATTTTTATTCACGAGCGAGCGAAGCGAGTGAGTGGATAAATCGACACGAGTCGGAAATCATCTTACGTACGTGTATCATACAACATTTTACTATGCATTGTGCGAGGAAACAAATAAATTAATAAAATGGCGGGCTTATTCAAGCGCGTTCAGCATATCCACAGATTAACTAATAGTTCCTCGGGCATATCTACTGCGCTTGTGCAATAGCTGTCACATCAAAATCAGCAAAATATACGTTCTGCCAAGCATATTTAATGAATATTTAAAATTAATTTATTGATCAAAATCTTAATCTAGAGTAATTAAAAACGCCTAAAATAAAGTATTAGTTTTATTTTACCTTTTATATGAATGATAATCTGTACATAACTAATTTTTAAAACTTTTCTCAAATGATAAAAACTCTATGCGTCGGGCTGACGTTGGAGTTAAAAATTAAAAAAATACAGGAAAGTAAAAAGCACTAGTGAAAAAAGTGGCACTTTCTGCACAGTTTGGCTGCTTGGAAAACCGCTCTTTTCGAGGACATGCATTGTAAATAAAATGTTACCAACGCCAGCTACCTACGGTGTGAATGAACTGTACAGGGAAAATTTACCATATTTGCGTGATCGTGGCAGGTAGATAAATGTACGCAGAATGACGGATACTGTGACCCACCTACAAAGAATAAACTTATAAAGAATGAATATTAAGTTAATCCCAAGAGCATATATTTTTTAATATTTATGATAAGTTTGCGCTAGACCACAATCTCACCTGATGGTAAGCGATGATGTGGTCGACGGTGAAGCACGCTAACTCTTTTTAGGGTTCCGTACCCAAAGGGTAAAAACTTTAAAAAAATCAAAAAACCCGATTTTTTTAATTAAGTTTTTTTATCTATAACTTTTTAGTTAGTTTTTTTTTTTCGAATTAGATACATTTAAACATATAAGTGTTATATATTTTTGAAATCGTCTTTTAAAACCCTTTATTTTGATACCCACACACGATGGGTTCGGAAGAAAAAAAAAATTTGGGCCCCCACAATTTTGCACCCAAAATCCGCCTTTTTTCTACTGTCCAATTTTAATGTAGCCTATGACACTCGCAGGGTTAAGACAAATCGATTGACGTATGAATCATCAAAATCGGTCAACGCGTTTGGTCTCTGGAACGCCATATAGGAACAAACATACATACATACATAGACTGTTAAACACATTACCCTCCTTCGGCAGTCGGGTAAAAACGACTAACGGCTAAGTTGAACTAATAGTTGACTTTCCTGTCGCTGGTCTGCTGGAAGAAATTTCCATTGAAATAAGCAGTACCTTTGTGCTCTTTTATCTGTATTACTTATTTTCTCTGTTAAGTGTTTTGTGTGTACATAAATAAATAAATGTTGTATAAATAAATAATAAATAAATATAATATATATTGTTACAGCAACTAAAGCTGCTAGTGGTGGACGCGCGTTCATACGCGTCAGCGGTCACCAACCGCGCCCGAGGCGGCGGCGTGGAGTGCATACAGTACTACCCGGGCACCGACATACAGTTCATGTGTCTGCCCAACATTCATCATGTGCGCAAGAGCTTCCAGCAGTTAAGGGTACTAGCCGCCGAGCCCAGCGATCAGCTCAAGTGAGTACAATATTATAATTATTACTAGCTGACCTGACAAACTTTGTTTTGCCATAAAAATAACAAACATTCATCTACCCTACCTACCCTGCCCTACTCTACCCTGCCCTACCTTACCTACCCTACCCTACCCTACCTACCCAACCTGCCCTACCCTACCTAACCAACCTACCCTACCCTACCTACCCTACCCTAACTAACCCTACCTACCCTACCACCCTACCCTACCTATCCTACCCTACCCTACCTACCCTACCCTAACTAACCCTACCTACCCTACCACCCTACCCTACCTATCCTACCCTACCCTACCTACCGTACCCTACCCTATTATGAATCTAAACCGTCCGGGACGCCACCCAAACGCATACAAAAAAAAACATTCAAATCGGTCCAGCCGTTTAGGAGGAGTTCAGTGACATAACACGTACAGTAGAATTTTATATATAAAGATATGTTGTTATTGATGTACACGAAAAAATTTAGAAGAGCTGCCGGCATATGGGACTAAGTAAGCAGAAATGATAGGAGGTTAATTTTAACTGCCCAACATACACCACGTGTGTAGGAGCGTCCAGAAGATGAGGTTGCTCGCGGTCGAGCCCTGCGACCAGACTAAATAAGCAGAATTGATAGGAGGTTCTATATATATGTAGTTGCCTGTCTAGCATATATGTTGGACGTCCAGCAGATGAGTTTGCTCGCGGTCTAGTCCTGCGATCAGACCAAGTCAGCAGAATTGAGAGAATGTTCACTTGTATGACATATTTCATAATTTCTTTGCCTAAACCACCTTGAACCAGTTCTTGCAATAAGCGTCTGAGTCATCTCGCCACATCTTTCTCGAAGGACTTGTGGTAGACCTTTGCCCAGCTGTGGGATAGTGTGTTCATGTGCCTGCTCAACTCATACGTTGATAGGTTCACCGGAGCAACCTGCTCTGGTGAAAACTGGTAAAGTTCGTCTAAAAAGGTGTTCTAGCATTTTTTTGTAATTTGTGTGCACAGGAAGGTAGAGTTTATCGACAAAACCCACCAATACAACTGATTTCTTGTCTCATAGAACCCAAGTCAAGTCGATATGATCGAATTGAAAATACAGTTTCTTCCATCGACATTTGTACTAAAACAATGCTAGCTACACCTGCCCGGTGACAAAATTAGCTCATCCACTGCGTGAATCAATAAGTAATATTATATTTAATGTCACGGCCTGATCAGCTCTGATAACAATATTTAAAAGTATGGGAACATAACGCCCACTTACTCAGTTATCACAAACATTGGTAATGGTGTACCACATAACATGTGTCACTAGTTTACGCCTACTTGCAGAAGCTGTATGGCATAAATACTAAGTGACACCTCTTATTATCTGTGCTGTCCAGTTACCCTCCTACGTATCTACCTAATACTTTTAAACGAGCAATTCTTGTAAATATAGTATATTGTAGTAGTAGTATATTGTATATATAGAACATCGTCGCCGAGTTGCCAGCTTGTCGGTCTTTTATCGGTTGCATTTCGGGGAGTGTGCGATGGAATTGCATGATCTAATTCCACCAAGCCTGTTTCATCATCGGACTACAAGACGTACGGCGATGCGTCATCGGTACATGGTGGACATCCCACCCATACGCACTAAACGTTTTGGAAATACTTTCATTATGCGTACAGCTAAAGAGTGGAATTCCCTGCCGGAGTTTGTGTTTCCCCATAGCTACAATCTAGGAGTCTTTAAGTCAAGAGTGAATAGGTTACTTCTAGGCAAGCGTGCTCCATCGTCGACCACATCATCGCTTACCATCAGGTGAGATAGTGGTCAAGCGCAAGCCTATAATTTATAATAAAAAAAAATATGTATATATATAATCTGAAACTCGGAAACGGCTCCAACGGTTTGCATGAAATTTAGTATGCAAGGGGTTTCGGGGGCGATAAATAGATTTAGCTAGGTTTTATTTTTAGTAAACGTCGTTTTCTCTATTTTCACCAGAGCAGAGCTCGGTCGCCCAGGTACCACAGTAAAATATACAAACAGTATGGAAACTACCTACAAACGCTCGAAACGGCACACTAATACAAAGGCGGTCTTATTGCTGACAGCGATATCTACCAGACAACCTTTGGATGGACTAAAGAACTTAAGATAAAAACAGGGGGCCCTACCCCCGTTTTTATCTTAAGTTCTTTCTGTACTGTTATATTAAAAAAAAAAAAATACATAAAAATTATATAGCTGTATAAAATACTATACACAAAATTACAAATAATCATACATACATAATATTACAAGTTAAAAAAAAAAACAAAGAATGGTTGAACAATGATTGGAAATAAAATGGAAAATACAGAAAAGCATTAAAGAGAAAGGAAATGGTTCTTGACAAGATATTTTTTTTTTTAATAAATCACGTGCGAAGCCGGGGCGAGTCGCTAGTGTGCCATAAATCAATAAACAGCATTGATCCCGCGCCATGTTGTGACGTATTACCTGTCAAACTCAACTGAAGTTGGGTTATATTCTGCATGAAGTTAGCTCGGAGGTCACGGTCATTATCCTGATCGCCTAGTACATCTGTATAGATAGATGTACTAGATAACTGCGTAGTTCTTATAATCGATTGCAGAATATCAACGGATGTGGGTGGCGCATTAAAGGCGGGCCGTAATGCATTTAGGAGTACAACTAGAATTTAGGAGTATAATAGTTTTATTTAACTATACTATTCATTTCCTCTGTCAGATTAATTAGATACTTCCTGCATTGAAACACAAAGTATAGTAGTCACAGCGGATGTTTGTGTCTCTGAAGTTGGCTCGGCCAACCATTGCGCAAGAAACAGTCTGTCATCGAGTATACTGCATACAAAAAGCGAGATAGAATGATGCGACAAACGTAAGCGAGTGAAAGAGAGAGTTATACAATGCCATCATCACCTTCAACATTGACATAAAAATAGCTGCTGCGCAGGGTCTTGCAGCCAATTCAAAGATCCGTTGTGAGTATTATAGTAAATCTGTAATCATCCTTATTTCTAAAGATCTCTAAGGTCCCACATGCAGTTACCAACACGAGGTTAAAGGAGAATGCCCATTTTGTAAGGGAACTTGGGCCCCCTTTGAAAAAATGGTTGTACCTTGATGAATTTGGTTGTATATTGTAGAAAAAATCATTTTTTATTTATTTTGCGGGGTTCACGAGATATAACGATGTTTCTGTTCTTGAAATGAACCCTTATTACAATGCAATAAGGTGCATACAAATGTCCAAGTGAAGGAACCTGATCTGGTGTTGTCTGTACATATGAATAAAGGACACAGATGGAAAATAACACAAAATATAAAAATACTGTTTTTGTATAATGGGCCTGTGTATGGGCAATCTCCTTTACAGTTTGTCATACAATATTGACAATTTAACCTTGTGTTAGTAACTAACTCTAAATTATGATTTTCGTACAAGTGGGCCTTAAATAGATTCATAATTCAAATTTTCTATTGAGAATTTGAATTAAGAATCTGTTAATCAGTTGCTAATCGGCGCCGGCGGCGTTGAGATTCTTTTAAATAAGGATAAATATGCCAAACCTGCAAAATCGCAACCATAGATAGACCCATGCTCAACAGCCTTTTCAACCGACTGCCCAAATAGGAGGAGGTTCTCAATTCGATTGGTATTTTTTTTTATGTATGTACACTGATTACTCAAAGACGACTGGACCGACTTGGAAAATTATTCTTTTGTTTCAAAACGACTTCCAAAAAAAATACACCACACTACTGTCGGTGTCTTTGGTACCTATTGTTTTCCGTTTTTCGATACCGACTTCGGAAAAGAAAGTTATTTTTCACTTTGAAGTGTTTTTTTTGGAAATCTGTTTTTTTTTTGTTAAAAAGTTTTTGGGATCACTGGTACAACGCACAGTTTACCTGCACCAAATTGTTTACGATACGCGAACCTCGGTATTATTACAGTAAGGCGGCAACGGCGCATTTTTCGTGTCAGTTGGCGTTTTGCCCGAATGACCTCATTGTTTTGAATCCGACTCGCAAATACCCGCAATATGTCTTCCGCACACATTGCGCCGTCATACAGTGTTAACGAGCAGGATTTTTAAAAGAAAAATAAGACTGCACGTGATTGTGCAAGCAAGTAAATGAAAATACGTTAGCAGAAATGGAACTTGTATCTTTTTTTTTATAAATATATTGTCGGCTCGCGCTTGACCACTATCTCACCTGTTGGTAAGCGATGATGTGGTCGACGGTGAAACACGCTTGCCTAGTAATAAACTATTCACTCTTGACTTAAAGACTCTTCAAATTAATTAAAATATTCGCATTGAAAATTGCGGCAATAAAATCTTATTGAGATATCTTAAGCCCCATGGCTTAAGATATCTGGTGAAATATGTACTTAACCCTTGTCTTGGGTGGCCACCGTCAGATTGGGTGTTATGGGCCCAATTAAACTGCAATAGTTATTTCCTTTTAGATCACATAATTATATCTTTTGAATTTGCCGGTAGTCACTTAATAATTACGATAAATACCATTTTTTTATATTATTGATAGGCTCGCGCTTGACCACTATCTCACCTGATGGTAAGCGATGATGTGGTCGACGGTGAAACACGCTTGCCTAGTAATAAACAATTCACTCTTGACTTAAAGACTCTTCAAATTAATTAAAATATTCGCATTGAAAATTGCGGCAATAAAATCTTATTGAGATATCTTAAGCTTAAGATATCCTGTGAAATATGTACTTAACCCTTGTCTTGGGTGGCCCCCGTCAGATTGGGTGTTAAGGACCCAATTAAACAACAATTGTTATTTCCTTTTAGATCACCTAATTATATCTTTTGAATTTGCCGGTATTCACTTAATAACTACGATAAATACCAATTTTTTTTTATTATTGTTAGGCTCGCGCTTGACCACTATCTCACCTGATGGTAAGCGATGATGTGGTCGACGGTGAAACACGCTTGCCTACAAGTAACCTTTTCACTCTTGACTTAAAGAAATTAATGTCTATCATTTTCTGTTGTCCCAGTTGGCACAGCAGCCTGGAGCGTACTCTATGGCTGCAGTACGTATCAGGTATCCTCCGCGCAGCTAGCACGGTCGGACGTGCCGTGGCTGGTGGAAGACCTGTGCTCGTGCATTGTTCCGATGGGTGGGACAGGACGCCACAGATCACGGCCACAGCGCAACTCATACTGGATCCATACTACAGAACTTTAGAGGTGAGTTTTATAGCACAAGTTACCAGGAGAGCAGATTGCGGTAGGCTATAAGCTTGGAAATGTCAAAATTGAAATTTTTGCTCTGCGAAAAATATGTAGCAAAATGGGGCATGCTGCTTGCTATCTGAAAACAACAGATTTTGTATAGAAGTGATTTATTGCTAGAAATATCTGGTATTAGCACTTCGTCCACGTGATTTCGTATTTTATCTTACAGTTTTTTTTTTTTAAGTGCTAGCTATTGTTAAATTAATAGAAATGGGGTATCGTAGATATCTAGGGTTAAATGGTTTGGGACGATTCGTTATTTGACTTAAAGTATAATTATTTTTGGGTTACTCCCCTAAAAACTTAATAACCCCTTTTTGCCCTGATACGGCTCGACTGTTTAACAACCCAAATATGTTATTCACTCTTTTCTTCTCCGTTATATTTTTGTAAGTGTATGTTAGTCAGATTGCGCAGTAAGATTCCTCAAAAAATCTTTAACAGCATTTAACCTTTTATGGGAGCTAGTTTTAAAAATCTTACTATGTCATGTTGATTATTTACTTTATCTCCAAGGAATTAGCTTTCCCCCTATTCACCCCCTTAAAGGATTTTGGAACTGGCGAAATTTCCTTCATAGTGCTGCTCTAGACATTTACATCAAAAACTAAACCCTGTGCTTTAAGATTCTTAGCGAACTATAACACCCGCTAAATCGTATTATAGGGGTGGTTTTGAAAAACTTATAATGACAACCTTTATCGTTTATTTTGTGCCAAGTTTCAAGTTTATTAATCCAAGAAATATGATTCTACAAAATAACTGTAATACCCCTTAAATAGACGTTTGGGGGTAGTTTCGAAAAACTAATAATGTCAACCTTTATCATTTACTTAGGTTACTCTTTGTACCAAGTTTCAAAAATATTAGCTGAAGGAATTCGATATTTCATACAAACTCTCAACCCCTTTTTTACCCCCTTAGGGGGTGGAATTTCCAACAATCCTTTCTTACGTTACTTGAGAAACCTTACTGCCAAATTTCATCTTTATACGTCAAGCGGTTTTCGATATTTCGTGATGAGTAAGTGAGTGACGTTTCGCTTTTGTATATACATATATACGTGGGACACTCAGAAAGTTTTGCGAAACTAAAAAAAATTGTTCTATACGTACATATATTTTTATTAAATCTTTTCAAAGTACTTTCCACCAGCCTCTATACAAAGATTCATGCGCCTAAACCAGTTTTCAAAACACTTTTTCCAGTCCGCCGCAGACACCTCGTTTACAGCCTGCTCGAACGCAGCCAGCGCATCTTCCGGCGACGAAAATTGTATCCCTTTGAGCTGATTTTTTATTTTTGGGAATAAAAAGAAGTCACACGGTGCTAGATCAGGGCTGTAAGGAGGGTGACCCAGGAGTTTGACTGGCGTGCTGTCCAGGAAGTCCCTCGTTTTGAGTGCGGTGTGCGCAGGTGCATTGTCGTGGTGGAGCAGTAGCCCGCGGAGCCCTGTGTTTGGTCGCTTGTTGCTTATAACAGAGAAAACTTCTGGCAAACATTTGGTAGTATACCATTCGGCATTAATGCTTCTTTGATCCCGTAAGGGAATTGATACCAAGTGGCCAGTCAAATTAAAAAAGCTAGCGATCAAAATCTTACCCCCGCTTCTAGATCGCTTCACTTTGGTAGGCGTTGGCTCATTTTGAAACACCCAAACAGTCGACTGGCGCTTGGTTTCTGGGTCGTATTGATAAATCCAGGACTCATCACCTGTAACGATGTCGTAAACACGCCGAGACGAGCCTGCTTCAAATTTGTTAAGCATATCACGGCACCATTCCACCCGGGCCTGCTTCTGAGCATCGGTGAGGTTGTGCGGCACCCAGCGTGATACTATCCTCCTCACGCGAAGATGGCTGTGTAGAATCTCGTGAACGCTTCCCGATCCAATCTTCAATATGTGTTGAATCTCCTGATATGTAATTCGCCTATTGTCTTGGATTAAATTTTTCACTGCTAGCACGTTTTCTTCGGTAACAGCCGTCAAAGGGCGACCGCTTCTTTCGTCATCCCCCAAAGTTGGTCGACCGCGCTTGAATTCGTTATACCAACGATACACGGTTGCCTTGGCAGGGCCTTCATCCATGAATGCCATTTGAAGTCTATCGTACGATTCATCCGGTTTCAGGCGACACTTGAAATCGTATAAAATCATAGCTCTAAAATGTTCCCGGCGCAGATCCATATTTCAGTGAGACACAATACTTTGAATTAACTCGCAAAAAATGTGGAGGGAAATTTTGAAATTGGAACTTACTTATTTTTACTTATAAATAATCATATTTTCGAAAAACATTATAACTGGCCAGTCTCCCATATATAAAAACTTTTTTTCGCAATACTTTCTGAGGGGCCTGGTACGTAGATAGATAGACCGAAGTACCAGGTGAACATGATTAGGAAGGGGATTCCCAACATTTATATCAAAGAATTTCTGTGAATAGCAATGTGCAAAAAAACAAAACTCTAGACAGGCTACCAGGGTGGCAGACTGCAGCTGGAGTTTTAGAGTCGCATTGATTTATAAATTCATTTTTGTTTTGCAGGGTTTCCGCGTACTTATCGAGCGTGAATGGCTGGACTTTGGGCACAAGTTTGCGGACCGAAGTGGCCATCCATTCGGCCCTGAAGACGTCAACGAGAAGTCACCCATCTTCCTTCAATGGCTTGACGTCATACACCAGATGATGCTGCAGTTCCCATGCAGCTTCGAATTCAATGAAGCTTACTTGGTAAGTTGGAACTTAAAATATTTATTTTTCTGCTTAACCTTTTTTCATCCGTCATTTCGGTGTTAACTTCCATTATTTAGATAGAAGCTGTTTAATAAAAATGTTTAGGTACACCAGTCCCAAAAAAAAACCATCGTAACTTCTCTCTGATTTTTTTTGTTAGTAAATATCAATGAGCAAGTCACGAATAAAAAACCGGCCAAGTGCGAGTCGGACTCGCGCACGAAGGGTTCCGTACCACTATCGCAAAAAACGTCAGAAAAATAAACATTTTTGTTGTATGGGAGCTCCACTAAAGTTTTTCTTTTATTCTGTTTAGTATTTGGTGTTGTAGAGTATTTGTTGTTATAGCGGCAACAGAAATACATCATCTGTGTAAATTTTAACTGTCTAACTAGCCTGGTGGCAGACGGACAGTGGAGTCTTAGTAATTGGGTCCTGTTTTTACCCTTCTGGTACGGAACCCGAAAAAATACGATACCTAACGATTTAAAGATCCTTGGTGCTATCTTTTACCGTTAAGTTGCGTAAACTTACAAATTTTGCGGCAATGACGCTGTTGTTTTGACCAACCTGGGAGGTGACCATAAGCTCATAGATTAAAAATCGGCATGAGATATGAGCATTCCTATTGGTCTAGCGGCACTGGTGGCGCATGAATTACAGTAGTGAATACGCCCAGATTTTAGAATAAAAACTTTATAAAATCGAATTTTGGTCTTATGAAAAAAAATAATCTACAAAAATGTTTGTTATTAAATTTTCTATCCATTAGTGTTAGTACAAAAAATAATTAATGAACACTTTACGAGGAGATGCATAATATCAATAATTATTTCTCATTTTATGTTTTATTGGAAGGAGATTAGTGAAATATATACAACATTTAAAAAAAAAACTAAATGTACCATTTTAGAATCAATATTATGTAGAAATTTAATGTATTTTTATTAATTGATATTTCTTTTTAAATAACGAGTAGATAGCTCCTAAAAACAGCACAAAAACGGCTTGCGCGGCGTTTTGCTCGGGGTACCGCCTTAACATTCTGATATCAACAAGATACTGGAAACCATTGAATATTGATCATCACCAAACACACTAAACCAACCTCTGTCCCTATCTCCTGGATGTTAAGAACTTTATAAGACCGCTGACCGTAACATGTAAAATCGTCAACATCTTCTTGAGGGTCTGGGCAACACGTTTTCTTCTTCCATACCGTCCTGTCCACCCTCTCGCTACCACTGACTGCATTTTTAACCCCCGCTGGAAAAGGTGGGGTGTTATAGGTTTCACGTGTGTTGCTGTGTATCTGTGTGTCTGTCTGTGGCATCATAGCGCCTAAACGGATGAACCGATTTTGTTTTGTTTAAAGGTGATTTTGTCGAGAGTGTTCTTAACTATGTTTGAATAAAATCGGTTCAGTCGTTAAAAAGTTATGGGTCGTTTTACTGTTTGAATCGGGGAGTTTTCGTAAGATAAATAGGTCGGGGGTTTTCTAAATTTTGAAATGTTACTTGTATTCATACAGAAATATATGCCAAGATGACAATTTGTAACAATTATTTTTCTGTCAAAGGAGAATGCCCATTTTGTAAGGGAACTTGGGCCCCTTTGAAAAAATGGTTGTATCTTGATGAATTTGGTTGCATATTGTAAAAAATCATGTTATATTCATAGTTAGAAAACATTTTTTATTTATTTTGCGGGGTTCACGAGATATAACGATGTTTCTGTTCTTGAAATGAACCCTTATTGCAATGCAATAAGGTGCATACAAATGTCCAAGTGAAGGAACCTGATCTGTTGTTGTCTGTACATATAAAGTAAAGGACATGGATGGAAAATAACGCAAAATATAAATCCTATTTTTGTATAATATTGAAATCGCAGACACGATACCTCATAACGGGCCTGTGTATGGGCAATCTCCTCTCCATGTCAATTGCTTAGAAAAAAAGTTATTAAAAAAAAAAAACCCGTCTGTGTAAAAAGCGAACTAAAAAGACGAAAGAAGAAAATCATGCTTTTTGTTTACGTCTTTTCTTTCATATCACTCCTCATCTCCATCTATCCACATTTATATTGATAACTCGTAACCGTAACGTGTAATGTAACAGATAAAGCTGGGAACGCACGTGCACTCGTGCATGTTCGGCACGTTCCTGTGCAACACTGCCCGGGAGCGCATCGAGAATCGTGTCAGTGACGTCACGCCGCATGTATGGCATCTGTTGCGCGCGCCGGCCTATAGGAACCATCTATACTCGCCGCATCAAGTTGAACAGGTAAGAAAATGAAGTTTTCATCACACCTATTCGAAAAACGACTCTTGTCTATAGAGTATAGCGGGCGCCAAATCCAATTTTGCGCCCGTAGGAGTTTGAGCTTTCTCTCTTCTGATTGGTCCGCTTCGTGCTTCTGATAGATTTGCGTAGTTGGGTTGGAAGCGCTCGCGTGAAGGTTTTTTTTTTAATATCACTAACATTCAATTCTCTATGGTGATAAATTCATTTTTGTGATTGGTTAGTAAGGAGTTAGTATTATACTTACTCTTTGTTGATAAGTATGTGAAGTTGACCAAATAGGTCGAACGCATATGTTTGAATAAGTTACTGGCTGGTTCTAAGTTATGGCGGCAATGTGCTTTAAAAAAACTGTAGTTCTTTCTTTAAATGTATTTTTCTCGGAAATTTTTCACACTGTGCTTCGCCATAAAGGAAAGTAATATACTAGTTTCGAGTAGGTAGGTACTCGAAGCTTTTTATTTTTCTCTTAGGTAGTGATGAAAAATAGTGTGTATCACTCGGGGACAAAATATTTTGTTCTCGAACGGCGTATATTGAATGCCTCGCTAAGCTCAGGATTCAAAATAACGCCCTGGAAGAACAAAATATTACTTTGTCCCCATCTAACACCAATATCTATTTTGTATCTCCGTTTTGCCACTGCCGCCCTGGTATATTGATTGGAAGTGCAAATGTTGGGCTTGTCTTATGCTCTATCCCCAGGCTGGGCTTTTCCATATGAACTTTCTCGTTTGATGGAATGGTATTAACCTAATGAGATTCAACCGTTATTTACATTTAAGGGCCTACATACCCTTTAGTGCCGTATAATGGTAACTTTCTTAAGCATACTCCTTAGTAACGGCTAGGTTAAAAGGTTTGAAAATAGTTATTTATGCTACAAGTGCGGAAGGTAGGTGATTTCCGATGAGTGGATAAATCGACACAAGTCGGAAATCATCTTACGCACGTGTATCATACAACATTTTACTATGCATTGTGCGAGGAAATAAATAAATTAATGAAATGGCGGGCTAATTCAAGCGCGTTCATCATATCCACAGATTAACTAATAGTTCCTCGGGCATATCTACTGCGCATGTGCGAATAGCTGTCACATCGTAACGCAATAAGGCACGAGCAAAATATACGTTCTGCCAAACATATTTAATGAATATTTAAAATTAATTTATTGATCAAAATCTAAATCTAGAAAAACGCCTAAAATAAAGTATTAGTTTTATTTTACCTTTTATATGAATGATAATCTGCACATAACTAATTTTTAAAACTTTTCTCAAATAATAAAAACTCTATGCGTCGGGCTGACTTTGGAGTTAAAAATTAAAAAAGTACAGGAAAGTAAAAAGCACTAGTGCTAAAAAAAGTGACACTTTCCGCACAGTTTGGCTGCTTGGAAAACCGCTCTTTTCGAGGACATGCATTGTAAAAATATTTAGTTGAACAGGTAAGAAGATGCAATTCTTCAGCTCCTTTTGCCACTGTCGCCCTGGTATATTGAACGGAAGTGCAACTGTATTAGGCTCGATCCCCAAGCTGGGCTTTTCCTTATAAACTTTCTCGGTTGATGTAATAGCATTTACCTAATGAGATTCAACCTTTATTTACATTTAAGGGCCTACATACCCTTTAGTGCCGTAAAACGGTAACTTTCTAAAGCATACTCCTTAGTAACGGCTAGGTTAAAAGGTTTGAAAAAAATATATATTTATTATTGATTCATGTACATAATTTTGAACACAAAGTTTTTTCGTGTAACTAATCGTTTTGCTTTAAAAAAATAATTAACTTCACGATATTTTTTCGCAACTTTTGGGAACTCCAAAACGACTTGGATGTTTAAAAATATTTTTACACGGAAAATTTGATGGCTTCAATTTTTTCATAACTAACAAAGCGTTTGTAAATCAAATAATATTTTGCAAACAAAACTGTTCAAAAGAAGGTTCAATATTGATATTTTGGCATCGAGCGGCCGCACGGCCAGTACTGCGTTAACATTGGGGTGTATGTAGCGCCTTAACCATACAAATTTGGTGAAAAGTGGGCCAGTTCCCGCATTCCATCACGTAATGTACGCTTCTAACAGATGGAGAAAGTTGGCACCAATACCTAACAAATCGGCACATAGCAGGTCTGCTATGTAAGGCACAAAAATAACATTTGGTAATGCCATCATCAATAAAATATGTATATATTATTATTATTATTTAATATATTATATGAATATCTACTATATAAAAATAAGTCGGGTTTTCCTCCCTGACGCTATAACTCCAGAACGCACGAAGCGATTTCCACGGTTTTGCATTCGTTGGAATGGTCTCGGGCTCCGTGAGGTTTATAGGTAGGGTAGGGTAGGGTAGCGTAGGGTCGGGTAGGGTAGGGTAGTGTAGGGTCGGGTAGGGTAGTGTAGGGTAGGGTAGTGTAGTGTAGGGTAGGGTAGGTAGTGTAAGGTAGGGTAGGTAGGGTAGATAAATGTTTGGTCTTTTTATGGCAAAACAAAGTTTGCCGGGTCAGCTAGTATAAATATGTAAATTTCAATCGGACTTAAAAATTGACCTTGACATTGTCACATTCCAGCAATCAATATGGCCGGAGTGTTCGGTACGTACGATGTGTGTTTGGAGCGCAATGTTCTGCGAGAGCCCTCGCGACGAACCTCGCCCTGAATACAGGCCTGACCTACCAGCACTGAATAACTCACAGAGTCCTAATGGTAAGATCATACTTATGAAATATTTTCATTTTTTAACAATAATAAACTTTAGTGTTGTGTTAATAAGGTTGATTTTAGAATACCCCTCCCTCTCTCTCTATCTTCTCTTTATTAGGTTTTTAGGGTTCCGTAGCCAAATGACAAAAAACGGAACCCTTGTGGATTTCTCATGTCTGTCTGTCCGTCCGTCCGTCCGTCTGTATGTCACAGCCACTTTTTCTTTTCCGAAACTATAAGAACTATGCTGTTGAAACTTGGTAAGTAGATGTATTCTGTGAACCGCATTAAGATTTTCACACAAAAATAGAAGAAAATACAATACATTTTTGGGACTCCCCATACTTAAAACTGAAATCTAATTTTTTTTTCATTATACCCTTACGTGTGGGGTATCTATGGATAGGTGTTCAAAAATGATATTAAGATTGTTTCTAATATAATTTTTTACTGACTAGTTTGCTGAATAGTTTGCGCGAGAACCACTTCCAAAGTGGTAAAATATGTTCCCCCCTCCCCCTGTAACTTCTAAATTAAGAGAATGATAAAACTAAAAAAATAAAATATGATTTACATTACCATGTAAACTTCCACCGAAAATTGGTTTGAACGAGATCTAGTAAGTAGATTTTTTTTTAATACGTCATAAATCGTTAACCGCAATTTACCAAGTACGGAACCCTTCGTGCGCGAGTCCAACTCGCACTTGGCCGGTTTTTTTTTTGTAAAAGAGATGGGTAACTATTTGGTGTACAATTAAGAATTTTATTCTATTCTCTCTATGGTCATTAAAATGTTTAAGTTCCAACGGAAACTCATGTTTATGCAAACAATTAAATAAAATCGACACACAATCGTTAACTGCTGCGCTGCGTCTCGCGGGTTCGATTCCCGCACGGAACAAATATTTGTATGGCCTACAGATAGTTGTTCCGGATCTGGGTGTTGTGTATGTGAGTTTATATGTTTGGAAACGCACCCACGATACAGGAGAAATTCCTAGAACCGGCCAAGTGCGAGTCGGACTCGCACACGAAGGGTTCCGTACCATAATCGCAAAAAACAGCAGAAAAAACATGTTTGTTGTATGGGAGCCCCACTTAAATATTTATTTTATTCTGTTTTTAGTATTTGTTGTTATAGCGGCAACAGAAATACATCATCAAAATTTCAACTGTCTAGCTATCACGGTTCATGAGATACAGCCTGGTGACAGACAGACAGACGGACCGCGGAGTCTCAGTAATAGGGTCCCGTTTTTACCCTTTGGGTACGGAACCCTAAAAAAATCATTCAATATCTTTGATTGGTATTGAATGCCTGGTAAAACTTAGGATAGTTTTACTCAAATTGGTTTCAGACATGATTTAGTTTATAAAAACATTGGTTGATCTGTTCTAGGACTGATGACGAAGACGAGATCGTGTGATAACCTGCTGAACGAGGGAGAGAGACGGACGGCGCAGAGGAGGTCGAGCGACCCCAGTCTAGCGCCCGATGTTATGTAAGTCCACTGATCTTAGTATACTTATGCTGCCCTGGTGATTTGGATAGTCTACTACTATTATATAAACGTGAAAGTTTGAGAGAATTAATGGATGGATGTTTGTATATTTGCACGCAAAAACTACTGAACGGATTTTGATGAAATCTCACAGTAATAATAGCTTATACTCTAGAATAACACATCTATTAATCTATATATATAAAAGAGAAAGTATGTATGCTCGAGAGGAGCTCGTGGCTAAATAATAACAGCCGCACTGGTAGATCATCATGGTTAAGCAACGCTTGAATAGGTCGGTCCGTAGATGGATGACCATTTCAACATACTGGAAGCCGACCCTAACGTAGTTGGGAAAAGGCTAGGCAGATTGATTGATGTATGTATGTTCCTTATAGACTCCGAAACGGTTGGATCGATTTTAATGAAATTTGGCATGGAGATAGTTTGAGACCCTGGGAAGGACATAGGAGTTTGTATTCATTTGGGATGATATAACACTTTTTACGCGGTCGGAAGTTGTATACTATCTATACTATAATATATAATAAGAGTTTGTTTGTTTGTTTGAACGCACTAATCTCAGGAACTACTGATGCGAATTGAAAATAACTTTTTGTGTTGGATAGTCCATTTATCGAGGAAGGTTATAGGCTATATAACATCACGCTACGACCAATGGGAGCAGAGCATAAATGAAACAAGTTGCAAAAACGGGAAAAATTAAACTTTTTGAGAGCTTCCGTTGCGTGCGCGTAAAGTTAGGCAACATTCATGTATGTAGGGTAGGGTAGGTAGGGCCAGTTGACGGTAGCGAAGCCGCGTGGGACAGATAGTAATTTATAAAAATATTGTGTAGAAATACTAATTCCACGCGGGCAGCAACTAGTGATTTCATAAGGCATAATTTTTACTAGAAAGCCCAAAAAAGGAGTTTCTCTTTTAGGAAATCGCGAGCACGTACAGTTGCCGGCACGTAACTTGGCAAGAGACTTTAGATCAAAACTCGTTTTAAGTCTGTTTGGTTATTAATTGGGACGCGGGGAACGCGGTAGCAACGTTCTGAGGATCGACTGACCAATCGCGTGTACACTTGCGTACACGAACTCGTCAAGGCCCACCCGTATAGGAGCTCGCCCCTTAAAACCCAATGTTCCAATGGAGTGGGCCCAGAACAGACCCCTGTGAAACACCCCACGACATTACGCACCGGCCTCTGTAGCCGCGTCATATATTGGTGACACACCTGGGACCCCAGAACCTTATCTTAATTTAGAGACCGGCAACATAATTGTGAATATTGTGGATTGTTCATGTTGCTACAACTTTTTTCGGGTGGACATTTGACTTTTGCAGTCTTAAATCAATAAAATTATAAGATGGCTATGGCCCTTCGATTAAGACGGTACCCTGACCAAAAAATCGGCATGAGACATGAGCGTTCGTATTGGTCTAGCGGCACTGGTGGCGCATGAATTACAGTAGTGAATACGCCCAGATTTTAGAATAAAATCTTTATAAAATCGAATTTAGGTCTTTTGAAAAAAATAATTCTACAAAAATGTTCGTTATTAAATTTTCTATCCATTAGTGTTAGTACAAAAAATAATCAATGAACACTTTACGAGGAGATGCATAATATCAATAATTATTTCTCATTTTCATGTTTTTTTGGAAGTAGATTAGTGAAATGTATAACACATTTAAAAAAAAACTAAATCTACCATTTTAGAATCAATATTATGTAGAAATTTAATGTATTTTTATTTATTGATATTTCTTTTTAAATAACGAGTAGATAGCTCCTAAAACAGCACAAAAAACGGCTTGCGCGGCGTTTTGCTCGGGGTACCGCCTTAACATAGGTTTTAAAGTCCTACAAGAGTTGGTGACGTTTTGCGAATTGTTCTTTTATTTCTATTGCTACGAACAAATACGTTAATTTCTAAATCCCTTACTATCTACATATGACGAGACTGACTGACAGACTCATTGTCTTAAGAAAATTATAGTAAGCTTACTCGTATTTTTGTGTGCTACGATGAGAATAGTGAGTGCTCTATTCATGGTCCCTGGTTTTTTTTTCAAGTTTTTTTAATTTTGGTTCAAAGTGTTACTAATGTATTAGTGTTTACTAATTATTTTTTTATTTATTTATTGCAGGAAATTAGCAATAATGCCCAGCACCAGCCAGTGTGAGAACGGAGGCGAGTGTCGAGCTGCGCTGACCGATAGTTGTGTTGACGAGCTGCCCGTACTACCGGTCGCCAGCGACAACGGCAACGACAACAGTAACGACTCGGTCAGTACCAGGGTAACATAAACATGTAGTAGTAGATAGCGAGTGACGCGCTGCGCTCACCGACAGTTGTGTTGACGAGCTGCCCGTACTACCGGTCGCCAGCGACAACGGCAACGACAACAGTAACGACTCGGTCAGTACCAGGGTAACATAGTAGTAGTAGATAGCGAGTGACGCGCTGCGCTCACCGACAGTTGTATTGACGAGCTGCCCGTACTACCGGTCGCCAGCGACAACGACAACAGTAAATTACTCGGTCAGTACCAGGGTAACATAAACATGTAGTAGTAGATAGGGAGTGACGCGCTGCGCTCACCGACAGTTGTGTTGACGAGCTGCCCGTACTACCGGTCGCCAGCGACAACGACAACAGTAAATTACTCGGTCAGTACCAGGGTAACATAAACATGTAGTAGTAGATAGGGAGTGACGCGCTGCGCTCACCGACAGTTGTGTTGACGAGCTGCCCGTACTACCGGTCGCCAGCGACAACGGCAACGACAACAGTAACGACTCGGTCAGTACCAGGGTAACATAAACATGTAGTAGTAGATAGCGAGTGCTGCGCTGCGCTCACCGACAGTTGTATTGACGAGCTGCCCGTACTACCGGTCGCCAGCGACAACGGCAACGACAACAGTAACGACTCGGTCAGTACCAGGGTAACATAAACATGTAGTAGTAGATAGCGAGTGCTGCGCTGCGCTCACCGACAGTTGTATTGACGAGCTGCCCGAACTACCGGTCGCCAGCGACAACGACAACAGTAAATTACTCGGTCAGTACCAGGATAACATAAACATGTAGTAGATAGTGAGGTATAGAGAGTTACCTATTTGTATAACCATCATCTGACTGTATTATCTAACCTTACTTTCCATCCTTAGGTCGACGGCCTTCACCCGGACCACTTCGAGAACAGCTCCCGTGTTCCCCGGGACCTCGCAAGCGGCTCCTCCTCACTCGAGCGGGAACTGGGCGGCGACCTCCCCGGCACTCTCATCCCCGACCAGGTCATCGACCACACGGACGACGCCGCGTCTGACGTCAGCCAGCTCAACGGCAACGCGGCCGGCGTGGTCGCACTCTTGGGCTCCCCGGACGCCGACACGCCTGAAGAACCACCCGTTTTCGTCGGTGATACTTATTCTGATGTTATAGGGATGGCTGCGGTGAGTTGCTGTTACTTCTTTTGTTTTTATGATTGCCTGGTACTTTTAGACCCGCTTGCACGAAAAACTTAACTCGAACTTAGTCGTTGGAACTACTGGTTGGAATTGACAAATTATTTTTGTGTTGCATAGTCCATTTATCGAGGAAGGTTATAGGCTATATAACATCACGCTACGACCAATAGGAGCCGAGCATAAATGAAAAATTTTGCAATAACGGTTTTTTTTTCCTTTTTGAGAGCTTCCGTTGCGTGCGCTGCGTAAACGGTTTAAGTTACGCAAATATCATGTATGATGAAATTGTTCCTCTTTAAAAGTTCTAAAAAAAAGTCCGCGACAGCATATCTCTATCTTTTAAGATTGACTCGCAATAGCAACTTTTATGTTCTTAATTTTAATTAGATCGCCGCTGCCGGTAGAAACAAAAGTTGGTTACATTCGTATAGTAGTATATTATTTCTTATTCAAATAAATAGTTCAACAAATTGGTAGGTAGGTAGGGTAGGTGGGTAGGGTAGTTATGGTAGGTAAGAGGTAGGTAGCCAGTTGCGGGAGCGAAAACGCGGGGGTCAGCTAGTCTGTTATACAATACTAGCTGACCCAGCAAACTTTGTTTTGCCATAAAAATACCAAACATTTACCTACCCTACCTACCCTACCCGACCCTACACTACCCTACCCTACCCTACCCTATCCTACCCTACACTACCCTACCCTACCCTACCCGACCCTACACTACCCTACATTACCCTACCCTACACTACACTACACTACCCTACCCTAACCTACCCTACCCTACCCTACCCTACCCTACCCTACCTACCTACCTACCAACTCGTTGAACTATTTATTTGAATAAGAAATAAAATACTACTATACGAATGTAACCAACTTTTGTTTCTACCGGCAGCGGCGATCTAATTAAAATTTAGAACATAAAAGTTGCTATTGTGATTCAATATTAAAAGATAGACATATGCTGTAGCGGACTTTTAGGTAGAACTTTTAAAGAGGAATATTTCCATCATACATGATATTTGCGTAACTTAAACCGTTTACGCAGCGCACGCAATGGAAGCTCTCAAAAAGGAATATCTTTGCCCGTTTTTGCAATATTTTTCATTTATGCTCGGCTCCTATTGGTCGTAGCGTGATGTTATATAGCCTATAACCTTCCTCGATAAATGGACTATCCAACACAAAAAGAATTTTTCAATTCCAACCAGTAGTTCCTGAGATTAGCGCGTTCAAACAAACAAACTCTTCAGCTTCATAATATTAGTATAGATTTTCAATTTAACCTCGTATTAACAACTAACTCTGAATTAAGTTCTTCGTTTAGTAACCCGAAATAAAAGGATCAGTGACTTATTTATCATTTGCTACATATAAAAATACATGTTCAAAACTGCAGCCCGGTATTAAAAATAAAGTTCGTAACTTAATTCTCTTGTTTACAATCTCCAGGCCGCAAGAGAAGCAGGTCGGACCCGCAACATAAGCATAACGTGGCGTTCTATATCAGAGTCAAGCAACCAATCGTCCGGCTTTGACATCAACCCGGCAGAACCTCCGGCTTCCCGAAACACTTCCCACGACTGTTCGCCCCTCGACAACCACGCCGCAGAGGACAGGACCAACCACAATGTGGACACTGACAACAACCATACGAACGGAGTCGCAACTAATGGCACTACGAACGGGGTTGATGACCTAGCTACTAATTTCCTTGCAGTCGATATGAATGGTGAGATATTTTTTCTTCCAAGTGCGCAGTACCCATAACCGGCGTGTGTGTATGGCTAGATGTATGAATGTGTGTGAAGCAAAAGAAGTATGTAAGGATCGTAGCAGGTGGCGTTCTGTAGTTTCTGCCTACCCCCATGGGAAAAAGGCGTGAGTTTATGTATATTTTTCTCATTTTTACACTTTTATTATGCGTACAGCTAAGGAGTGGAATTCCCTGCCGGAGTCTGTGTTGCCCGATAGCTACAATCTAGGGGTCTTTAAGTCAAGAGTGAATAGGTTATTTCTAGGCAAGCGTGTTTCACCGTCGACCACATCATCGCTTACCATCAGGTGAGATTGTGGTCAAGCGCGAGCCTATAGGTTATAAAAAAAAAAAAAAAAAACTCATACCTCTTCTTCCATCTCGCCACTTTCCATTACTCGTAGTCGACTTTTCTGGTATTATATTCACAGCGGATCTTTGTCTCTCTGAATTGGCTGCAAGAGCCTGCGCAGTAGCTATTTTTGTGTCAATATTGAAATTGAAGATAGCTTTGTATAACTGTCTCTTTCACTCGCTTACGTTTGTCGCATCATCGTATCTCGCTTACTCTATGCAGTTAAACTGTTGACAAAGCCAACTTCAGAGACACAAAGATCCGCAGTGAATTATAATAAGCATCGTCAGTGGATAGATCGCACTTCATTATGCCCTTCTGGATACTCCTTTTTAGGGTTCTGTACCCAAAGGGTAAAAACGGGACCCTATTAATAAGACTCTGCGGTCCGTCCGTCTGTCACCAGGCTGTATCTCATGAACCGTGATAGCTAGACAGTTGAAATTTTCACAGATGATGTATTTCTGTTGCCGCTATAACAACAAATACTAAAATCAGAATAAAATAAATATTTAAGTGGGGCTTCCATACAACAAACATGATTTTTTGCGATAATAGTACGGAACCCTTCGTGCCCTAGTCCGACTCACACTTGACCGGTTTTTGTATTGTTGTACAGTAAAAAAATGTTACTACATAATTATTTAAGTTTTGGCAGTTAAAACAGAAAGATAAAATTACAACTATTTTTTTTTTAGGAGGAGCAACTTCAAGCAGTATAAGCTCAGAGAGTGAAGGCGAGGCACACACACAGCCGAGACGGACAGCACACGCACACACACACACACGAACTCGCGTCGCGAGTCAACTCACGCTGTGTCCTACATCGCCTCGTCGCCTTGCCTGCTGTCATTGTTCTAGAAGAGCTAGCACTACCAGTGAGTAATAAGTATCTCTTCGTCGTTTATGGCAGCCTAGTACTTGTAAAAATATTAACACAACTTTGTTATCTGTGGTACTCTTGGAACCATTTAAAACATGATTAGTCTTGCGAAGTTTACATATAAAAAGGATTCTGTGTCCCACCACGGGGTCTCATTTATTTTATTTATTTTTTCTTTAAAAGAACGTTGCCCCACACTAGGAATTTCTTCCTGCTTCTCAAACTCTCTCTCTCTCTCTGCTTCTCTTTCTTGAAATTTTCTTTCTTTCATTGGTAAGAATGAAAATTTGGTTCAAATAAATTTCACTAGATGGCGCGACATGTACACACAATTCAATAGAATTGTGTGTAAAATTAACATTTTCTGGAATTTAGTATAAAAAATTAATGTTTTTGTTTAATCAACTCTCCTAAGTACAAAATTTTGGAATATTGCGCTCTTAATTCACATTTCAAATATTATTTGAACGGATCATTTAAAATTGATGCCACTCGTTTGTTAAAATTTGCATTGTAACACATTTTGGTGCAAAAAACTGTAAAAACGTGCAAAAAAATACTATAAAACGAAACTTCACAGTATTTAATGAAAAAAATATTTAAGAACCTAGTAAATCCTTTTACTTGCAAGTCGCTGCTAACACCATCTATTGCCGTGAAAAAGGATCGAACGCGATTGATGTACTTACAAAAATAACAAGATTAATCAGATGAAAAACGCTAGTTACGTTGGCACGGTTTCTTTGAGGCATCTGTATGCTAGTATTATATTATCTGTGGTCCCACTCAACCAATAGATTGGTCCACTTTTTTTCCTTTTTCCATTTTGAGCCACCGTTGTTCAGAAAATGTATCCTGAGAATCTTTTTAACGAGGCGTATGTTTGCAGGTGGCATAGAAACATCAGGCGAATCAGGCGGCAGCTCAGAAGTATGCTGGTGCGGAGTGTGCGGGGGCGCGCTAGGCGGCGCGCGCGTGCGCTGCGTGTGCGGCGCGCCCGCGCCCGCCACCAGCGCGCCCACTGCACCGCGCGCCGACCCGCTGGACGGCCTGCCGCCGGCGCTGGACCCGCTGCAGGCGAGGCTGCACCAGATCATACTGTATCAGAAGGTGACGCACTTCTTTGTAGCTTATGCTAGCCTGGTACTTTCTGTTAGAGTAGAATGCAGTCGGTTGTTTACCACAAATGGGCGATGCAGGATCCACTACAGGCGAGGCTGCACCAGATCATACTGTATCAAAAGGTGACGCACTTCTTTGTAGCTTATGCTAGCCTGGTACTTTATGTTAGAGTAGAATGCAGTCGGTTGTTGACCACAAATGGGCGATGCAGGATCCGCTACAGGCGAGGCTGCACCAGATCATACTATATGAAAAGGTGACGCACTTCTTTGTAGCTTATGCTAGCCTGGTACTTTCTGTTAAAGTAGACTGCACTTAGAATGCAGTTGGTTGTTGTCTACAAATGCCGGCTGCATTTGCTTTCACTAACTGCTGTAGTACTTACCGGTTTTCGATGTAAATTCAGTTTCCCATTTTCGTTAATTTGTTGAAGATATTCCAATTTGAATGTTTTTGTTAACAGAAAGTAGTTGAGGAGCTGAGCGGACAACTACGTGAGGCGCGGGAGGCGTTGCGGTTGTCGTCCCCGCCTGCAATCGCCCCGCCCCCCGTCCCAAACGCGGCCACGCCCACGCTGGTACGTTCACTTGCTAAACGCTTTACATACTGCGATCTCCCACGGTTAATGTCGCTCTGGTACCTTATTTAAAAACTTGGTCCTTCGTTATACAAGAAGGACTTCAAGCTAGATTTTACCTTGTATGTTTGTGGATAAAACATAACATACATACATAAACTCACGCGTTTTTCCCGTGGGGGTAGGCAGAAACAACAGAACGCCACCTGCTACGATCCTTACATACTTGATCTTTACTTACTTGTTTGTGGATAGAAGTCAAAGTCATTAAGATAAGCAGAGTTCCAAAATTGATGGTATCTCCCTATCTCCATAGTAATTTAACAAAATTCTCTTCTTAAGTCTGGCTCAGAAAAACAATACCTGAAAGAATTTTGGGGAAGCTTTTGCCCAGCTGTGGGACAGTGTATTGCTATGCTAACATGAAATATAATTCTGCAGGACTTAAAAATTTTGGATCTTAGCGCCGTATTTACGACATTTTAAATTGTGTTGTTGATGACATTAAATAAAGTAGTAGTGTATGAAACTGACATAATTAGGTATTAAAACATTCGTGTGATATTATTATAAATACACTCATGTTTTTTAACCTTTTTTATGTAGTTTCATAAACTACTATTTTGATGAAATTTAATAGTATTGTATGAAACTGCACATAATTAGGTATTAAAACATTCGTGTTATACCATTTGAAACACTTATGTTTTAATAATCTTTGTTATGAGTCAGTTTTATAAAATACTATATTGATAAAATTACCGTTAATAAACTGGTGGTGTATGAAACTGCTCATAATTAGGTATTAAAACATTCGTGTGATACCATTTGAAACACACAAATGTTTTAATAAACTTTGTTATGATACAGTTTTATATACTACTATTTTGATAAGATTACCGTATATAAAGTAGTGGTGTATGAAACTGCTCATAATTAGGTTGTAAAACATACGTGTGATACTTTTATAAAACACACTCATGTTTTAATAACCTTTCTAACGTGACAGTTTCATGAACTACTATTTTGATGCAATTAAATGAAGTAGTGGTGTATGAAACTGCACATAATTAGGTATTTGAAACATTCGTGTGATACTATATATTTTAAACACACTCATGTTTTAATAACCTTTGTTATGAGACAGTTTCATAAACTACTATTTTTATGAAATTACAATCAAAACCGTTTAAAACGACGTACTAGATATTACGATGGAATACAAAAGTTCAGTTCCAAGAACTAAGAAATTAGACAGTAATCCTTCGGTCATGGTCGCGACGCATTCTTACCTAGGAGTTGCATATTTTCTTTTTAAATGATGATTGTCAATTCGTTCAGTAGTATTAGTAATATTCTTGAAATTGACTAGTAAAAGTGTTAAGTATAGAGTTATTTCTCTATGACGGCAAATATATATGTTTATAAAGATTATCGGCTATACCGACAGCATTTGAATGGTCCCTAAAATGTCGTTGTAAACGATTTTTGACTGTAGATAAAGTAGTGTATGAAACTGCACATAATTGGGTATTAAAACATTCGTGTGATAAAATTTTAAACACACTGATGTTTTAAATACCTTGTTTGTGTGACAGTTTCATAAACTACTATATTGATGAGATTAAATAAAGTAGTGGTGTATGGAACTGTCATATAATCAGGTATTAAAACATTCGTGTGATGCTATTTTAAACACACTCATGTTTTAATAACGTTTCTTATGGGACAGTTTCATAAACTACTATTTCAATGACATTAGATAAAGTAGTGGTGTATGAAACTGTCATATAATCAGGTATTAAAACATTCGTGTGATGCTATTTTAAACACACTCATGTTTTAATAACCTTTCTTATGTGACAGTTTTATAAACTACTATTTTGATGAGATAAGAAGGTAGCGTATGGAACTGCACACAAATAGGTATTGAAATATTCGTGTGATACTATTGTAAACCTCACTCACACTTATATTTTAATAACCTTTGTTGTGAGAGTATCATAAACTACTTTACAAACATATTTTCCAAAAACTAATTATATAGATCGTGAGGTTAGAGGTTAGAGGCTTCTCTGACCTCATCTTCTCCTGGTATAGAAAACAAGCAGCGGCAGTGGTTCGGTGCGCGGAAGCGGCAGTAGCAGCGGTAGTGCGTCTGAGGTGGAGGTGGGCGAGGAGGCGCGTGGCGTCGTGTGGCTCCCGGACAGTGCGGCGCCGCGCTGCCAGTACTGCAGGAACCACTTCTGGCTCGCCCGGAGAAGGCACCACTGCAGGTAAGCTACCAGGACCACATAACGTCTGAGGTGGAGGTGGAAGAGGAGGCGCGTGGCGTCGTGTGGCTCTCGGACAGTGCGGCGCCGCGCTGCCAGTACTGCAGGAACCACTTCTGGCTCGCCCGGAGAAGGCACCACTGCAGGTAAGCTACCAGGACCACATAACGTCTGAGGTGGAGGTGGGCGAGGAGGCGCGTGGCGTCGTGTGGCTCCCGGACAGTGCGGCGCCGCGCTGCCAGTACTGCAGGAACCACTTCTGGCTCGCCCGGAGAAGGCACCACTGCAGGTAAGCTACCAGGACCACATAACGTCTGAGGTGGAGGTGGAAGAGGAGGCGCGTGGCGTCGTGTGGCTCTCGGACAGTGCGGCGCCGCGCTGCCAGTACTGCAGGAACCACTTCTGGCTCGCCCGGAGAAGGCACCACTGCAGGTAAGCTACCAGGACCACATAACGTCTGAGGTGGAGGTGGGCGAGGAGGCGCGTGGCGTCGTGTGGCTCCCGGACAGTGCGGCGCCGCGCTGCCAGTACTGCAGGAACCACTTCTGGCTCGCCCGGAGAAGGCACCACTGCAGGTAAGCTACCAGGACCACATAACGTCTGAGGTGGGGCGACTTTCCTGTACAGATATAAAGCTTCTTACAACACTATGAATGCAGCAGCCTGTGTCGTGAACCAATCAGTCAATTCTAGAAAGAGACAACTACTGGCCGCACACTTCACAGCCGGATAGGAGAACGGTTAGTCCATTCCTCTATAAGGAGCGCGCAAAAAGTTTGCCGATTACGTCATGACGTCAATCATCGGCAAAGTTTCTGCGCGCGACTTATATGTTTGATGTCCATAGCGATGTAAAGCAGCAGTCGACTGTCACAGTTAACTTGAAGTTCATTTGTTGTAGACGCTGTGGTGGTATCTTCTGCGGCTCGTGCTCAGAGATGAGCTCGTGGGGCGACTGCGGCAGTATGCGCGTGTGCCGGCGCTGCCGCGCGCTGCGGTGACGTCACACGCGCCCCCCCGCCTGCGGAAACTGTTTAGACCGACCACCGCTTCCCCTACCGCCCGATCTTACTAGATTAGCGTTCCTATAACATAAAACAAGCAATAGTTAACTATAAATATAGTTACGTCTAAACAGTTTTACGTTTTAAAACTAGTCATGCCGCTTCGATATCTAGCTTGTGAAACGTTTTCAAAACGCTATTTATCTACGAATTATGTGTGAGAATACAAATTTTGATTGTCATCTTTATTTTCATTAATATCACCATGACATTGTTGTTTCATTATTTTGTCTAAATAATTAAATGTGTTAACGACATTGACCGACCGTAGCGAATTGGATACTGTAACGTGGACGTGTAACAGGGGTGTGAACACTGGAGAGGATCTAGTCTACCGGTGGCTGGTTGCGAGGTAATGTAGTTAGAAAATGGTATAGTGAATTGTTACGCGAAGGCTGACTTTCTACGATTAATATTTAAACTTTTTTCTACGATCGTTTTTTTCGGTCTCTTATAAATAAATTCAATAAATGTATTTTCTTTTTTTTTTCGATTTTTTTGTTCCTTTTGTTAGTCGTGAGCGATATGGTTGTTACTGGCCCCAACTGGTGTGAATACACGTATGTATCACTTTGTATAAACTTGTTTTTTTTTTTTCTATTTTGTATTATAGCGTTTCATTTGTTCTTTTATTGAAAGTGAGCGGAATAGGTTGAGGCTATTTACCTAAACTTTATTTTTTTAATACCTCCTGAAATCCCGGGATAATAAATTTGACTTTTGAATCGCGGGTTTAAGGATTCATCGATTTTTTCACATGAAATTATTGTTTCGAAGTATCATATTATATTTTCCAGCTGGCTGTTTCTGTTACTTGTACGTAAAACATAAAATGTTTAATTTGGCACATTATTCAGTAATATGATACTTGGAATTTGGAAGCAATAATTTGTAGCTATGTACTCAAAAAAAAAAAAATCGTCCAATAAAAAATCGTGATTCTTAGATGCGATAGTAAAACGGATTTCATAGGAGGTATTATTCACTCTGTTTGTTTCATTCTCGTTCCAAGTTAGGTAAACATCCTCTACCTATTCTGACCAATAATAATAATTATTTTTGTACAGTAAGGTTTTGTTTCACACTTGGTCAGAAACTGTCTCCGGTCAGCTGACCGCTTTACGTCATCTGACCGAGAGACTGATAAATAAACCTTATATAAGACTTAATTTGTATATTCGACATTTTCCATTAATTTCAAATGTATAAAATACATTTCTTTATACTATTAAATATTCGACTGAATTTGCTTATGGATAAGAATAGATGTCTATGTTGGGCATATTGATTTATAAAATCCATACCAAGCTTTATAATTACGTTGATACATTTATATTGTGTACTAAATTTTCACACCCTTTAATAATTTCTTAGAGTAGAGCGTCAGAGTTCTGTATTTTATTTGTGATATTGTGATGATAATTTTGTATAATTATTAAGAGTTTAATAACATGTTGTTAAGAGGTTAAATTTGACAGGTGGATTATTTTAACCCTCGCGGTGCGTTGATTTAGCTGTTGTCGAGTTACTAGGAGCGTATGTCCATGTGGAGCCAAGTGTAGACGCTTCGAGTGAGACTTGCGCACGCGCAGCCGGCGCCCAGCGACGGGCGGCAGTGCGACAGCTCGATACTAGTTAATATTATATTAATAGAAAAATGATTCTACTACCATAGGTGTTATTTTCATAAAACATTTTTTTACACATGGATATAATAATGTTAGACTCGCTGACCGTCCGTCGCAGAGGGCCGCGCGACAGCGTAACTGCTTCGTATATAAAATAAAATGATTTTGTAACTTATTCGTAATCTGAGGGGATTGTTGTTAACTGCATATATTTTATATTGTAAACAAAAAGCTCGGAGTAACGTGTAAGTATTGTCGAAGTGCAAAACTTGTTTGTGACCAATGAATATTGACACGATGTGAAATAAAGCATATTTAGTTTTATGAATATTATCTTTTATTCCTAACTAGCTGACCCGGCAAACGTATTTTTGCGTTAAAGAAACAAAACACCAAACATTCATTTATTGAATTCATTGTACTTTTATGGTACCTACCCTACCTACATACCCTACCCTACCTACATACCCTACCCTACCTACATACCCTACCCTACCTACATACCCTACCCTACCTACATACCCTACCCTACCTACATACCCTACCCTACCCTACCTACATACCCTACCCTACCTATCTAATCTACCCTACCTACCCTATCCAACCTACCATTTTCTTTTTTAAACCTGCCCTGTATTCTGGCGAACATAACAAAACAAAACCTGCCAAGGGCGAGTCGGACTCGCGCACGAAGGGTTCCGTACTGATATAGCAAAAAAATCACGTTAGTTGTAGGCGAGCCCCACTCAAATATTTATTTTATTATGTTTTTAGTATTTGTTGTTATAGCGGCAACAGAAATACATCCATCTGTGAAAATTAAAACTGTCTAGCTATCACGGTTCATGAGATACAGCCTGGTGACAGACAGACAGACGGACCGCGGAGTCTTAGTAATAGGGTCCCGTTTTTACCCTTTGGGTACGGAACCATAAAAATAATTATTCAAATCGGTCCAGCCGTTTTGTAGTTTTAGCGAGACTAACGAACAGCAATTGATTTTTATATATATAGATAGATTTTATCAAACCTGAACACCCTGATACGGAATTGAAGAAGAAAACGTGTTGCGCCGCCAACAAGTAACATGGTACAAGGTCAGGAATATGATGATGATCCTGATTCAAAACTTTTCGATTATGAAATCAATTGATTTAGCTGCATCGTGGCGCTAATGCTTGCAAGCGCGACTGCTGACCATGAAGTCCTGGGTTCAATGCCCGGTTCAAATGGTATTTATTCATTCAGGGGGTTAGAGTCTTTTCTACCGGTGATTCACACAAGAAAAATTTAAAAAAACCTCGTGACATTTTTTTTCATGGTACATAATTTATCTAGTACTTAGTAGACACGCTTCGATCGGCAATCTATTGAACACGTAATTATGACACGATTTCTTGCAAAAACATCCCGATTCAAACAGTCGCCCATAACTAGAACGGCTGAACCGATTTTCATCAAGAACATTGTCGATAAAAAGACATTTCAAACAAAAAAAAACGAAATCAAAATCGGTTCAACCTTTTAGGAGCTTTGATGGCAAAGACAGATACACAAACACGCAGGTACACACGTCAAACTAATAACACCCCTCTTTTACCGTCGGGGGTTAAAAAGCAGCCTGGCGTCTTGGATTTGTGTCAGGTTGATGACAGGCTCCTATTAGGCGGTTTACACATGGCACCGCGCACCGCCGCGGACGCGGAGGAGAGAGCACCGCTCGACCCGCGCGGTCGGGCGGTGTACGTGTGTTAGGCGTCAACGGATTTAATAGAGATCAATGCGACATGAGATCCGCTTCACCGCCCTCCGCGGCGGCGCGCGGTGCCGTGTGTTAATCGCCTTACATGGGTCAAAGAACTTATCTGGCGATATGAGGGTGTACTACAGATACACTCCTGCCAAACCCTTCATATGGGCGTGATGTTATGTTGAACAGATTGCCATTGTGAATTGATGGTTGTTATTCATGTGGTTTGGCATTCCAATGGTTTGTAATTCATCTCTACAAATAAGCACCAATGACATTCGTGAAACAAATAAGGTTTTAAATTTTGAACTCAAAGCTGTGTCTACGTTAGGCGAGCCATGTACGAACTCAGAGCCCAAAGGCTTAGGGGAGCGTGAATTCTTAAGCCACGTATTCGTTTAAACATTTGTTGTACAACATCAAAATGTTTTCGCTCGCCGAGCGGCAAATCTTCAACATGGCGTGATCAACTCCGCAACGCAAATGTAGACTGCAACATGTTTATGCAACCAGCAGCCTAACACGAGAAAAACACGAAAAAGTTGAATCTTTATTCAACTTTTTTGTGTATGTGTGTGTTTTTGGGAAAGAACCAGATTGTTTCCGTTGCCGAATTTACTTACGCAATTAGGCTGCAGTTTTATAAACAAATGTTTATAATGCATACACGCGGGGTTTTATAGCAAAGTGTGCACATTAGAGGATCGATGTCAGTCTTTGCTACATGATTTCGTGGCATGTTCATGCTTGGCTAGCCTCGCGTTGACACATCGCAACTATCGCAAGGCGAGCCGAACACGAGAGGACCACGAATTTGTAAAGCGTACACAGAATAAAAGCCTCGAATTAGCATGCTTCGTCATAAAAATCGCGTTCGCCGTATGAGCTATAGGTATGTATAGAATAAAGTCATCATCATATGCCTAGTATTTTCTTAACTATTTTTGGGTCGGCATCTAGTCTTAACGGTTTTTTTTTTAAATAAACAAGTCTTTGCTCCTCACTAGAAAATTCTTCCTGTACCGTGGGTGCGTTTACAAACATATAACCAGAGCCGGAATAACTATCTGTAGGTCGTACAAATATTTGTTCCGTGCGGGAATCGAACCCGCGACACGTAGCACAGCAGTCAATAGCTCAACCACTGCGCAAACCGTGCGCGCTGAGCTAAGATTTAGCTGAGTACCAGTGTTTTACATGGAGCGACTGCCTATCTGACCTCCACAACCCAGTAACTGGTTAACATGATACCCCTTGGCAAGACTGGTGTCAGATCTCAAGCTTCTGAATACCCGTAACCACTGTCAAAGATCTATGTATAAAATAAAGTGATAACTATAAATCAAACTAGAATGTTATTGGAAAGTCATTTATTCTCAGCATCCATAAACATCAATCTCAGTAGTGCTTACAACTAATCAACATTGACAATAAATAAATGCAGTAATAGGCTTATACCATACAATCAGGGTTCTCACCTCTCCCGACATTCCAGGAGTCTCCAGGAATTGAGCTGTGAAAATTAAAATCTTCCGCCTCCCGGAACGAATTTAAAATTAACAATATTCTCCTGGAATCACAAGTTGCTCGAAAAAGACGACAACATTTCTTTTGAGCGTGTTTTTAGTATAGTATTCGATATATGGACAAAGGAAAAGACATGTCAAGGCGGAAAACCAAACATTTTTCAATTTTGCAAAGAGTTTTTTGTCAATTCAACAACAGATAAGCTTTTGGAACATAGGTGGTAACCCTGCATACAATACATAGGTAATATTTATAGCAGCATTGTCACTTTTTCTCCTAAAACGTAAGAAATATAATATTATACTTAAAATGTTTAAAAAAGCGAATGAAAGATCGAATGGCGATCGTAGACGAGGCCTTAGCAAAGCAGCAGTATAGAATAGAATACTTTTTATAATACTGTATAACAATATAAAATTAATAACATAGATATTGCTATTGTGCTATTTAACACACAATTAAGACAAAAAATCTAAGATTATACAACAATCAATTTAAACGGATATAAAACGGAATTAAAAAAATAAAATTTTGGTTTTACCAGAGTAAAAAAAAATACAAAAAGAAAAACAATAAAAAAGAAAATACTATCTAAAATGCGTTACTTTGAACGATAAGCCTACTTATCTCCTTATAAAAAAAATATTAAGGTCCATGAATAAATTATCTAAGCTTTTTGAAACAGAACTACAAAAAAATATATAAAATTCAACAATTTGTTCATTTCTAACCTCGATTTTCTAAACAACAATCGCTAAAACAATAATCAAACTCAATAGGGTTCGCTTCAGTAAGTACTAGGACCTAATAAACTTATGCAGTGCATATTTTAACCAAGTGCATCATATTAGGCTTCTTTTGAACTTTGATTGTGAACTTCGTTGAATTTCTTTTACCTTTACAATAGTAGATAATGTGCCAGTGAGAGGCCTTTATGTGTATTATGCAATCCTAGTACAGTAATCCTCAATCATTTTGGCCGGCTTGAATGTAGGCTTCCCGATGCGCTGTTTTTGAATGCATTTTACTGCTGCTCAAACCCAGGCAGACGCTTTACTTTGTGTAAATTCTTTCATCACCACTGCTCTCAAAATGGTGAAGGAAAACATCGTGAGGAAACCGGCATGTCTTAGAACCAAATATTCGAAGACATGTGTCATCCACCAACCCGCACTGGGTGGGTCCACGAGGTGGATTACCGTGCCCAATTCCTCCCACAGATAGTAGGCCGTGTCCCAGCAGTGGGAACATTAAAAGGATGTTGATGATAAATTCAAGCGCCAAGTCCATCAAAAGTAACTACCATATTTTTACTTATTTTCCTTGGCATTTTTGGACCTACTGTGTTGTGTGTGTCTAAAACTACCCAGTTGTTGTAGGTGTTATTTCTGCACTATTATTATAATTTTATTGTTTTGTTTTGCATGCTGTGTCTATCGCATCATATTGTATACTATCCTTGTATCATATTGGTTGTATTATTAAATTATTAGAATAAAAACAGTGTAACAATTGTAGCCATTTATAGCCAAAATCAGGCCGACCAAAACGACCTGGGATTACTGTAATTTTCTATAATTATAATGACAACATAGTGGTATAAGTACTTTGTTAATTTGACTAAAGTCTTGACTAGCTTAACTAATATTATTGACTAATAAAAATAATAAAAAGTTAGGCCTTAAATAGGAATAATTAAGTATCTAGATAGAGCTAATAAAGTTGCACAGACTTATAAAATAAATAAATAATTTCTTTGGTTTTACTGAACTTGCTGCAAGACTGTTCAAACTTATGAAATATTAAAAAAGGTATCTACGTTTATGCAGATCTATGTGGAACCCGTTTCTTCAAGTAATCAAGTTACGAGGGAAAGTCCAAAAGTTCACAGCATATTTTCGTTTCGACGGTACATTTATTATGTTCATGAGAGCAGTGGTGGTCCAGTGGTAACGGGCCTGACTTACGTGTCGTAGGTCGTGAGTTCGAACCCAGGTAGGCCCTTTACTTTGTGTAACTTATTTCATCACCACTGCTCTTAAAACGGTGAAGGAAAACATCGTGAGGAAACCGGCATGTCCTAGAACCAAAAAAACGAAGACATGTGACATCCACCAACTCGCACTGGGTCCGCGTGGTGAATTAAGGCCCATTACCTCTCTCACAGAGAGGATGCCTGTGTCCCAGCAGTGGGAACATTATAAAGCTGATGATGATGATGGTACATTTATTTAAATTGGCCCCAGTTGGTGGCCACGTTTATCGCAGTGTCAGAAACGCTGCTCCGGTCACATAGGGTCCAAGTGAACAGACAGTTCGGGCACTCCAGGAAATGTGACACATTATGTACAGGCACTTAACTCGCACCGGTAGTTCGATGGATTAATAATACCCCATTTTAACAAATTATATTTCCAATGGCCTACTTGGGTACGCAACCGATTCAGTGCCTTCCATATAATGCCGCCTCCACACGCTTGTTGTTTGCCACAAACAGTGGCGAACGCAAAACACTGCCACAATCACCCAACACAAATACGGCATCCACAGGGTTGCCGAACGTGCTAGTATATTCCGGATTGGCAAACATGGCAGTGATTCCTTTCGGGTTAACCCCAGCAGACCAATCAGATATTTTTCCTTACAATTTAGCTTAGGATACACAAAATGTCATGATTCGTAAATTTGACCACCACTATTAACTCCGTCCCCCGCCCGCAAGCTCGCGCGTACTTCTGAACTGAACAAGCGTCTGGATACATCGCAAACATGTTTGTCAAACACCGTTTGATTTGCACAAAAACCGACAGCGATGCCGAACACGGGCGAACTAAAACAAACACAGGCAAACACAAACAAACACCCATCCACACGTTCGTGTGTGTTGTTTTGTGTTTGCTGTTTGCAATTGTTCGCCAAGCGTGTGGAGGCGGCTTAAGCCACTAACAATTCATGACCAAGAGGCAAATGTTTCTATAATAAAGGTAGATAGTGATATTTTAATGGAAAATGTCCGCGAACTTTTGGACCTCCCTATGTATTCAATATAACAAACAATATACCTACTAATCGTAAAGCCAACAGAATATAAAGCTTCAAAGTTTAAGTTAAATCATTATCGACTCAATAAGACTAGTTAGTATTTGTGACTCAATAATAAGACCCTCTACTTATTAAATAAAAGCATCTGTTTTCTTAAGCATCAATGCAATGTAAAGATGATAAACAAACATACGTTCAGTATAGATACAACATACTGACAATCTCGATATTTTTTATCGATAGACCCAAGTCTAACTTATATTGTTAATCAAGAATATTGCAACCACAGATATAAATCTAACTAGATGACGCAATTGTATGTACGTGTCAAAAAACGGCATAAAACTACGAACAATGATCGTAATCTGAGCTTTTCATTTAGCATTATCGGCACCGGCAATCCACCGAAATCTAGAAAAATGCCTTTTTATGCCATATTGAGCTGTAAATACTGTATAGAAAAAGTTGGCTGAGGCACAGATAATATAATACTAGCATACAGATGCCTCATCCCATACAAAAAAACCGTGCCGACGTAACTAGCGTTTTTCATCTGCTTAATCTTGTTATAGTTGTGAGTACATCAATCGCTCTCGATCCCGTTTCACGGCAATAGATGGTGTTAGCAGCGCCTTGAAAGTAAAAGGGTTTACGAGGTTCGTGAATATTTTTTTCTTTAAATACAGTGAAGGTTCGTTTTATGGTATTTTTTTGCACGTTGTTACAGTTTTTTTGCACCAATATGTGTTAAAATGCAAATTTTAACAATCGACTTGAATGCCTCAGAAATTTAAAAATACGCCATCTATGGCATCAATTTTAAATGATCCGTTCAAATAATCTTTGAAATGAGAATTAAGAGCCCAATATTCCATAATTTTGTACTTAGGAGAGTTAATTAAACAAGAACATACAATGTTTATGTTCAATTCCAGATAATGTTAATTTTACACACAATTCTATTGAATTGTGTGTACATGTCGCGTCATCTAGTGAGATTTATTTGAACCAAATATTCTTTCTTAGCAATGAGATCCCGTGGCTGAGGCATTGGAAATATTTTCTTTCATTGGTAAACAAATTTGTTTTTAATTGTGTGTGAGAAAGTGGCACGCTTGGTTTTTGCGTTACCTAGTTAGATTTATGTCTGTGATTGCAATAAATATCGTATTGTAAACGCAACATCGAGGAGTAACATAGGTACTTAATGAAAAACAGATTCTTAAACGTATGTACAATTTATGTATTGTCTGCACATACGTCTTTATCGACAATATTGTTGTTAATAGTGATGTCTGCAGTATCTACATTGACTAAATCGCTATGTTATATATGTCAGAGTGTGTGAAGCACACGCAACGCAGTCGGAATTATTTATATTCAGATCATTTTCCACATTAATACAACCACAACACAACACTTAAAGAATCAATACATTTTGTACATTTTGTTAAATCTACGTTGGCTTGATTCTTATTATTACTTAATACACAATTAACTAGAAAAGCTTTCGTAATTATAGTTTGAGCCGTTTCATTAAAGGATTCCTTCGATCCAATATTACAGAAAGGGACAACACAATATAATAATCTAGTTAATTTACCCTCTCTTTGCACTTCTACATAAATCCGAACTATTTTATAAAAATACTGATACATTATTATAAAGTACACAAAATTGATAGGATACAAAAGCTTTGCTTTGAAACAAATACTTGATAATGGCACATAAGCTTCTGAAAGGCATGGAAGTGTTGCCACAAACTATGAAGGAGGGTGGCCAATAAAAAAAATGTTTCCTACAATTTTTTCAGAGTATTTAATTTTTATTAACATAGGCCGATATAGGTTTAAAACAAGCCGTAACTGCTGCCTCAAATAGTAAATTTCTTAGCATTATAATTAAGTATTGTTTTAATAAAAAAAAAACCCTAATTGTTATTCAAACCGAATTTCGTCTCAAGATGAGACTGTCACCAAAATATAGCTCAAAAAATTTAATTAATAGATATCATCAGTTTATTTTTAAAAGCTGGCGAAGTATAGATATTTTATATCTTTATAAATATAACTTTCCTTTTTCAGAATGCAGAATAAAATATTGATTTTGAACGCATCTGTAATTATTAACGTTACTAGAGAAGTCCATACTTCAGCTTAGATCGAAATCTTTTTTTTAATCGAAATGAAATCCCAGGCAATGTCAACTGTTTAAAAGTAATGATTTTACATCGATACTGAATATTATTGATCGAGTAAGTGGCCTCCCTATTTTTGACAAGTAATATAAATAAAAGAAAGATTGACATTGCCAGTTTTCTGCGCAGTGCTGCGCGTTGTAGTTTAGCGACGACTCTGTGTTCTGTGCAATTTTGTGCGATCTTGAACACGCACAGATTTATTTGACTTATGCAAAAAAAAAACAGCTGGAAAGCCTCTTAATTCCACATTCCAGCCACAGATTAATAATATAGCACCTAACCTCAAAAACATATTTCTTAATTACTTGAATTTCCCATGTTTTAAAAATATATTGAATGCCGTACTTAGTAACTTTTATATAACCGAATGAAACAACGCATGTTCCATCAAGAGACGTTTTGTTAATTTTCTCTAGTCCAAGCATCCATATTTTGAGTTAACAAAAAAGGCGTAGAAATAAAAAGAATAAGTCTTCCGTACCTATCAACCTCATGCCATAGAGTTACACAGTAACTTCCTTAATCTAAAGTCTGTGGTTCGTGATGTCTCTTCTTGTAGTCCATGACCATATTGAGCACTTTGTTCCTCACCTGATCCAAAGCTTTGTACATGTCAGCTGTGAACGGCTCGAAGTCTTGGTGCTTTTTCTTTCGTCTGTAGATGCCCTCTTTGTTTGCCATCGCGCAGTTCATGTCAGCCTGAAAAATAAGTAGTACTAAAATGTCAAGATAAAACCCAAAAAACAAATCTGAATTAATCAGAATGGAAAAAATAAATCACTAGCTGTCCCCCGCGGCTTCGCTCCCGTTACCTTCATGTCATTCGTTCATCACCTACAAATCTTTTTTATATACAAAATGTAGCCTATGTCCTTCCTCAGGATGCCATCTATCTCCTTGCCAATTTCATTGAATTCCGTTCAGTGGTTTAGGCGTGAAAAGGTAACATACAGACAGAGTTACTTTCGAATGTATTATATTAGTATGGATAATTCCCAGACCTCTGTATTAGGCCGAAAAGCAAGCAACCTACGTGTCACTCGTGTTATGTGCCTGAACTAGGTAATCCTGTGTTTCAGGCGCATATGCTCCTTATATTTCAGGGAAACAATTAATAGTACATTCGGAACGATGGACGCTCAAAAACACTCACCTCAGTAACATTATAGTTCAAGAAGTCCAGTATTCCCTGCAATGCGTGCCTGGTGTCGCGTACCAGGACTTCATAGAACACGATGTGCAGTGGCCCAGGGAACCTGGTCAGCCACAGCTCATGCAGAGTCTCCCACGCCGTCAGCTGTGTCGACACGTAGGTTGCCCAATCTGAGAAGATGCAGCGTATCATGTTAATTTTGTCAGCCTAGTGTTACTCAAGTCCCACTAAACCGCAGCTGCCACAGTGGTTACAGACCAGCGCTCGCGCAAAAAGCCTAAGTGGAACAGAGTTTCCAGCAGACTTAAATTTAGCAACAAAGTATTCTCACATATTGGCCCTCATCTAAAAATCCTCCCCATGACCAAGTTTGGGTGCAAAAAACAAGTTCGGGATTGGCTACTAGGAAGTACTTAAAATGAAACAGCAAACCTACTAGCAATTTAATGTTAACACACCATACACACCATTGCATACACACCATTGTATACACACCATTGCATACACACTATCACATACACACCATTGTATACACACCATTGCCTACACACAATTGCATACGCACAATCACATACACTCATTGCATACACACCATCTCATACAAACCGTTGTGTACACTCCATTGCATAGACACATTGCATACACTCCATTGCATACACACCATTGCCTACACACCATCACATACACACATTGCATACACACCATCACATACACACATTGCATACGCACCATCACATACACAACATTGCGTACACCCCATCACATAAACACATTGCGTAAACACCATTGCATACACACCATAGCAAACACACCATCAGATACACATATTGTATACACCCACCACATACACTCCATTGTATACACACCATTGCATACACACCATCACATACACACCATTGCATACACACCATCACATACACACCATTGCATACACAATATCACGTGGTCACCATTGCATACACACCATCATATACACACCAGCAAAATATGCAAATAACACGGTGTGAAAATTCAAGCCAACCAAGTTATTTAGACAACTTCCAGTCTCGACGTCGGCAAATATTTGACGGATTTTCGGATTTTTACAGTATAAAGTGCAATTACAACAGGACCTAAAGCGTTTATTGGGAGGATGAAGTCCTAGCAGTTGTCTAATTGTCTTGGTCGGTAAACACGGTTTTTAAACAATCATGATAAAAATAGCTCTTTTGGCCATCAGTCAATTTACAAGTCTGGGGCACATGTGAGAGGCCAAATGGTTTATGTTGCATTAAATTGGATTCTCCGCTAAAAAACAGATCTCACCACGAATCGAATACGAATCTTTGAGTGTGTTTCGCTATTCCCCAAAGTTTCGGATTTCGCCATCCACGCCAACTTGGGCAATTCATGCTGCATTTCCTTTCATTGCAAAATAACTTATTATCTTCAAAAACATATCAACATAGATTAGTTTACCTGTTTTCTTATGTTCATGAGATTTCTTTTTAAATGCTGATTTTGGTGCAGTTCCTATGTGTCCTCTGTGAAGTCTATGGAAATCAGCCTGAAAACAGAACAATATTTTAATATTGTACCTTTATGCAGAAATATTTACTACAATAGAAATTAATATGGTACTTAAGGCGGTACCCCGAGCAAAACGCCGCGCAAGCCGTTTTTTGTGCTGTTTTTAGGAGCTATCTACTCGTTATTTAAAAAGAAATATCAATTAATAAAAATACATTAAATTTCTACATAATATTGATTCTAAAATGGTAGATTTAGTTTTTTTTTAAATGTTGTATATATTTCACTAATCTACTTCCAAAAAAACATAAAAATGAGAAATAATAATTGATATTATGCATCTCCTCGTAAAGTGTTCATTGATTATTTTTTGTACTAACACTAATGGATAGACAATTTAATAACGAACATTTTTGTAGAATTAGTTTTTTCAAAAGACCAAAATTCGATTTTATAAAGATTTTATTCTAAAATCTGGGCGTATTCACTACTGTAATTCATGCGCCACCAGTGCCGCTAGACCAATAGGAACGCTCATATCTCATGCCGATTTTTTGGTCAGGGTACCGTCTTAACATCAAATGAATGAAATAGCAATAAATGGATATTGTACAAAGACAGTCAGAATGGGGGATGATTCCTAGGTAACAAAAGTTATTTTTTTATCATTCATTTCAAAAACCATTATTATATTTGGTCTGATTGTTAGAATATCTTGAAGAAACCTCCTTTTTTGAAGTCTGTTAAAAATACAGGACAACGTATTTTTTATTTATCAAATCAATAAAAATTACAAAGACAAAGTGCATCAAAGTATGTGCATAACGCCAGCTTCCTCATAAGTGTAAGAATAATTATATCTATGCCAATATATAAGGCATAATAGCAGCAATCAAAGTACCGAGTCTTTATTTAGCTGCCACAAAAACTTCGTTAATATAAGTAGTTTAGTATGTGTCAGCTGTCACACTTATCTGGGCAAACAAATTTCATTCAAAAAATCCAGACAACGAGACGAAGTAACTAGACGTGTGAACCTAACCTGGAACAAGTTCTGGAGTTACAAGGAAGTTCTAAAATCAAATCTCCCTGTCAGCATGAAGAAAAAAGTTTTAGATTCATGTATCTTACCATGTCTCTCATATGCATCACAAACCTGGATTTATAACAAACACACTAAGAATAAGATACTAACAACTCAAAGATCCATGGAGCGCAGCATACTGAACCTGAAATTAAAAGACCGAAAAAGAAATAAAGACATAAGGGAAACAACCAAAGCAATTGACGCTCTAGAACACTGCAAAAAACTCAAATGGAAATGGGCAGGCCATATTGCACGCATGTGTGATGATAAATGGACAAAACGGATAACAACATGGAATGGCCCAACAGGCAAGAGGTCAAGAGGTAGACCAGCAGATAGATGGCTCGATGAGATACAGAAGACTGCAGGACTAGACTGGATGGAAATAGCGAAGGACAGAACCGTGTGGAGAGAAATGGAGGAGGCCTTTACTCGTTGAGAGGTCCTTATTGGCTAACACTAATAAACTATTATAAAGTGATGATGCATGTTAATCGTAAATAATTATTATGCATGTTAATATTAAGAAAAACAATTGTTATTTTAATTAATAAGGAATAAAGAGGCTTTTTTATTTTTTATTTTTATTTTATTAGTATGTGTCAGCTGGAGTGACGTCACCACAGCTTCCTCATTCAATACAGGCAAACCAGTGATGTTAGGGTTTTGGACTATAGTCAAAAAAATAAGGCATAATAGCTGCACATGGAAGGAAAGAACTGAACGATAATACTTGAAAAGTGTTGAAACTACTATCAAAAAACGTGTGTGTAAGCTGGAGTGACGTCACCCCAGCTACCATGTCATATCTTCCGATCAAAATAAGTTATGCTTATTTATTATAGCTCAAAAATTAAGGTATAATAGCTGCCAATGGCAGCAAAATTTTCAAATCTGTGGTCAAAATACTCTTTTAGACCGACAAATACAAGTATGTGTAAGCTGGAGTGACGGCACACCAGCTGCTCATGTCATATATTCCGAACGAAAAAAGATATGTTTAAGCATTATAGCTTAAAACATAAGAAATAATAGCTGCCAGTGATCAATTTAGTAAAAACCGGGAGCGATCACCGCATGGTAAGAAGTACATTGAACATTAATGTTAAGCTTGAACGGTATCGACTGATGAAGTCCACACCATCCAGCACAGATCCAGGTTCAAAACCCCAAGAGCTTTCAACTCGAACTCCAGAATTGTTTTGAGTGTCTAGAGAGCTCCGTGGACGATTACAAAGGTGGGTTCGTGGAAACTCTCCATACGATTGGGTCTAAGTTCTTTAAGACCCGTCTTACAGATAGAAACAAAAAGCTCTCTGATGCTACTCTATGTTTATGAGAGGCATGAGGTGATCCTGCAGTCTTCTGATGAGACTTGCAAATAACGGCAGCTCAATAAACGGATCTATGAATTCTTGAAAAGAGACCTCCGCCATTTTAATACCGAGCTTTATTAAAGACGCGATTGAGCGAAAAAAGGCTCCAAGGTATTTTAGTAGTAGACCACATACATACGCTGCGGCAGGTTATACAGAATACCGAAGAGTATAACCTGCTTCTCTGCTTCGCGTTTTTGGACTACGAGAAAGCCCTCGATTCGATCGAAACCTGGGCTATACCCCAGTCTCTCCAACGGTGCCAGATCGACTACCGGTACATCGAGGTATTGAAGTGTTTGTACAAAAACGCCACCATGTCATTTCGTCTTCAGGATCAGATTTCGAAACCTATCCTTCTCCAGCGCGGTGTGAGACAGGGAGACGTCATTTCACCTGTTCACTGCTGCGCTGGAGGATGTCTTCAAGGTTCTGGACTGGAGGGAGCTAGGCATCAACGTTAATGGCGAGTATATTACTCATCTTCGGTTTGCCGACGACATATTGCTCATGGCTGAGACCATGGAGGCCCTCAGTACAATGCTCGAAGACCGAAGTGTTGCCAGTAACCTATGGTACCGAGTCGTGGTCGCTCACAATGGGCCTTATCAGAAAGCTTGGAGTCACCCAAAGAGCAATGGAGAGGGTTATGCTCGGAGTTTCCATGCGTGATCGCATCAGAAATGAGGATATCTGGTGAACAACAAAAGTTACCGACAATGACCGAAGAATTGCGAAATTTAAGTGGTAGTGGGCAGAGCACATTTCTCGCAGAACGGATGGCCGATGGGGCCGAAAAGTTCTCGAAAAGGCACCGGCAGACGATGCGTTGGCAGGCCTCCCACTAGGTGAATTGATGACCTGGTTAAGGTTGCGGGAAGGCGCTGAATGCGAGACGCACGGGATCGGTCAATGTGGCGACGCTTGGGGAGAGCTATGTCCAGCACTGGACGTCTTTCGGCTGAAATGATGATGATGACGCGAATTTTCAACGCACTGTATCGTCGTTATTTATTTACATGACAAAATAAGAAATACGTGTCCAATATTTTTATTAATCCACCATCATCATCCCTATTAATAAATAGATACTGGTCACATTAAACAGTAAGCAAAACAATAATAATTACCATTACCAAAAACCTCCTGTGTGGCACTGTCACCCTGGTAGGCCTGGTAAGAGCACATGAAGCAGAGTGAGAGTGAGTGGGTGTGAGTGCAACTAAAATGGTTAAAAACAAGGCATTTCATTCAAACAGCGGCAAACATAAACTGAAAATTTCCACAAAACATAAACAAATATTATTAATGGGATAGTAGTAGTAATGAATAAAATTAACAGATTTATGTAATATATTATGTTAGGGTTTTGTAAGATAGATGAAGAACTTCAAATCACCTAGGTTGTCCAAAATTTAATATTAGGAGTTATTATATAACTAAATCTATACTAATATTATAAAGCTGAAGAGTTTGTTTGTTTGTAGGGTAGGTAGTGTTGGTAGGGTAGGTTGGGTAAGTAGGGTAAGTAGGGTAGGTAGGGTAGTTAGTGTAGGTAGGCTAGGTAGGGTCCCCCCCGGAGGGTTCCCGCATTGTCGAGGCGGGGGGGCTCAGTAGCCATGGCTTGGACAACCACGGTGAAGCGAAGAGGAACTCGGGTTCCTCTTCGAGGGGCCGCTCGTCAGGGCTTTTGCCGATAAGCCGACGACGTAGCGGCCAACATGTAGGTTGCGTTGTTGCCTAGGCGACATCGCAACTGAGGCGGGCCGCGATGTGGTATGGAAGGCATCGCGGCTGAGGGTTGGAGGCCGCGGCGGGAGAGGAGTGCCGGTATTACGGTGCGCCGCTCGCCCTACCCTCCGCGGCCTGCACGGGGACGCCACCGTCTGATGGCGGACGCGGTGGGGCCGCAGGGGAGGAGGAGCGTCGGTATAGCGTTGGCCGCTCTCCCTATCCCCTGCGGCCGAAAAGTGGTAGGTGGCGGGGCCACTGTCCTGACCCGTTACAGGGGGACCAAGTGTGCCATACACGGGGTCGTCTGGCGCCCATGTGCTGGTTTGGTCCCCAGGGTGGTCACGGCGTACAGTGTGTTCTGGTGCGCCGGTGATGGGGGGTTAACCCCAGAGGAGGGTCCGGAGACGGACAGCCGCGGCGGGTTCGCGGATGTATGCTAACGCGTTCCCGTGTTCCCGCCATAAGCGGCACAGGAGGACACCGTGGAGTTTTAGTGGGTTAGAGTCCCACATAACTGCGCTATCTCCCCGTGGTAGCGCAGTATGCATGAGCATTTCTCCACGTAAAAAAAAAAAAAAAAAAAAAAAGGTAGGTAGGGTAGTTAGGGTAGGTAGGGTAGTTAGTGTAGGTAGGCTAGGTAGGGCAGGTAAGGCAGGTACGGGAGCGAAGCAGCGGGGGTCAGCTAGTTATATAATAAAATGTTTTATTATCCTCATCTATCACCACAAGATCACAAGCATGATCTTGAAGTACCTAACCACAAAACACAATTATTTCCCAAATAACATAAAATGTTATACATATAAATTCAAATACACTCAACTGTTTGGGATTAAACACATGGTCTCAGGTTTTGGCAAGATTATTTATACAAAACAGAAAACATTTCGTCAACAATATTTTATTATATAGGTATACATCTCTATCTATTCATTCTCACATGATTAGATCACAATGAAATGGATTTGTAGAAGCAGTCTGTTGGTTTAATCAGAGATATCACTTGCTCTACGAAAATCGCCCTTAGGTGCTGCTATATAAGGCACTGCCATTGCCAAATTAATACTAATGATATGTGGTTGATTATACAATGGAAAATCAATAGAATGAATAATTCATTCATGAAGATAATCACAATGGAACAATTACACTCTTCGGTGTTTTAATAGGTTCATAAATCTATATGAAACATTAATGGCTGTTTTATTGTGACAAAACAGTGAGGTCACTCCGCGAAGTCTATGAAGCCCCCAGGTAGCCTCTGTGATTTTGGGCGAAGCCAGACTGGCTATGTTAGCCAGGACTTCCTATGCTCTATGAGATTCTAAGGGCCAGCGTTCTGATTGGTTGAGACTGCTGAGAAACTTCCAATCGGAATGCTGTACTTGCGTAAACTGAGTTTAGTTGTACTAATCGCAATTTGTTTAATTGGTGTATTCGGCCCTAAGTGTGCAAAATGGAGTCCCTATTACTGTACACTATATTTAAAAAAGCAGATTCATAAATTTGTCATACATTTACATAATATTTCTAGGCAGTGTCAATTCTCATTTGACATAACAATAAATACCACCTTGAGTTAAGGTCATAATAATTTACATAAAACAAGTTTCTATTATGACTATTATAATTGCATACAAGGCCTTCTTAAATTATGTACAAAATTAATACAATTTAGTAGCAAAACAGTTCAACAGTCAAACTATAAAATATATGCTCGATCTTTGACATAAGTCTTGATTGCTTACCAATATAGCATCCCTGGGGTTTCGTATTAGTAGAATAGCGGAATGGAACTTATTGGAATCCATTGGGACAGCATGAGTCTTCACCACAAGCACAGAGCCATCTGTTACGTTCTCCGCAGGGAAGCCGTGAACTCTTAGCCCATAGTCCATGTATATAGAACCTGTTACCACACCTGAAAATATTTTATAGAAGTTGAAAAAAAATGATACACATTCAACACACACGACAGCAAGGCCACAACAGTAAAGCTCCCCCAACACATCTTTATTGCAGGCTACATATTTTATGTAGTAGACGCGCTTCAATTGATAATCTATTAAACACGTAATTATGACAAAAAATCTTTACGAAAACACCCTGATTCGAACAGTAAAACTCCTATAAGTTTTGACAGCTGAACGGATTTTCATCAAACACAGCTAAGAACACTATCAATAAAGTCACCATTCAAACGAAATCAAAATCAGTTCATCCATTTAGCCGATGCCACAGACAGATACACAAATACACACTTCAAACTTATAACACCCCTCTTTTTCCATCGGAGTTTAAAAATGCAGGTATAATGTGTTTAGATAAATACCAGACTAAACAAGCAGACAACCCAATTTTAAATTAATTGTTGTTGCGAAGAGTCGTTCAGTTGAAAAATTATTTGCTTGTCTGTCTATGATATTTTGGATCACACGAACTGGTAAAATGGTTTCTAGAATAATGAAGCAGTCCGCCTCAATAAAACAACTCCCTAGCAACCAACATTTTCTCATAGAATCACTAGGCTATTGAAAATGCAAATATTACTTTTATTAATAGGCATTAGGCTCACTTCACCTCACGTGACACAAGGCAATTTAATGGATTATTTACCTGTAACTTGTTGCAGCAGGTATCTGAGCCATGTGTTCCCACTACCAGGGTACGACACCAGCGCGACCACGTCAGGAGACGGCGGCGACAGCCACCGAAGCTCACTGCACCAGTTCAGAGGCGGATCGTGACGAAAAGCGAAGTTATTCATATACCCGCCCCCATAATAACCACCCCGCGAACCATGCAAAGGACTCAACATAAACAGAATTATCGAGAAATACAACATCACCACCGCAGCCGCAAGGAGAAATATCGATCTGCGCGACATTATTGCTAATGTATACTCAATTCTCCTCAGAATAAACATTTTTTTTATTCATGATTTCGTGATAATTGTGCACCTCCCCACTTTGTGTTTTGTTTTCGTTATCATGTTGGTTTCACTAGGATAGACAGAAACTTTCACTAGTTTTTAGATGCCTGCTTAGTTGAAGTACATATTTACAGTGTTTTCAGTTAACTTTTCGTAATTTAGACACCGTTTTTTCCAATTTTGGTAAAATATAAATAAATCGTAACTTTTCATTGACAGAAAATTTTGACAGGCGTTATTTTTGTGCGCTAAAAATGTTGCTATATGAAAATGAAAACTATAAGCAATAATTAAAAAAATCAAAAAACCCGACTGCTTCAAAAGCGAACTAAAAAGTCGTAAACAAGGAAAAAATCATGCTGTGCAGTCGGAGGATACATATTCGCCGGCTGGCTGACCAAAATCTGGTGTATCCTCCGCCTGCACAGCATGATTTTTTCCTTGTTTACGACTTTCTAGTTCGCTTTTGAAGCAGACGGGTTTTTTGATTTTTTTAATTAAGTTTTTTATTTATAACTTTTTAGTTAGTTTTTTCGAATTAGATACATTTAAACATATAAGTGTTATATATTTTTGAAATCACCTCTTAAAACCCTTTATTTTGATACCCCACACGATGGGTTTGGAAGAAAAAAAAAATTTGGGCCCCCACAATATGGCACCCAAAATCCGCCATTTTTCTATTATCCAATTTTAATGTAGCCTATGACACTCGCAGAGTTAAGACGCATCGATTGACGTACGAATCATCAAAATCGGCCAACGCGTTTGGTCTCTGGAACGCCACATAGGAACAAACATACATACATACATACATACATACATACATACATACATACTTACATACATACATACATACATACATACATACATACATACATACATAGACTGATAAACACATTACCCTCCTTCGGCAGTCGGGTAAAAAGAAGGTTAGAATCAAAGATTACTATTATATACAGGTTAGAATAGGTAGAATAGTTCTAGTATTATAATTTCTTATCCAGTAGTTTTTATTATTTGAATTTTTTAGACAGTGCTGAACTACTGCTTACATTGTTTATTAAAAGTAATAAGCGCCACTGTAGCAGGTAAATATCGTAACGAAATTTGTCTTCTTCTTTGCTATTTAATACAAACTAGGTAGGTATTATACATGAACTTTGGATTTGGTTGGTCAGATGGTAGCGGACAAATATTGCACAGGCTACTTAGAGATACTTACAGATAATATACTACATAGACCACTTAGAGATAATATTGTGGGGCCTAAAATCCGATTCATTAGCGGCAATCGAGGTAGCTTTCCAGTCTTTCTCTATTTTTCGCTTAAAAATGCCCAAAAAGGAGGCGGTACTATGTTCAACTGTAGTTCTTCTTGTGGATGTTCACCGATAAAATACATTTTACCAAAAAATGTAACAGATCTATAAAGCAAAACACTGAATTGTAAAATAACTTTCTTTTAGGAAGTCGGTGAAACACTTCAGTATATTAAAATGTACTCTGTAACCATAGATAGACACCATCATCCCTTTTCAAAATCTACCCTCTTTTTTTGTTGGTCTGAAAAGAGTGAACTATTGAGGTTTGCTGGTTAGCAGACATGGCAACTGCCAGTTCTGCCCAGTTAATGGCAGTAGGCTCGCTCTCTAATACATGGGAGTGGTGAGACAAAATAACATTACACGTTCGGGAGTTGATAGTGTGGCGAGGGGCCGCTTTTTTCAATCTGAAATTAATTGATTCTAACATTACTGAAGGTTCCTTTCTGAGTGATACTGTCAGTGCAGGGTGTATTGCCGCGTCTGAGGCAGTAAGAATGGCTACTCCAATCGAAGATAATAGTGGCGATGAAAGCGCCACTAACGGTGTATTCGCGACATACGCCGCCGCCGTTGCAAGCTCCAATAACGCCGCTGTCGGTGTAAGCGCCGAGAACGTCGCTGCCGCCGGTGGAAGCGCTGATAACGCCGCCGCCAATCCAATCGCAATGAATGCTGCTGGCGATGTGCCTCCACCACTGGCCGAAAAGCCTACTGGCTTGCCTTCGGGCAAGTACAAACTTGTTGGATGGGATATAGACACCACATGTAGAAAGTCAACTGGCGAGATCTTTCAGATCGCCGCATATTCTTACCCTGAGTACAGGTACTCGCAGTACATAATGCCCCACAGGCAACTGAACCCGGAAACTTCTCGCCGCCATAACGTCAAAATCATCATCGGCGGACGCAGCCGTATGCTGATGGATAATGTCAAAAATAAGGTAGTTAAAACCATGCCGGAAATAGTAGCACTCACAGACTTCTTAAACTGGCTGGAGGAAATAAGATCCAAGGAAATGATTATCCTGATGTACCACGACGACAACGGACATCGTTTGAAACCGACCGTGCTCATTCAAAGTCTGAACCGGTACCGCTTATTTGATCGCTTCAAGACGATAGTAGCCGGGTTTACCGACAGCTACGCACTATGCGTGGAGAAATGCCAGGGCACCATTAACTCGCTGTCTCTTGAAGTGCTAACTAGGCTGCTGGTAGGGGACGACGTTCGTACGGCCACTGCGTCGGAAAGGGCCGTTGCTACGTACAAATTAATCGAGCAACTGGGTAATGAACAAGGCCACTATCCGGATGAAGTAATAATCTCGCCCAGCAAAGAGATGATGGAGTACGCACGCGAATTTGCTCGTCCCGTTAGAACTGAGGTTGAAGCTCTCGAATCTCTTACCGATTTCTTAAAATTGTACAATTAGATAATTATAATAATAACTTATGTTCAAGAATAAAAAATAAGCAGTATTATTCGGTTTTTTTCTTGATAAATTGATTTGCTGTCTTTTATTTCCTACATGTTTATAATATTTTTTTAGGGTAAGAACGCTATTTTAGGTTATGGAATGTAAAACCAGTTATAGATTCAGTATATAAACATTTTATTAAAAAGAAAACAGTTTTATTTATTGTGATAAGTTAGTAAACCTTAGCTTTCTTAGTAATGTGTGACAGTTCTCTATGTTCCCAGTACATATTTCTAAATACATTTGCAATGGCAAAACTCTCGGCGAATTTATTTGCAAGAGTATTTTTCTGGCAGTGACTAAATCACCTCTCAAAATATGACAGACTGCTGCCTTGGCCCACACACTGACTGCTATCATATCTCTCATTTGATATGGCAACACTGACACCAGGTCGTGGATCATGGGCGGGTGTAAATGCTCAACTGCATCTGCTATTCTGTCTAGATTTATAAGTGCTTCCGCTGCATAAATGTGTGCCCATGCTTTGTGGCTACTAGATGCCTCTGTCTGACTTAACAATTCATTTGCACTCATCAAAGCAGATAAAGGATCCTGTAGATGTAGTAATACATAACTCTGGAGTACAAAGGTGGAGTTTTTCAGTTCACACCTCTGTTTCCAGTTGATCGGTGGGCCCGGAGGTGCTTGAATAATAGGTGCAGTAGTATCAGCTGGGGCTTCTTGATTCGGTAGTAATGTTATTGCATTTCTTAAACATAATGCTGCAAATTCTAACGATAATGAGGGTATGGCAAATGATTCCCCTGATGTTGAATATTTTTCCTTCCCTTCCTTTGACAATAATACACGTGTGTGTGGACCACTGCCGAGTTTCTTTACAGTGTATTGCTGTGCTTCTTCACTGCAACACTTCTTTACACAACATTCTGCTAAGTGGAGCCAGATACGAGGGTTGTTGGGGTAGTGCCGGGCTGCCTCAACTAAACACTCAAAGGCACCTTCCGAGTTATTAGCTGCCAGTAACGCTAGCCCCAAATTAAAAACATACAGAGGTCTGTCTCTACACGCTATTAACTTTTCACTATCCTCACATTCCATTGCCTTGAAGTGTTCCTTGACTGCATGTTGAAAGTATTTTGATGCTAAAAATGGTTTCTTTATTGATAAATATATGACTCCAAGGTTGTTGTTGATGGCTGCCCATATGTCTTCTCCCTGCGTTTTCAAATCGTAATTATATTTGAGTGTTCTGTATTGACCTAGTGTAGTGGCTGCGTCTTTGACATCACCGTTCAGATATTGTTGTTGAGCTATAATAAACACATTTTCTATTGAGTCAGGTTTGAGATTTAACTTTACTTTCTGTCCTAATAACAACTGAGCTCTACTGACAAGCCTTTCAAACAGATCACTCACTTCATTGTTAGCTTTTAGAGAGTCACCATGTGCCTTTGCTATGTCTAATGTTTTCTCATAAGTTCTTCTGCACAGAGAAGCCTCTAGCAATAGCAGGACAATTTGTTGAAATAATTTATTGTCTTTGATATTCTTACAACCAAGTAATCTCTCTAGGAGGACTGTACATTGATAGTAGTATCTCGAATGGTATAATACCACTGCAGAATTGTATAATAAGAAGGGTGAACTGAGGTCTTTCGTGTCAATGTCTGGAAATGCGAAGCCTGTTAACTGTGCGATAGCTTTCTTTAACTTATCCACGTTTTTCATGTCGCTTATCATGAACTCGACTACTGCTTTGTTGTGCTGCACTCGTTTATTGCTCGTGCCAACCAACGTTTCCAATTCATTGAGGTGTTGTAATGCTCCTGTGTAATCCTTTTTTACATAACACTCATGTGCGAGCATTACTGGTTCGTCCTTTGTGTTGGCCATTGCTTTTTAATTTAAACAACCTGAAAAACTTTTAGGGATGATGATTTATATTTTTGTTTACCCGAATAGGTCGATTTTTCCACTATTCGTGAGCTGAGTATTCGGCAAATGACAATCAGATTGACATTTATTATTTGACATGAACGGAACGCTTGTCAATTTGACATTTTTGTTTTTTTTTTTATCTGGTTTTGAAACCAGATTTATTGAACACCTAATATTTTTTTACATACAATACGTTTTCACGTCACGCGTTTTTTCCATGGGGTAAGCAGAGGACTACAGAAAGGATTGGTGAATGTGTTTAAAATGCTGGACTGGGAAGGACGGGCTATTAACATAAACGGTGAGTACATCTCACACCGGAGATTTGCAGATGACATCGTCCGTCATAAAGTCATATTGGCTGACTCGGTGTAAGTCTTGATTTCAAAATTGTTTTTCGGATGAACTTGGACCAAACTTTGGTTATGTTCAACTTACACGTTACTCCGGGACTGATTGTGGTCAATGGCGGTGTTTTTTTATTTTATTTATTTATTTATAACAGCTTAAACTATCATTACAGGTTTTACCCTAATGCGACAGCTAAGAACTTAAAACTAATAACCTTAATTATATATGTACTTACAACTAAATTAGAAAAAAATAAATATAAATAAAAACATTATTAAATTTAAAAAAAAAAACATATCAAAACACAATTACTAACAAAAACATAGTACAAAAATAAAGTTAAAATTAAATATTATTTTGCTTGTAGCATAACATAAATAGTAATACCCTTGCGAATTCACTAAAACAACATGTAAACACATCAATCTTAGTTTGAAGTTCGTTGATGGTACGGATAGCTCTGGTAAGGGGTGCCTTGGCAAGCAGGTTAGTTCTGGCTGTAGGTACCAGCAGCAGCGGCGGGCTGCGCCGCCTCCACACGTAGCGGTCCGGCACACACAGACTCAAGCGCTGCAATACTCCCGGGTGACTTTCCACTCCACGAAGCACCCTCACCAAGTAGGCGACCAGCGTAAACTCCCGTCGGACATGCAGTTGATTATAGCCAACCATGCCCAGGACAAACAGAGTGGGATACATCAGTGGGTAAAACGGATATACCCCATATAATTTCTTGTACAAATGGCGCGTGAACTTGTTCTGAACGCGCTCCAGCATTACAGAGTACTTAGCTTCATGTGGAGCCCATATGACCGCACTATGTTCCAGATGACTCCTGACTAGTGCATCATACAGGACCCTAACTGATGTGATGTTTGTGAAGCTTTGTGTCTGTCTCAGAACAAATCCTAAGTTTCTGTACGCCTTCTTACAGATCTTTGTTACATGCTCACGGAATGTCAGATCGGGAGTCATGAAAACACCCAAGTCTCGCACCTCCGTGACTCGTTGCAGTGGCGCCGCGTCCACCATGTACTCATAGAGCAGAGGTGCACGAGCACGGGTGAAACTCATCAACGAGCACTTGGATACGTTGAAGTACAGTTTGTTTTCATGGCTCCATTGTACTATCCGATCGATGTCTTCCTGTAGGCGCCGGCAATCAGACTCGGACCTAATCTCAAGCAGCAACTTGAGGTCATCAGCAAATAATAAACAAGCGCCATGTCTTACGACTTCCGGCAAATTGTTTATCATAATAATAAATTCTAGAGGCCCCAAGTTGGTGCCCTGACTTACACCCGACCAAGTGTAATATAAGTCGGATTCACATCCGTTGCAGTCCACATACTGCTGTCTGCCTTGCATGTAACTGGCGAAAAACCGCAATAGATGCTGGGTGCATCCGACCTCTGCTAGCTTCCGCAGTAAGATGTCATTGTCCACGGTGTCAAAAGCTTTTCTAAAGTCAAAATAAGCTGCGTCCACCTGCACCCCAGCATCTACCGCCGGCACCACGCGTCCCATGAAATCAAGGAGATTAGTAGCAGTGCTGCGCCCCGGCCGGAATCCGTGCTGCGCATCCGAAAACTGTCCGCGCACTTGCTCATGCATACAGCGCTGAATGGCAGACTCGAACACCTTTGCCGGCGTCGACAACACCGCCACCGGCCTATACCCACCGATGTCAGCTCCCGCCCTGCCTTTGGGTACTGGAATGACTCGCGTAATCTTCCACCGAGCTGGGAACTTCGCAGAATGAAGACAGGCGTTAAATACGTGGGACACTCAGAAAGTTTTGCGAAACTAAAAAAAAATGTTCTATACGTACATATATTTTTATTAAATCTTTTCAAAGTACTTTCCACCAGCCTCTATACAAAGATTCATGCGCCTAAACCAGTTTTCAAAACACTTTTTCCAGTCCGCCGCAGACACCTCGTTTACAGCCTGCTCGAACGCAGCCAGCGCATCTTCCGGCGACGAAAATTGTATACCTTTGAGCTGATTTTTTATTTTTGGGAATAAAAAGAAGTCACACGGTGCTAGATCAGGGCTGTAAGGAGGGTGACCCAGGAGTTTGACTGGCGTGCTGTCCAGGAAGTCCCTCGTTTTGAGTGCGGTGTGCGCAGGTGCATTGTCGTGGTGGAGCAGTAGCCCGCGGAGCCCTGTGTTTGGTCGCTTGTTGCTTATAACAGAGAAAACTTCTGGCAAACATTTGGTACTATACCATTCGGCATTAATGCTTCTTTGATCCCGTAAGGGAATTGATACCAAGTGGCCAGTCAAATTAAAAAAGCTAGCGATCAAAATCTTACCCCCGCTTCTAGATCGCTTCACTTTGGTAGGCGTTGGCTCATTTTGAAACACCCAAACAGTCGACTGGCGCTTGGTTTCTGGGTCGTATTGATAAATCCAGGACTCATCACCTGTAACGATGTCGTAAACACGCCGAGACGAGCCTGCTTCAAATTTGTTAAGCATATCACGGCACCATTCCACCCGGGCCTGCTTCTGAGCATCGGTGAGGTTGTGCGGCACCCAGCGTGATACTATCCTCCTCACGCGAAGATGGCTGTGTAGAATCTCGTGAACGCTTCCCGATCCAATCTTCAATATGTGTTGAATCTCCTGATATGTAATTCGCCTATTGTCTTGGATTAAATTTTTCACTGCTAGCACGTTTTCTTCGGTAACAGCCGTCAAAGGGCGACCGCTTCTTTCGTCATCCCCCAAAGTTGGTCGACCGCGCTTGAATTCGTTATACCAACGATACACGGTTGCCTTGGAAGGGCCTTCATCCATGAATGCCATTTGAAGTCTATCGTACGATTCATCCGGTTTCAGGCGACACTTGAAATCGTATAAAATCATAGCTCTAAAATGTTCCCGGCGCAGATCCATATTTCAGTGAGACACAATACTTTGAATTAACTCGCAAAAAATGTGGAGGGAAATTTTGAAATTGGAACTTACTTATTTTTACTTATAAATAATCATATTTTCGAAAAACATTATAACTGGCCAGTCTCCCATATATAAAAACTTTTTTTCGCAATACTTTCTGAGGGGCCTGGTATATAAAGTAACGGCTCCGCGAGTACCCTACCACAATCTTTAAAAAGAAACGCTGGTATACCATCCGGGCCCGCAGATCGCTTAGGCTTGAGGCGGTCGAGTGCACTTCTAACGTCCCTTAGACTAAGGTTATTAATTTGTACGCATGAACTACCACTGTTTCCCGCTTCCGCTGCCGCCGCTTCTGAGTCTAGTCGCGGCGCCGTACTACTATAAACCGACTCAAAATAAGTCGCGAACTGCTCCGCACACTCCTCGTCTGACAGATACTGACCGTCCTTTATAATGCCCTGTCTACTCGTACTTTTCTGCGATCGTATGTACTGCCAAAATGACTTAGGGTCTTTCCCGAACTGACATTGAATCTTATTTTGATGCTCTTTGCGTGCAATTTCTATTGTTTTTTTAATATCTGATCTATATTTCGAATATTCGGCGTAATCACTATTAAATTTCGTTGTTTTATATGTTTTATGTAGCTTTGCTTTAATTTTTAAGTTTTTTATTATATCGCTCGTGTACCATTTGGGGTAAATATATCGCTGTTTGACAGTAAATGTTTTCCTAGGAACACTTGCATCTAAAATATTATTAAGTTTTTCATAAAATAAATTCAAAATATCTTCCACATCGGTCAGCTCAAACATATCTGTCCAATCAGTAGCTACTAACATAGAATATAGCAATTCATAATCCGCTTTATAAAAATTCCAACGCGGTCTAGTAGCAGTGCGTTTGCTGACGGCAGGGGCGGGCGCGGGGCGCGGGGCGCTCGCGCCCGCGAGCCGCACGCTCGCCGCGAGTGGCGGGTGATGTGCGTCCACGGGCACGAGCGATCCATCCGCTGTCACTACTGACACCTCGCCAAGACCCGAACTTAATATCAAATCTAGTTGTCTATCTAAACAGTTAGGTACATTATTGTTTTGAGTGAATCCGCAATAAGACAAAAAATATTCATAATAATTTCTCACATTTATGGGACACGAATAAAGATTAAAATCGCCTAACACAATTATTTCTTTATATTTAGTACACAATTTTTCTATTATGCCAAACAAAACCATATAGTCATTCTCAGAACTACCAGGCGGAATATAAATCACTGAGCACAAAAACAAAAATCTTTTATTTAAGTAAACCGTTGCATTGACTAATTCAAAAACGCAGGTGTCTATAGATACGTCACTCACGTACACTTGTCGCAGCTTGAACCGGTGTGTGGCCACTAAAAGCGTTCCTCCTTGTTTCCGACCGTCCGCTCGGTCGCAGCGAAGTATTTGATATCCCGGCGGGATTATTTCCGGGTCATGTATGGAAGGGTTGCAACCCGATTCCGTGATTGCGTATAAATCTGCATCCATTATTTCTAAGCTATTTCTGAAGTCGTTCAGCTTTGTTCGAAGACCTCTAACATTTTGGTAATATAAATCATAGTGTTCTCATGGTTGATCAAGAATACGTTTACCTTGGGCAAACTCTGGAGTTTGGTAAAAACAACATTGAGATGAGATGAATTAATCATTCATTGACACATCAGGCCAGCAGAAGATTACTGCTGGGCTGAATGTGTAAACGTAACGTGGGGCGCCCTCGGGCTAGGTGAAGTGACTATCTTCGTAGGATGGCTGGTAGCAACTGGATGAGAGCTGCCGAAAATCGAGACGAATGGCGTGCGATTGGAGAGGTCTATGTCAAGCAGTGGACTGCTATAGGATGATGATTACAGCATGCAATTAGGTACACTAAAGAACAATTGATGCAATAAATTATGGACTTAACTTGGTACACTCGCCGGCACGTAACTTGGCAAGAGTTGTTAGATGCGCACAAGTCCGAAGTCATTGGACTTGTATGCATTCAACGACTCTTTTATACCGAGGTCACAAAGCGGGACGCTGGGACCGAGGTAGCAACGTTCCTAGCACGCGATTGGTTGGTCATTTGACTCAAGGAACCACTGACCAATCTCGTCGCGTCCTCTTTCCACTCTCTCCCGAATACACTTGCGTCTTGCGTGCACTAATATTCTACAAACATTGTGGTTGCCCTTAGTATCCAAGATCCCGATTTTGGGGTTGTTAGGAGTTGTTTTTTATAGGGGTTCTCCTTTCAAATGAAACCCCCCATAACCCTAGCAAATGCGTAGTTTCTTCTTTATTTGTGTTTCAAGTTACGTGCAATTAAACGTCATTGCGTTCACATGCTCGTTTTTTTAATATATTTTTAATGATTTATTGTGGTTTTATAATTATTTATTGTTTTTTTTGTATAATAAATCATTAGTAAATCGTACTGTAGTGTAAAAAGTGTAATGAAGAAAAAAAATAGAAAATTGTAGGATCATGAAACGGAACCAAACGTTTGCCGCCATTTTGTGCGTCAGTGACTTTATATGACGTGTCATTCTGTATATAAAAAACGGAGGTGTAACAAAGTATACGTTTGATACGTAAGGGCGAAGGGGTTGCACTTCCCGCAGCGCCGGAGATGATGCAAAAGCAACTTTAAAATGTTTTAAAACTGTTTATTCCGCGGTCTGTCTATTTTAACTTAAAACTAACATTTTAACTACTACCTATTTTCCATCTACTACCGACTACACTACTTACTACTACTACTACTTCCTACCTATTTTTCTATTTTTACTACTATTTTTACTTCGGCAGGGAATTCCACTCCTTAGCTATACGCATAATGAAAGTTTCCCCAAAACGTTATTGCGTATGGGTGGGATATCCTACATGTACCGATGACGCATCGCCATACGTCTGGTATTCCGATGATGGATCGGGCTGGGCAGAATCCGGAATCAGATCATGCAATTCCATCGCACACTCCCCGAAATGCAACCGATAAAAAACCGACAAGCTGGCAACTTGGCGACGACGAGCTTTGACTTGACCAGTGCCTCATTGCCGATGAGTCTCTTGGCCCGCTTTTCGATCGACTCGAGTGCATCAAGCTGGTATTTGGCAGATCCGTCCCAGAGATGAGAACAGTACTCCATGCATGATCGAACTTGCGCTTGATACAAGTTGAGCAGCTGTTCCGGCGTGAAGTACCCTCTCACCTTCGCAAGGATCCCCAACTTGCTGGCAGCCAGCTGAGCCTTTGCCTCAATGTATGGGCCAAAATTGAGAGTCGATGTCAACGAAACACCAAGAAGCTCTAGATGGTCCGTTATCGGCACGGTCATACCACGGAAAGAAGGAGCCGGGTGGAAATTGGCTCCTTTTAGCGGAAAAAAGACACGCCTGGGTTTTAGCAGCATTAAACCTGACCAGATTGGCATCGCCCCATTCGGAGACTGCCTGCAAGGACAGGTTCAAACGCTCCACCATGGCCTCACAGAGAGACCGGATCTGCGGCCCGGTAGCCCGTGCGTTGGACAAGTATCTCTCAGCAACAGTGCTGTCGTCAGCATACCATAAGGCTTTCGTGCCAGACCCTATCAAAAGCCTTCGAGATGTCGAGGGAGACGGCAAGCGCTTCCCCGTGCCTCTCGATGGCCTCACTCCATATGTGAATGGCATACGCTAGAAGATCCTTAGTAGACCGATTTCGGCGGAAGCCGTATTGGCGGTCACTTAGGATATCGTTTTTTTCTAGGTATTCCAGGAGCTTTTTGTTAAGTACACGCTCCATACTCTTACAGATTATGGACGTTACAGAGATGGGTCTGTAGTTGGCCGGGTCAGCACGACTGCCCTTCTTGGGCACAGGCTGTACGTTGGCTTGCTTCCAAGCATTCGGCACTTTTCCTGTCTCGAAAGGCGGAATAGGCGTGTCAAGATCGAAGACAGTTCAGGCGCACAGGTTCTAAGAACTATTGCTGGTATTCCGTCAGGGCCGCTAGCCTTGTTCACGTTGAGGTTGCGCAGCACCCTACGGACGTCCTTTTGATGGATGCGAATGTCCGACATACTCGTCTCGCATCCAACAGGAGAAGGAGGGGGCCGCGAATCACCAGGATTCAGACCCGAACCCAGCGTACCTAAGTACTTTCTAAGTTTGTCTTAGATTGCTGAGATCATCGTGAGGAAACCTCGACTTATGTCTACAAGCGTGGGGTGCTTGAGGTTAATTTTATTGTTATAATATTTTACTGACATATAAATTCAATGGTAAAAGTATAATTGCTCTCAAAACGGTGAAGGAAAACATCGTGAGGAAACCAGCATGTCCTAGAACCAAAAATACGAAGTCATGTGACATCCACCAACCCGCACTGGGCCCGCGTGATGGATTACGGCCCATTCCATCTCACTGAGATGAGGCCTGTGTCCCAGCAGTGGGAACATTAAAAGGCTGATGATGATGATAGATGAGTCTTTTAGAAAATATCTTAAAAAGCACCCTACTTTTTTAATAAAATGCTTTTTTTTGTTAAAATTTAATTGTTTTTAGGGTTCCGTAGCCAAATGGCAAAAAACGGAACCCTTATAGATTCGTCATGTCTGTCTGTCTGTCTGTCTGTCTGTCTGTCCGTCCGTATGTCACAGCCACTTTATTCCGAAACTATAAGAACTATGCTGTTGAAACTTGGTAAGTAGATGTATTCTGTGAACCGCATTAAGATTTTGACACAAAAATAAAAATAAAACAATAAATTTTGGGGGTTCCCATACTTGAAACTAAAACTAAAAATATTTTTTTTCATCATACCCATACGTGTGGGGTATCTATGGATAGGTCTTCAAAAATGATATAGAGGTTTCTAATATCATTTTTTTCTAAACTGAATAGTTTGCGCGAGAGACTCTGCCAAAGTGGTAAAATGTGTGTCCCCCCCCTGTAACTTCTAAAATAAGAGAATGATAAAACTAAAAAAAATATATGATGTACATTACTATTTAAACTACCAGCGAAAATTGGTTTGAACGAGATCTAGCAAGTAGTTTTTTTTTAATACGTCATAAATCGTAAACCGCAATTTACCAAGTACGGAACCCTTCGTGCGCGAGTCCGACTCGCACTTGGCCGGTTTTTTACTTTTTAGTTTGGTTAAGCCTAACACATAAATTAAAAACCGGTGTGTCGAGAATGTCATTTAATTGCATTTAACAAATAGGAGACTGGAGAATCGACTAAAAGTTCACAAATGCAACAACATGAACACCATGAAGGTATAGATAATGAACACAACCACAAAGCTAGAAAGAATGAATGAAGATAATTCTAAGTCTCGTTCAGTGCCGTCCATAGACATACTGTGCCGTCTTGCCAATTTACTTGACAATTGACATATTATATTGACATTGACGTGTTAAAAAATAAAAACAAAGTGCACGCCTTGCTTCCTGAAATACAAGAATTATTTTAAATTATTTCATAACTAAAAATATACTGAAAATGTCAGCAGAAGAGACTTTTAACAAAGGCGCCGCTGAAGCAATAGTTAGCTTTTTAAAATCCAATGTATCAAAATCAGGACAGCTAAGTATAGACGCCGAATTGAAAACAGATTTTGTTTATGCTAAGAAAAGAGGTAAAGGACAAAAGAGAAAATCAAAGAAGAAGAAAGTACGCTGCCTTACAAGAGTAGAGAAGAAATATTTAGGTTTTTATGCAATACCGAGGACAGGAGTCAAATACAACGATGTCTTACCTCTAAACAAAATGTGGCTTAAATATATTCATGAAGTATTAGAACTTGATAAACCAATACCAGATTGTACGAGCAAAGCCTGGGAAACCTTTACCCAAGGGCTGTTCAAGGCAGATTTTCATGGAAGCATCTTAAACGTAGTCAGGTCAAAATGTCCGAGCTATGTAGGCAAAGGTGGAATTTGTATTATGGATACTAGAAACACTTTCAAACTTGTATCCAAAGACAATGTAACAACTACAATACCTAAAAGAGACTGTGTCTTTGAAATGTATTTAGGTAAAAGTAAAGTAACTTTGTTTGGTAAACATTTATGTATCCGGCCTGCAGAGAGATCTACTAAGAAAATAAAGGGACATATTCATCCAGATTTATAAAAAAAACTGTTGTTTTTATAAACCACCTATTTATTACACCCTCTCCAAGATAACCTAACAAAATGTGGTATTATGTTAACCCACACCCAAATGGACACTTCCACCCTAACATGTGCAAATACATAAGTTCCCGCCAAATAACAAAAAAAATAAAAGTCATAAACACCTGTGTATTCCAATATTTCAAAAATATATGAAAAAAAATATTAAAGGCATTGTCACTAACTCTATCAAAACAAATGTATTGCGGAAAGGGGCATCCTTGACCGTTTTACTTGGCATTCAGTATTATATAGTAATGGGTTACTGTTAATATATTATGAACATGTCCGAGACTACCGCCGGTCCCCAAACAACTATCGCTCTCATATTTGGTAAATAAAATTACTACTCAATTGGTACCAATTTTGTTGGCATTCGTAGTCGCAGCGGAAAAATGTCGAATTACTTAATTTCAGTTTAGCAGATAATTAGTGTACGACGTCATGTAATTGTATAAGATAATTACAAATTTGTGTATCCAACCGTTGGGGAGCTATTCAATAAAAACTGTTGCCGCTGGAACTACGTCATCCCAGCGGCACTATTTTTTTCCTATGGACGTATAAGAAAAAAATGCATTCAATAATTAGTGTATAACGAGAGAGAGAGGTAGGTTCATTTAAACATAGGTACATATGTACCTATGTTTAAATGAAATTTGTGTGATAAAAAACTGCGGAAATAATCAAGTTTCCGCTGCGCTGACGTTTGGCTATTTGATGAAAATCATTTAAAACGGTTTAGTGCAGAGTTGTAATTTTTTACGCACGTTACTTTGAATTTGTGTGTAATGTTTGTAAAAACAGAATTAAAAAAAAACATGCCGTTCAGAAGTTATAGGTACACGTAAAAAAAGGTTATTAGGTCCAATTTCTTAAAATAGGAACTCTAGATCCAAACTTAATACGTTTATTTGTATCTTGTAGGGGTCTACAAATTCCTTGCCAAATTTCATTCATGTGGTCGTAGTAAATAATGAGCAATGGCATAATTTACTACGACTGGACCACTATATCGTATGACATCCGATTGAAGGACTCTTTAATGGAAAAGCTAAAAACATATTCTGATAATAAGTGAATTAATGAAACTATTCACATGTAAAATTGCAGCTAATTACACTCAATAATTAAAGAGATATAATAAAAATACCAGAACAACCGCAATTGATGGATAAACCGACCAAGTTTGAATAGCTACAAAAAAGCGGCCTCTCGTTATACACTAGGTTTTAAATGCTCTAAGTACACTAATTATTGAATGCATTTTTTTTCATATACGTCCTTAGGAAAAAAATTGTGCCGCTGGGATGACGTAGTTCCAGCGGAAACAGTTTTTATTGAATAGCTCCCCATATAAAATAGATACACTTGCTTGTACTTATCGTACACAATTACACGACGTCATACACTAATTATCTGCTAAACTGAAATTAAGAAATTCGACATTTTTCCGCTGCGACTACGAACAATCTACAAATGTAACAATTTATAAAACGTTTTGGATTTCAATCAACTTACAATTAACAAAAAACTAAGTAAACAGGATTGGACAGACAGTGCTACAGATCCGCCAGCAGTTCATGATAACTTTGAACCTATTGATTGGAAGGACTGGTTACATTTTTGTATATGATTAAACCAATGTTTTTATGAATTTTCTACATTAAATTACTACTGTTTGTATAGTTATTATTGTGATATCCAGTTGAATGATTGTAGATAACAGTTTATCAAATGACCTGATTATCATGTTTTAATTATCCATATATTCACTAGAAAGTAACAAATATAACTTTTGCCTCAAACCTGATTCCATAAAACTAATAATAGTGTTGTTGTCAATCTGTTTTTAAGGAATCGGGCAATCGAATATTTATGTTCCAAATACGCATTTCAATTTTCTCTTTTTAAGAATCGTTTATAAGGTTTCCTTTAGAGTAGGCTGTATGGTTTTATAGGCCTATTTAACTGGAAACCTTGAGATATCGTAGAAGACATTCCAGAATTTCCACATTGACGCTAAATATGAGTTTGATAATTATTTAATATCGTTTCTGTTTTATTGATGTTGACATGTTTAATTATTTAAATATTCATTTATTAAAATTGTCAGATAATATGAAGATTTCTTTTATTTTTAATCTTTGAGTATCCAATAATCCAATTGTATTCCTAACGTAATCCAACTAATAGAAAATAAACATATAGGGGGGAATAATAATTTCAAATAAAACTTATGAAATTATAACAAGAATATATTTTCAACAGAAAGTAAACATTGCATTATGAAAATTATATTAATATCACATTTACAGTTACCAAACCATGACCATGTACACTCTCCAGAATATATCATCACATTAGATCAGGATATACTGGGCACACTATTATAAGTTATTCATCTTTGAAAGGATAATTCTTCAATCCCTTGAAGGCGGTAGCAGGAACGCACCTATGATTAATATTGAAACTATCTACTAACGCCATCTCACTGTCCGTCAGTTGAAAGTCGAAAAGATTCAGGTTTTCTGCTAGACGCGATTTGGTGAACGATTTTGGTACGACTGGAATGCCGCGTTGTATCTGAAATTGAATTCGTGTTATCAATAAAATAAAAATATAGGAAAAAAACTGTTAATGTAAAATTTAAAGACAGCTGGGGACTGGGTTGGGAATACAGAAAAGCCATCTAATTATTTAAAAGTAAAAATATTTCCAAACAAGCTTTTAATGAACTAAAAAAACGAAAACCCGACTGCTAAGGAATAATTAACTGAAAAGAGAAAAACAAGTAGATACTAAGTATAATTTATACATTACATATTTTGAGGTGTTGCCAGCGGTGATGAATGAAGTTTTAGTAGGTTTTTCTATAATTTTTGCTTGTTGCTGCCTTGTAGCACCTCATAAATTTTAAGTATAAATTAAACATAATACCTACTTGTTTTTCTCATTTCAGTTAATTATTTTTTTGGAGTCAGGTACTCAGGTTTTTTGTTTTTATATTAATTTGTTTTATTTCATACTTTTTAGTTTTATTAATGACCCAAAAGTTAGGCATATTTTGAATTTTTGCAAAATAGTAACATTAAAGTGTTACGATATATATATTTTTGGAATGGTCTATTTAGTAGCTTTCATTTGATACCCGTAATAGCAACGAGGAAAAAAAATGTATTTCCCCTTTTTAGGGTGGGGCTCCGGCGCCTTATTTGAAAATTACATATATAGCAATGATATTCAAATAAACAGATACGTTATACACTCACAAAACATATTGAAAAAAGTGTTCCGAGCAGCAGTGGCTGCACACATACACACTTTTCGTACTTACATATGGTATGAGATCTCTTCTGTTTTATGTACATTGGTATCATAATTGGGACACTTTCTAAATACACACGATGGCATTTTTATTTTATTTTAGCGTATCGCTCTTCGCCATGCGTGACATAAACTAAAGGTCACAATTGTGACCTATTCGAGTCTTCACAATGCGCGCGCTCATAACATATCTGTATATTTGAATATCATTGATATCCTAGCCTATGACATCTAATAAGTCATAATCCGTCAAGCCGTTTGGGCTGTAGATCGTACCATAGAAATGGACATACATTTACCTACGTACACTCGAAAAAGACTATGAAACTATATTTCTACATTAACCTTCAGTTTCCCAGCTTAAAATTATCGGAGAATTAATGTGACAAATTGTCAAACACGCGTTATCTGCTGTGATTGGTTGAATGAATTTTCAACAGCCAATCATTGCAGATAACGCGTGCTTGACAATTTGTCACATTAATTCTCCGATAATTTTGAGCTGGGAAACTGAGGTTAAGTCAATGAGTCCATACGCGCCCATAAATTAAAAAGTAACAGTGTGCTACAAAAATTAAAAAGGTTATTAATGATGCAGCTGTTTGAAAATCGAAGGCAAATGTTGCACTGTCATGTTTTTTTTTATCTGTACACGGAAAAAAGCTTTTTTTGATCCAGGGGTAATGTGGGCCACCAATCGAGAAGATACCACAATGAATATATCCTTACCAAATATCTCAATGCAATCTGCGCACGAGTCTTCCCGTACTTCTCAGCTAAAGCTCCAAGCTTCGGGTCAGTCTTGATCACATCCTTTCCGATGAACTCTGGCCGGGCTTCGGATATGAGACCCAGAGGAGTATAGGCTACTGGGACCACTGAGTGTTGCTTGCAGAAGTCCACCCATTTGTGCTGTGTCAGTGTTGGGTTTACCTGCAAATATGTTTAGTGAAGTAAATATATATTTGATAAAACACAAATGTCTGATATTTTTTACTGAAGACGCAAAACCTACTCTTTCCAAAGATTTTATTAAAAAAAAGTTAATAATAAAATAAAAAATACCGACTGCTTAAAAAGCGAACTAAAAAAAATCATGCTGTGCAGTCGGAGGATACATCTGGTTTTGGTCAGCCAGCTCGCGAATATGTATATATATATATGTTTTTTGATTTTTTTATTAACTTTTTAGTTACTTTTTTTTTAAATTAGGTACATTTAAACATACAAGTGTTATATATTTTTGAAAACACCTCTTAAAACCCTTTATTTTGATATCCCACACGATGGGTTCGGAAGAAAAAAAAATTGGGCAACATAGGAACAAACAAGAGAATAGAATAGAACTCTTTTCTCTTTTTTATAACATACATAGTACATAGACTGATAAACACATTACCCTCCTTCGGCAGTCAGGTAAAAAGCAAAAATTATTTAGGGTTGGAGTAGTTAGAAAATGGTGTCTAAAGTACTAGAAACGGTTTGACTTTGACTTTGAAAACCCTGTAAGTAAGAAAATACACACGCCAGTAACTCGCATAAAAGTGTGCAAGTAGCTTGCATTTGTTTGTGACATTAACCAATCAGAAATTATTATAGCACATTGGCATGCAAGTTACGGACGTGTGTATAGTCGCCTTTATACATAGTCTTATTCATAAAACTCTATGAACAGTTCACAGAGATTTGATATTGCATTTAATAAGACACCTAGAGTTGTTTACAGTACAAATATTTTTTCTTAATGCCCGTCGGCAAACTTCGTGTTTCGTCAGTTGTCGGATTTCTATCAGTTGTCATTTGCACTTGGTGCAGACCAGACACTCTCAATCAACTTGGATGTATTTAGAGTTGTTAATACTTTTTTACATATTACAAAAATGGGAGGAATTCTGCAATTTTTACAGTTCTCTATATTTCACATGGAAATCAAAACAAAACAACAATAAAGTACTTCTGAATTCAAATTATTATACACGATAAATCTAATAATTGATGGACATGGAAATTAGCATTCGTTTGTATTCGGAAATGCGATGATTGCCGAGGGATTAAGTAAAAAGTTAGTTGAACTGTACATGAATGTTACCTCAAACTGATTAATAACAGGTTTAATAGTAGAATTCTTCAGCAATCTCTCCAGCTGCTCTTCATTGAAGTTGGACACTCCGATAGACTTGGCCAGCCCCAGTTGCACAGCCTGCTCCATGCCCCTCCAGGTCTCCAGGTAATCTATGTTGGCTTCTTCACCTTTTTCCTAGAAAAAGTATAGAGAGAACTGATGTAAAGGTCTATATTCAAACATTACATACAAATATTTTTAATAAAAAAAAAACCGGTAAAATTGGTTTTGCAAATGCAAACAATTCCAAACTAAAGAAAGTAGTAGCTGGTTTTACTGGCTTATTTAAAATTTCTGTTCTGTACAGCTAAATAGCACAAACAGAATAAAAAATAGAAACTTACATTTACAGAGAATGGCCAGTGGACAAGGTATAAATCAACGTAGTCCAGCTTGAACCTTGCTAGTGACTCTTTCAGTGACGCCACTACCTCCGCTTCAGCATGGCGGTCATTCCACATCTGGAAATAAACAAGAAAATAGGTAAGATTTCGAAAAAAAAAAAATATCGTTTATTTTTATTAGTTCACTAGTTGACCTGGGAAACTTTGTTTTGCTATAAAAACACCAAACATTCATCTACCCTACCCTACCCTATACCTACATACCTACCCTACCTACATACCAATATTTTTTCTTACTTTTTTTTCATGAGAAACTTCTAACAATAACAAACACAACAAAAAAAAGAAAAAGCGAAATCGGTCCAGCCGTTCACTTGTGATGCCGTGACCAAGGGAAATAGGTATTCATTTTTGTATATATAGACTAGCTGACCCGGCAAACTTTGTTTTGTCATAAAAACACCAAACATTTATCTACCCTATCTACACTACCGTACTCTACACTACCCTACGCTATACTACCCTACCCTACACAACCCTACCCTATCATACACTACCCTATCCTACACTACCCTACCCTACACAATTACTACACTATTTTTTTTTTGTAGGGTAGGGCCCTACAAAAAAAATATATATATACGTAAAAACCATCTTTGAACTTCAACGAACATAAAAAAAAAGAATTGGCCAAATTGGTCCAGGCGTTGTTGAGTTATGCGCTTAACAACACATTTTGCGATTCATTTTTAACCACCGTGCACCGCCGGAAAAAGAGGGGTGTTATAAGTTTCACGTGTGTTGCTGTGTATCTGTGAGTCTGTCTGTGGCATCATAGCGCCTAAACGGATGAACCGATTTCGATTTAGTTTTTTTTGATTGAAAGGTAATTTGGTCGAGTGTTCTTAGCTATGTTTGAATAAAATCGGTTCAGCCGTTCAAAAGTTATGGGCATTTTACTGTTTGAATCGGGGTGTTTTCGCAAGATAAATGTGTCGGGGGTTTTTTAAATTGTGAAATTTTACTTGTTATATTATAGATTACTATAGATCCAGCACAAATACTACACAAACTAAGCAAATATGCCTACCAGGTCTAAATTTAAGCTTTGCAGAAATACACACAATATTTATTTAGCATTTAATTATTATTAAGCAAATAACTAAGTGCAGCTTACAGTACTCGCCAATCTTCTTGGCTGCTGGTTACAATGGCTGTGCAGTGGTAAATCTCATACTTAAACAGCAACGCACCATGCCCTGCACATCGGAAAGCCAACTTCAGGGCAGCCAAGAACCTGTCTGGGTTGAGGATAAATTTGAAAGAGTTACCGCGGCCCTGGCACAAGCAACTGAACGAAAAAGGGTGGGTTTTAGTCAGTTAAAGTCTGACATGTCCTCCCGCTGGACGTCCTGCAGGATGACCTCCAAACAAAAGGGGCAACCAAGAAGATTGGTGAGTACTGTAACTGTAACTGTCCACTACTTAAGTTTTGAATCAAATGTCTGTATAGGTAACAACTCTGCCTACCCCATTGGAGAACGTAGACATGATGTTTAGTTGTGACAACAATATAAAAATAAAATTAGATACCTTAGTCGTTACAAACAGTTGATCTCTGGTTACTGTTCCATCTTTAATCTTGTTGTTGATTCCTTCTCCAACTTCCTCCTCATTCCCATAGAATGATGCTGTGTCTATGTGCCTGTAGCCTGCATCTATGCCCCATTCCACTGCCTGTCTGAACTGACCAGGATCGGCTTTTCTCTGAAATAAGAGTTATTAAAACATATTTATATTGGTTATTTTAATATAGATACTTTGACACAATCCATTCATCCGAATCGGATTAAAACAATGGTAATTTCTATTGTGTCTGCTTATTGACACTTGAAGGTATATAATGTTATTAACTTAATCAGTTTTATTAATTTAATCAACTGTATAATTCTTACCAATTCTTAACAATTTTTTTTTTCTTTTAAATTGTTTATTTTAATAACTTTATTAATTGAATAATTTTTACCAATTTTTATTTTTTTGTAACCAATTTTACGAATTTTTATAAATTTTTACCGGTTTTTACCAATTTTATTGATGTTATGTACCTACTCATTTACTTGTATTAATAATTAGCGCTTATAACTATGTAAGTTAGCTTATTAGATTCTTTAAAATTGTGAATGTGGTGTTTGCCTCAAGTAATTGTTGCACTTTAAGATTACTTTAAGCATGTATTTTTTGTTATAATTAAGTGTAAACAATTGTTGGTAAACCTAATAAAATAAATAAATAAATAAATCTAATAATTTTCAATATCTCCTTTTAAACTATAACTTAAAATTGGAATTCACCAACCTACACGATCAGCTAGTGATAAATGCATGGGCAATATCATTCATAACATCAGAGGTAGTAAGTGTGCAGTACTTGATGTTGCGCTATCTGATCATACTGCCCAAATGATCAAACGCCCAGTGAAAAAAACTTGTTCCATATTGTCAAGAAAACTTAACTAAATTCATTGACTCTCTTTATAATCTTGGTTGGTGAAGTCTATCTACACAACAATCCTGAGGAAGCATTTAACTGTTTCTATGACCTGTTTATGTTTTTTTATGACCTCTGTTTCCCTTTAAGGAAAATAAGAATCGCTCTGCGTAAAAAATCAAACTGGATTTTCAAGGGAATTAGGCTCAGTAGTAAGCGTAAAAGAGAAATGTTATAGCAATAAAGGCGAGCCCCTACTTCTAAAAATAAACTTTTATTAAAGCATCACACTGCTCGTTTAATAACATTGACCCAAAAATCTCAGAATGACTTTTACATAAATTCGGCCAGGAATAAATCGAAAGCAACTTGGAGCAATAACAATAAAAAGAGGAACTAACTATTCTAGAGAAAATATACCTTTTATAGACGAAATTCAACCGATTAATTCTACTTCTTCCTATGCAAATATTGATACTAGTTGTAACTCCATATTTATTCCTCCTACAGTACCAGCAGACATAGTGTCTATAACAATAGCCATGGATATGAGGACTTCATTACAAAAGTGGTCAAACATGTAGCGCCATTAATAGGACCAGCTATGAGTTTTATCATCAATCTTTGCATTGAATATGGCCATTTCCCGGACAAATTAAAAGTTACTGTTATTAAACTTATTCATAAAAAAGATGATGAAAGTATCTTGGGTAATTATAGACCGAAAGCACTTATTCTTGTTTTTTCCAAAATTATAGAAAATGTGATATATAACAGCTTTCTTCGTTTTTTGAAAAGCATGATCTCATAGTCAGAGAACAATTTGGATTTAAGAAAAGTAAATCCATTAATATGGCGATCTATGTCAAGAAAATTGTTTTTAGTGTTGATGCTAGAATTCAAGTAGCGGCCTTGTTCATGGATATGTTTAAAGCATTCGACCCTGTAGATCATGGTATACTGCTAACAAATTGGAGCGATATGGGATTAGAGGAACTGCATTAAACCTATTACAATCTTATCTCTCTAATCGCACTCAAATCACAGCGGTCAATAGGCTATCTGTGAGCTCGAAAGTTGAAAGAACATACATGTCGCGTCCTAGAAAAACTACTTTTGGTGTTCTCAAGGTAGCATTCTTGGCCCTCTATTATTTAACATTTACATAAATGATATGCCTAAGGTCAGTAAACATCAGATGGTCTTATTTGCTGATGACAGCACTATTTTATTCTCTAGTAATGACATTAATATTCTTGAAAATGACATAAATGATGATCTTAAAAATATAATAAATTGGATAGTAAATAATAATCTAAAAATAAATTTTAACAAAACTAAAATAATGAAATTTAATCAAAAAACAAATAAATTGAAACTGAATATAAAATATGGTAACGTATCAATCTCTGAATGTGACATCACAATATTTCTGGGCCTTTACATAGATAGTCATCTAACTTGAAAACATCATATCAACGCTTTGACAAAGAAGCTCTGTACAAACTATCAAAAACGGTTAACCGCATTACAGTACCAATAGCTTATAATGCTTATGTGGCTTCTGGCATTTGGTACAGAATCATTTTCTGGGGCAACTCCACTGACAGAGACATTGCTTTTAGAGCCCAAAAGAAAAGCTTGCGATCGTTTACTAAATTGCAAACGATTGATAGTAGTGAACCATTGTTTAAGGAACTTAGTCTGCTCACTCTACTGTCTATGTATATATATGAAATGAGAGTGTTTGTTCGCTGTACTCTGCATTTATTTGAAAACTGCACTCTCGCCTGTAGTTTAAAATTATTGTGTAATGTGGGTAACTGCATATTTAAGGTTTTGTTGTTATACCTTACATTGAAAACAAAGCAGTAATTATCTAGCAAGATCGTGTTTTCTTTTTGTGTGTCTTTCGTGTTATCAGAATACCATTCATGTTAACTACCTCTCATAAAACCGCAATTTTCGGAAAAAGTGTGCTAGGTATGGTCCCAAAAATATATAACAGTATACCAGCAGCTATTCAAAATTAAAAGTGTCTGGGATCATTTAAGAGGTCTTTGTTTAAATTCCTTGAAGAAAGATGCTATTACTCCATCACTGAGTTTACCACTGATAAACAGAGGTAAGATGATTCCGACTTGCCTATGATTTTATTAATTGATTGAGTATGAATGTGTTTATTTATCTAAAATTGTAATTAATGACCTTTCTACCTAGTTGACATATTTCAAATTGTTTTTTTTATTGCAATCTATTGACATGCCACCTTATTAATTGTAATTGCTTGTTTATTTTAATTTTGTACGCCAGATATTGGCATAACATGGTGCACAATTGCACATATTTTACTTACATAAGTTTTACAAAATAAATGATTGATTGATATTATTCTAAGTGTTTTTGACTCACTAACACATTATGACATTCTGGAGCAGCTTGCTGATAATGATGATGAGTGTGATGTTATTATCGTACTTACTAATAGTTAACGTATAGTTAGTGCACTTACAGCATAGGTGCCAAGGCCAACCATGGGCATTTCTCGTCCACTCGAAAGTTTAACGCAAGGAACTTTAGACACCATTTTCTAAACAATATAGAGATTTTCAGCAGTTAAAACAGACTTTATCGAATAACCTCTAAAAGTTTCAAGTGTGTTTCGCAGTTTTCTATCAATTTATGTTTATGCCTAAAGTTCAAGTTCAACCAAGTTCAACATAAGGTTAAGGTTCAACCACAGAGTACGTATAGTTCAACAAAGCTGAACAAACGAATGACATAAAAGTCAAAACAAACATAAGCAAGTACTCTGTGACCTTGTGACCAAAGTAGTCTGTGCTTGTGACTTGCATGTCACAGAGAAAGTATAACTACGTTAATGCAAGCGGGCAACCGTAGCAACCACAGACTACTTAGAGATACTACGTATGTAGCAACTGATGATAATGCTTCACACGCACTGGCACGCACTGCGGTTTTTATTCGCGCGGATTTTATTCACTTGGTAAAACTAAACACGGATTTGTTGCGGTATTAGGCTTAGCAGGCACTACCCAGTATATAATAGTAATCTTTGGCAGGCACTGTGGGTTTTATTCGCTGCGTGAAATATTGTATTGTATTATTATTTACGCGCGATTTTTTTCCGCCCATTCTGAGACCTATGGAATGGTATGAATGAAGCTGCACGCATTGCGGTAAAAAAATTGTGCGTAAATAATAATACAATAATTCACGCGAATAAAAACACGAGTGTTAAGCCTAACACAAAAATTAAAAACCGGTGTGTCGAGAATGTCATTTAACAAATTGGAGACTGGAGAATCGACTAAAAGTTCACAAGTACAAAAACATGAACACAACCAAATCGCTAGAAAAAATGAAAGAAGATAATGCCTAGCAACCAGTCCATAAAACTTACTTAAAAAATAAAATAAAAAAATGAAGATAATGATTAGAAGTAGGAGAAGCAGAGAGTTTGTATAAGGTTTGTATAACAACCTAGAGATAACATATTTAAGACGCAATTTCAACATCGGTATTTACTTTCGCACTAAAACCATAACATCATAAGCAAAAAGAGATAGATATACTGTTGTCTATACCATCTTTTGTGACAGTGAGGATGCTATAGATACTTATCTATAGACATAAATCAGTACTAGATCTGTGCCACTGTTATATCGATATTATCGAGTTTAGTTTAGGAGCGATCTACAAATTTGGTCAAATATCTGGAAGAATCGTCCCTGACTGCGGCTGTTTTTTTTTTCTACCTTTTTTAGGGATTCTTTATAAATATTTAAAAAGTGAATGTGTACTCGTACAAAGATTGAACTTATACATTTTAAGAGTACGATTCCACTCTTTCGTATTTTTTCAGCGCATTTTACGCGTTGTATAATAATGTTAATTCATACCTTGTGCATAACGAGGTACATCATGAGATCAAAGTGACAGTTTTTGGTACACTCGTACGACTTTACAAACAGCTACTGATTTATATGCTAGTTCTTGTTGAAGACTGAAAATAAAGTTTACAGACGAGTATGTAAAGTAATAAAAAAAATAACTAAATGTTTTAAACATAATAATTTAATAATAAAAAGTAAAATGTGAAAAAACATGATTCATCAACCTTTATCATTGAGATAGGAAATATATGGAGACGCCGCGATGTTCTATACATACATTAGCTTATACAAATATGAGTGAAATACGATACAGAATGTGAAACATCGTTTTGTTTTATTCTTTCTAATGTAGTAATCGTATTTGATGAAAGAGACAACAATATTTCAGTTGTTGCACATTATGGCAACATTTTGTTATGACGTAGTGACGGTTGTAGGTACGTGCCATATTCGCCATTTTATGCGACGAATTTTGTGGTTGTGTTCGTGGTAGTCCTGCTGTCAAATGGTTGTGTACATACTGTATTATTAATATTGTGAGTGTGTGTGTGTTGCTTGATTGACACAACCTTAGAATCGGCGGCCATTTTATGAGACATTTTGAAGTTTAGGTAGGCACGTTTTTTTCGTAGGTATTTCCAGTCCATATTATTTAGTATGTCTATGACCTTTATACATAGATGGATCGAGGGATAACGATAGCATGTTAGCATGATTCATTACAAAGCAGTAAACACAAGCGAGAACATGGTGAAGGTGTCCAGTTAGCTCGTTTTATATTCTTGATCCACTTATTTCTTAAATAAGCACTCTTAGGAAACCTGTGCACAATCAATAATATATTATTAATAACAAATAGCAAATGAACTTTAAGAAATGAAAGAAAGTAAGTAAAATAAAATACAGTATCGATAAATCTTTCTTGTGACTTTTGTTACATCTCTAACATCAGATCGTAAATACGTAAACTGTCAAAGCTCTATCAGCGAACGCATAAAAGTTAATTATTTCACTAAATAGAATGGTTTAAATGATACTATACACTCTCGACGTATTTAGAACTAAGATTCCTTTATTACGGACAGCATATGAAATGTATTACCTGCACAATAATTTTAGTATGCTAGTCGATAACTCACCTTTGGAAAGATATCCTTTGATTATGTTCTGTTAATACGCTCATTCTACTCTTGCAACTGATAGCCAAACACGACATAGTTCATGCAGATAATTAACAAAAAAAAAACTTCCTGATATAAACGAAACAAAGGCGTGAAAACAGCGAAAAACTTTAATTACAGCTGCTAACCGATGGGTTAAAACGGTGACTAAAAAGTTATCTCTTTGACGTTCGGGATGGTAGCGTTAGTCTCTTTTTTTTTCATAGAGGTTTTCCAAGAACGAAAGAATTGACAGTTTCTTTTTCGTCGTAAATACGTTATCTCTAGGTTAATATACAAACTCTCTGATTAGAAGTCTCGTTCAGTGCCGTCTTGCCAATTTATTTGACAGTTGACATATTGACATTGACTTGACGTGTGTTTTTTTATCGTCTATAGCTTAGTTAAAGAACCTATAGATGGAGCCATGGCGTGGCCGCACATGAAACAACAATAACACTTTGGCTTTAACAGCCTAGAACACTTCAACCCACCATCGCACTGACACTTATTATCTACAAATAACCCAATTCCTTGTCTCAATAAACACTTAATCCCGCGAAATCAAACACGACCGAGTTAGTTGGTCAAACCTGCCAAGTTATTAGCGTTTGACAAACAATAAAAGTCGGCCATGGTGACAAAGACAAAAAATAATCTTTTGTCCTTATTATTTACATGGGGCTGCCAATTAGCGATCTCGCTCTATCAATCAAGCTCATTTTAAGGCTAAATCTATAGGTACCTTATCTATAGGTACCTTATCTAAGGTCTATAGGCTTGCGCTTGACCACTATCTCACCCATAGATTTAGATTTACGGGTACGATTAAATACGTACATACTATATCTATGATCTCACCTGATGGTAAGCGATGATGTGGTCGACGGTGAAGCACGCTTGCCTAGAAAAAACCTATTTACTCTTGACTTAAACACCTTAATAAATAAAAACAAAGTGCACGGCTGCACGCCTCTATTACTTTTTTTGGATATCGCTGCACATGCTGAGATAGGAGCCTTTTTGGTCTCGCACAGGGTTTTTATTTTATTATTGTTTAAGTGTATGCTTATTTTCTCATGTCTCCTGTGCGGGTCACAAATAAATATTTTTCTTTCTTTCTTTCGTAAATACAGGCACTATTTTAAATTATTTCATAACTTAAAAACATACTGAAAATGACAGCAGAAGAGACTTTTATAAGTTTTTAAGCTGACATGGTCACAATCATTAGAATTAATATTTGTTTCGGGATATTTACCATGTATATTTTGCATTTGGTTGAGAGCTCTATATTTCGGCACTGTTACAAGCGCCATGATCACGAGAACTAAAGTCTTTGTGGGTGGGTGTTTTTTACGAACTGACATATCTGTCTACCCTCTTCCTCACTCGTTTTTCACGCACGATACCGCTACCACCAGAACTCGTCTCACTAGTTTGTCGATATTGTTCACGACAGACGATACTCACAAACGACGAGACTTTTAACAAAGGCGCCGCTGAAGCAATAGTTGGCTCTTAAAATCCAATGTATCTCAATCAGGACAGCTAAATATGGACGCCGAATTGAAAACAGATTTTGTTCTTGCTAAGAAAAGAGGTGAAGGACAAAAGAGAAAGAAGAAGAAAGTACGCTGCCTTACAAGAGTAGAGAAGAAATATTTAGGTTTTTATGCAGTACCGAGGACAGGAGTCAAATACAACGATGTCTTACCTCTAAACAAAATGTGGCTTAAATATATTCATGAAGTATTAGAACTTGATAAACCAATACCAGATTGTACGAGCAAAGCCTGGGAAACCTTTACTCAAGGTCTGTTCAAGGCAGATTTTAATGGAAGCAAACGTAGTCAGGTCAAAATGTCCGAGCTATGTAAGCTAATGTTTTTTTTTTTCTTCTCCTTATATCTGCCATCAGTCTTTGTAGACTATAATCAGATGTGTTCTCGGGTCAATGTCTGGTTAAGTGCTTCCTCCAGCGAGGACAGCTAGGTACTCTTCATTACAACATAGCTACCATCTGTTGTGCAGCTTCATTATATGCCTTTTTAGACGGTTGGAGTAATTTTGGCTCATCAATTGGACCGCTAGTTCATTCGGATAATGAGACACTCGCTGTTTGTATTTCGCCGCAGTTGATCGAATTTCTTCTTTCACTGTGGTCATTTGTAATTTTTGGTGTATTTCATTATTTGTGATGAACCAATGAGCATTGCTTATCGTTCTCAGTATGATGTTCTGAAGACGCTGAAGCATCGAGATGTTTGAGTCACTAGCACTACCCCACAATTGTATGCTGTACATCCAAATGGATTTGAGGACAGTTTTGTAAACAAGTAATTTATTGTCCGTGGACAACAATTTGCTGTTTCGACCAAGCAGCCAGTATATGAGTCATATGGAATGTTGAGTTCCTCTCGTTTAGTCTTGATATGTTTTTTCCATGTCAAGCGGTGGCCCAAATGCATACCCAGATACCTGACATTGTCATCATGCGGTAAGATAGTGCCTCCTAGTTGTGCCGGTGGGCAGTTACCCCTTCTTAGTGTGAAGGTGACTTTCACAGATTTAGATGTGCTGGCTTTGATTTTCCATGTTTGAAGCCACTCATTGATATTGTGGAGTCCCTGCTGTAAGATATATGATGCGGTAACTGGATCATTGTCACATGCTAGGATGGCAGTGTCATCAGCGTACGTAGCTGTGGTTAGACCTGGAAGTGTTGGGAGATCCGCAGTATAAAGTATATACAATATGGGGCCCAAGATGGATCCCTGTAGTACGCCCACTTTTATGTTGTAAAAGCCAGAAGTTGAACCCTCCTCCTTCACTTGGAAAAGTCTATACGAGAGATATGGTCTCATCAACATGTGAAAGCTATGTGGCAAGCTTTTCTTGATTTTGCATAGGAGGCCATGGTACCATACCTTGTCAAATGCCTGTTGGATATCCGGTAATACAGATAAGCAATATTCCTTCTGTTCTAGGGCTTTTCTTACTGTCTCACAGACTCGATGTATTTGCTCGACTGTGGAGTGCTGCTGTCGGAAACCAAACTGATGATCGGCAGCCTAATTGTGTAAGTAAATTCGGCAACGGAAACAATATTCAACTTTTTTGTGTATGTGTGTGTTTTTGGGCAAGAAATAGATTGTTTCCGTTGCCGAATTTACTTACACAATTAGGCTGCGGGTATTATCTTGCGCGCGACTTAATTATCAAACCGTGTACATTACAAAACGTTCCAAGTACCTATCCGACGTGATCGACGTGACAAAGTCACGGTGATTTTTCACTGTGTTTTTTTTTGTAACGGGAACAACAGTCACGGTGACTGCTACTAACTAACGCTACCTGAACCTACCAAATTTATTGTAAACTAGCTGACCCCCGCGGCTTCGCTCCCGTCAAAATTAAAGCCTATTTTACTCGGGAATAATGTAGCTTTCCATAGGTGAAAGAATTTTTAAAATCGGTCCAGTAGTTTCGGAGCCTATTCGGTACAAACAAACAAACAAAAAAATCTTTCATCTTTGTAATATTGGTATAGATAAAAAAAATGTGTGTATATTTTTTGGAATCTACATCACTTACTGTATAGTGTCGGGCGTAAAGAATTTCAACATCCCATGTTTTTCCATTGGTGTCGTAAGAGGCGACTAGAGAATGGGCAGCAGCATTCTCTGTGCATTTGTAACAACCATACTGGGATCGCTAACCCGCCTGCAAAGCACTCCCCATGAATAGCACAAATAAAACATAGCCCCTAGTGCCCGAATACAGTAGCGGTTGAGGTTACGGTATGGCAAGGGGTGCTAAGAATCCCGGATGAGATCGGGCTACCCCAACAAATACCGACGACAGGACCTAGCAACGTACAACACGCGCACACTCCGGATTCCGGACCGACGATAAGATCACCGTACTCGAAGAGGAATTGAGCAGTTTACGATGGAGTATTATAGAAACAAAGTATTAATGAATTATTTTTTAAATACAATGAATTGATTAATTATAGGAACTGTAAAAATATGTAAATACGTTTCAAAGTGTCATAGACTTTGAAACGTATTTTTTTTTAATTCGTTCGTTTTGTAAAAAAGAAAAATAATGACAAAATACAAAATTTTCTAGCATTTCTACCAAACCCAATGATTAGTTGAGCTGGTAAGATGTCAGACAAGGACACACTACCAGCGGGAACCCCCTCCGTAAGACTGCTTTTGGTTAGCTACCGCTTATAAGGAAATAGTTAACCTAGGTGTTGATAAATAACACACACGTTAGGATAATAGATTTCATTTTAGCTAAACATAAATTTTTGGTACACAGTCTAGTAGTAAGAAATGCGTCTATGGTCTTTGACCATCACAGGTTGGTAGTTACATTAATAAATTGCCGTAAACTAAAAAAACTGACCAAGTGCGAGTCAGAGTCGCGCACTGACGGTTCCGTACAAACAGCTACATTCACAAAAATAATTAAATAACATTACTGAAGTTCAACTAAAAGAACAAGAACTATGAACTATGGGAACATTGCTCTAACGATAAGGTAAACAGAATCTCATACCTCAGCTAGTTGACAGAATTGCTTTGATGTATTAGATCAAGCATTAGGCCACAGAGAAACTTATATATACGCATTAGGCGTCTAGGGGATGTATGGTCGATGACTCTTGCATTGGTAATGAACTATTAAGTAGAAATAGCCAATAAAAAGCCGATGTCACTTTTTTTGGGTCTATAAAACACTTTGGCACGGCACGCCAGCATCAATGTTTCAATTAAATTATTCGTCGAGCCCTTATCACCGCCAGCATACCAGCTGTATTAGAACCTAACGGCTTCGTACGTGACGACGGGAAGAGACCAGCAGCCTAATTGTGTAAGTGAATTCGGCAAAGGAAACAATCTGTTTCTTTCCCAAAATCGACTTTTCGTATTGAGAAAAGTCGTTTTTGGGAAAGAAGCAGATTGTTTCCTTTGCCGAATTCACTTACACAATTAGTCTGCAGATGGCATGACATTGGTGCCGTGGAAGGTAGGCCTCTGGTGTGGGACGCAACCTGTGTCAACACCCTTGCGCCATCTCATGTTCCTAGTTCGGCTGGATGTGCTGGCGCTGCTGCTGCGGCTGCTGAGGCCCTCAAGCAGCGCAAATACCTATAACCTAATTACAGTTTTGAGCCGTTTGGGGTCGAAACGCTTGGGTCATGGGGCCCGAGTACACGTCTCCTTTTTAAGGAGATCTCTCGCCGACTGATCGACCAGAGGGCTGCCTCTTTCTTCGCGCAAAGAATATCAGCATTGCCATTCAACGTGGCACTGCTGCTAGTCTTCTGGGCACGTTCCCGGATGACAGCGATGTGGAGGAGTACTTCAACGCCTAAGTGTACCTGTCTTTTGTATATAGTGTAAGTTGTTAGGTTTAGTATAAGTTTGTATAGTTTACTTTTGTTTAGTGTTTATGTACAAATTGTACACCTTTGTTTTACAAATAAATGTAATATAGTTTCTCTGTGTTGCATGTCACAAGGTCACAGAGTACTTGAGTTTGTTTTGCCTTTTGAAGTCATTTGTTTGTTCAGCTTTGTTGAACCTTAACCTTATGTTGAACTTGAACTATAGGCATAAAATGCATAAATTAAATTGATAGAAATCTGCGAAAGACACTTGAATCCACAGATAAACTTATATATACAGACACTTGAAACTTTCAGAGGTTAGTCGACAAAGTCTGTTTTAACTGCTGAACACTTAGCTGAAGATCTCTATATTATTTAGAAAATGGTGTCTAAAGTTCCTTGCGTTAAACTTTCGAGTGGACAAGAAATGCCCATGGTTGGCCTTGGCACCTGTGCTGTAAGTTCAATATATGTTAACTATTAATAAGTACGATAGATAATATCATACTCAGCGTTGCCAGTATTTTTTTTGGCAAGTTGGGACAAAACTTTTTGAGTGAAACTGAAAAAAAGCGGAATTGTTTCGTCGAAAGCGGGACGTAGTAAAAAAACATCTATAATCTATTTATATAAGTATGATGGGTTTGTACTTGGCTCTAGTCTATCATAAGTTTTAAAATATTTATCTTTGTATTTGAGTTTTAAATTACGTTTACTTGACAATAGATGGCAAAAATAGCCATTGAAAATGTATTTTAATAAAAATATGATATTTTAAATCAGAAGAAGGAAAGGAAGACCCCATAATAGATGGGAGGACGAAATAAAATGCACAGCGGGTCCAAACTGGATGATTTCAGCAAAATCCAGAGAAGACTGGCTCACTTTGGAGGAGGCCTTTACCTGTAGAGGGGTTCTTGCAGAATAATTTAATCTTGTTATAAAATCAAAGAAAATCATACTAACACTAAATTAAGAAATAATTACACTTTTAATAACTACTAACACCACTATTTTGTAAACCTTAATTCTGTAAGAAATATAGGCTTTTTTATTTTTATTTTTATTTTATTTATTATTTTAAATCAGATGTTCCCTATCGTAAGGTAGTTGAGTCTTCTTCGTGTATTTATTCATTAGAAAAATGTGTTACAAACAATAGTCTGGGGAGTGAGTCTTACAATAATAAAATAATTAATTATAAGAATTACTTATTCATGTTATTTCTGTGAAGATTTAACTTCTTTTAAAGTTTCCTTTTAGACCTTTGCACAGGATAACTCTAGATTAAACTGGATGAGTAATTCTGCTTTCAATAAACTTGTCTGTGGCCCCCGGCCGCGCTACCTCTACACGCACGGTCGAGTTATCCCTGAAAAGCGGCAGCCTAATTGTGTAAGTAAATTCGGCAAAGGAAACAATCCGTTTCTTTCCCAAAAACACACACATACACAAAAAAGATGAATCTTTATTCAACTTTTTTGTGTGTGTGTTTTTGGGAAAGAAACAGATTGTTTCCGTTGGCAAATTCACTTACACAATTAGGTTGCGGGACTGGGCCTGTCCCGCACGACACATAAAAATCGGGACGTCCCGCCAAAATCGGGACGTCTGGCAACGCTGATGACACTCATCATCATTATCAGCAAGCTGCTCCAGAATGTGTAAAGGGAGTCAAAAACACTTGAAATAATGTTTTATTAACTCTTATTTCAGAGAAAAGCCGATCCTGGTCAGTTCAGACAGGCAGTGGAATGGGGCATAGATGCAGGCTACAGGCACATAGACACAGCATCATTCTATGGGAATGAGGAGGAAGTTGGAGAAGGAATCAACAACAAGATTAAAGATGGAACAGTAACCAGAGATCATCTGTTTGTAACAACTAAGGTATCTAATTTTATTTTTATATTATTGTCACAACTAAACATCATGTCTACGTTCTCCAATGGGGTAGGCGTCTACGTTCTCCAATGGGGTAGGCAGAGTTGTTACCTGTACAGACATTTGATTCAAAACTTAGTGGACAGTTGTCTGTTATAGTACTTACCAATCTTCTTGGTTGCCCCTTTTTTTTGGAGGTCATCCTGCAGGACGTCCAGCGGGAGGACGTGTCAGACTTTTACTGACTAAAACCCACCCGTGTTCCTTCGGTTGCTTGTGCCAGGGCCGCGGTAACTCTCTTTCAAATTTATCCTCAACCCAGACAGGTTCTTCGCTGCCCTGAAGTTGGCTTTCCGATGTGCAGGGCATGGTGCGTTGCTGCTTAAGTATGAGATTTACCACTGCACAGCCATTGTAACCAGCAGCCAAGAAGATTGGCGAGTACTGTAAACTGCACTTAGTTTTTTGCTTAATAATAATTAAATGCTAAATAAATATTGTGTGTATTTCTGCAAAGCTTCCCTTATACAATTTAGACCCTGTAGGCATATTTTTTTTACAATTATATATAGGCTCGCGCTTGACCACATGTAAATTATATTTGCTTAGTTTGTGTAGTATTTGTGCTGGATCTATAGTAATCTTTATATTATATAAAAAATAATCCCTATTTCCCTTGGTCACGGACTCACGGCATTACGCGTGAAAGAGTGGACCGATTTCGCTTATTCTTTTTTTTTGTTGTGATTGTTATTTAAAGAAGGTAATTATGAAAAAAAAAATTAGAAAAAATATTGGTATGTAGGGTAGGGTAGATGAATGTTTGGTGTTTTTATGGCAAACCAAAGTTTGACAGCCCGGCTAGCATCGGCGTACCCAATACATTTGTGACAAGTTATGATAAATTCATTGAGGTACACAATACTTACAATTTGTCTTAAATGCTAGCACGGGTAAAACGGCACGACATACCGTTTTTAGGGTTCCGTACCCAAAGGGTAAAAACGGTACCCGTATTACTGAGACTCCGCGGTCCGTCTGTCTGTCTGTCTGTCTGTCACCAGGCTGTATCTCATGAACCGTGGCAGCTGGAGAGTTGAAATTTTCACAGAAGATGTATTTATGATGCCGCTATAACAACAAATAAAATTAATAAAAACAGAATAAAATTAATATTTAAATGGGGCTCCCGTACAAAAAACGTGATATTTTTGCCGTTTTTTGTGATAATGGTACGGAACCCTTCATGCACGAGTCCGACTCGCACTTGGCCGGTTTTTGAGATTCCATTTTGCAAATATATAGCGTTTTATGCAAAATAAAATAAGATTCGGTGGCCCATAATTCGGAAACAGTGCGTCGTAGGGGCTAGGGCTATGCTTCTTTTATGAGAACCTAAATGGTTTTTATGGCCAAGGTTAAACCGATACTACAATAAAATTGGAAAATTGCCAAAAAAGATAAAAAATAAACGTCGAGAAGTTATGCCACAAGTCAAGAAAATATTTTACGCCGCCGTGCTAGCATTTATGACAAAATGGCTTTATCGCCCAAACTGTGATAAAAAGTGTGACTTAAGCTATGTCACAGTAGGCCGTGCTCGCTGGGCTGGATCAGCTAGTGAAATAATAAAAGTAAACTATTTTTAATTTTTCGAAATCTTGTCTTTTTTCTTGTTTATTTCCAGATGTGGAATGACCGCCATGCTGAAGCGGAGGTAGTGGCTTCACTGAAGGAGTCACTAGCAAGGTTGAAGCTGGACTATGTTGATTTATACCTTATCCACTGGCCATTCTCTGTAAATGTAAGTTTCTATATTTTATTCTGTTTGTGCTATTTAGCTGTACAGAAATTTTAAATAAGCCAGTAAGACCAGCTACTTCTTTCTTTAGTTTGGAATTGTTTGCATTTGCAAAACCAATTTTACGGGATTTTTTAAAGTTTTTTTTTAAATTAATAACATATGTATGTAATGTTTGAATATAGATCTTTACATCAGTTCTCTCTATACAATTTCTAGGACAAAGGTGAAGAAGCCAACATAGATTACCTGGAGACCTGGAGGGGCATGGAACAGGCTGTGCAACTGGGGCTGGCCAAGTCTATCGGAGTGTCTAACTTCAATGATGAGCAGCTGGAGAGATTGCTGAAGAATTCTACTATTAAACCTGTTATTAATCAGTTTGAGGTAAAATTCATGTACAGTTCAACTACTTATTTACTTAATCCCTCGGTAATCATCGCATTTGCGAATACAAACGAATGCTAATTACCATGTCCATCAATTATTAGATTTATCGTGTATAATAATTTGAATTCAGAAGTACTTTATTGTTGTTTTGATTTGATTTCCATGTGAAATATATAGAACTGTAAAAATAGCAGATTTCCTCTCATTTTTGTAATAACATTATGTAAAAGAGTATTAACAACTCTATATACATCCAAGTTGATTGAGAGTGTCTGGTCTGCACCAGGTGCAAAGGGCAACTGATAGAAATCCGACAACTGACGAAACACGAAGTTTGCCGACGGGCATTAAGAAAATACACTCGCGAGCAATAAAAAAGTTCAGTGACATAGCACCAAATTACTCCTAAACGGGAAAGGCTAGCTTAATGACGCCGTCTGCAATATTGAAGTACATTTAAACGCATCAGAATATTACCAACTAAAAACGTAAATATTGTGTTCAAATTTTAAATTAAATGTTTTAAAAAATTGGGGCCATTTGGTAAATAAAACCAAATCTCTAAGTAGGGGTTTTATTAGGTGTAAACGTAGGTTTTGATAACTCAGTACTTGGTGTTTCCTCAATGTGCTCTCAATACAGCTTCTACGTGATTGGGCATGCTGAATACCACATTCCTCAGCATATGCTGAGCAATGTTCTCCCATTCTACGATGAGCGCGTAATTCAAGTCACGAAGAGTAATTGAAAAGAGTGTGGTTTTCTCACACGTCTGTCAAGCTCGTCCCAAGCATGCTCAATATGATTCAAATCGGGGCTCCTAGCTGGCCACTCCATTTTGTGGATTTCTACGTCCTGAAGATACTCATTTACAACTTGAGCAGTGTGGGCCCGTGCATTATCGTGCATGAACACTGCATTGTAGTTCATTGAGAATCTCATTGATGTATCTCACAGCAGTTAGGTTCCCGTTCTCGATTGGAACTAACGCTGTTCGACCCTCTGCAGAGATGCCAGCCCACACGTGAACGTTACCGCCGCCGTGTGACACTTTTTCTTCAAAACATGCTTGTGCAAAACGTTCTCCTGGTCGTCGGTATACTCTTTTCCTCCCATCATGATGGTACAGCATAAATCTTGACTCATCAGAGAACATCATTCTGCCCTTTCGTCCTCACCCCATTCTGTATGCTCGCGGGCGTATCGCAATCGGGCAACTTTATGATGCCCTTCCAGTTTTAGGCCATTTGCTGGCCTGTAAGGCTTCAATCCTCTTTCGGCAAGACGTCTCCTGACTGTCCACTCGCTTATTGGCTCCCTTCGAACTTGCAGAAGTTGTTGTTGAACCGCAACTCCCGTCTGATGTCGATTTCTAACATGGTTGCCGCAAAGAAACGATCTTTTCGGACTGTTGTGCACCTTGGCTTGCCAGTACCTGGTCTTCTCAGGTTTAATCCAGTCTCCTAGTACATTATTACCTCAATGGTCTCCTTAAACCTTTGGATCACTCGTCGGACAGTAGTATGTGTCACGCCCATTATTCTGGCCGTATTTCTTTGGCTGGTCCCCAATTCCACCATAGCGATGATTCTCGTACCTTCCTTGGGTGATAGAGGCATGATTTATGGGTACGAGAGCCGTAAGACTTTACAATTTAAGAATTTTTTCACAACGGCGAAAACAAGGATGAAATCAAAAGCAAAACAAAAAACGAAACAAATGTACCTACCTATTCCGAAATTTTTAAACACCAAAATTTTCTTTTTCTACTATTTTTATCCATGGCTTCAAAAAGACCAGTATTTAAAAGAGTTTAAGTTTGCATAATAAAATAGATTTCATTATACTTTTTAATTTATGAAGCTAGGTTATTATATGCTTATTATATGTCTTAGGAGATATTAAGGTGTTTGTCGGCATTTTGTGGGTGGAACTTTTTCATTGCTCGGCAGTTTATTTGTACTGTAACCACCTCTTAATTAAATCTCTGTTAACTGTTTAGCACTTCATAGAGTTTTATGAATAAGACTGTATATAGGCGACTATACACACGTTTCTAACTTGCATGCCAATGTGCTATAATAATTTCTGATTGGTGAATGTCCAAACAAAAGCAAGCTACTTGCACACTTTTATGCGAGTTACTGGCGTGTATTTTCTCTCTTTTGTAATCCAAAACTCTTTTCTAATATATACTTTAGACATCATTTTCTAACTACTCCAACCCTAAATAATTTTTGCTTTTTAGCACATGTCAAATCTTTGGAATGAGAAGGTTTTTGCTTCTTCAGTAAAAAATATCAGACATGGTTTTCCGCCAAAATTTATCAAATAATTTTGTGATTCACCAAAAACATATTCAATTCTAAATCATTATACATATTTGCAGGTAAACCCAACACTGACACGGCACAAATGGGTGGACTTCTGCAAGCAACACTCAGTGGTCCCAGTAGCCTATACTCCTCTGGGTCTCATATCCGAAGCCCGGCCACAGTTCATCGGCAAGGATGTGATCAAGACTGACCCGAAGCTTGGAGCTTTAGCTGAGAAATATGGGAAGACTCGTGCGCAGATTGCATTGAGATATTTGGTAAGGAAATATTCATTGTTTGGCGGTCCACATTATCCCTGGATCGAAAAACCTTTTTTTATTACAGTGCAAAATTTTTCTTCGATTTTCAAACAACTGCATCATAAAATAACTTTCTAATTTTTGTAGCACACTTTTACTTCTTAATTTATTGGCGCGTAATTGACTTAATGTAGAAATATAGTGTTATTGTCTATGGATGCGTACGCTGCGCAGTCATGCGCAATGAGCATCAAAATTTCCCGCCATACCACTTTTTTTTTTTTATGTGCCCGGTGCACGGCCGAACAAACTGGGTGCGCATAAAGAGAGAACAGCAGCCTAATTGTGTAAGTAAATTCGGCAAACGAAACAATCTGTTTCTTTCCCAAAAACACACACATATTCAACTTTTTTGTGTAAACGAAACAATATGTTTCTTTCCCAAAAACACAACATACACAAAAAAGTTGAATCTGTATTCAACTTTTTTGTGTATGTGTGTGTTTTTGGGAAAGAAACAGATTGTTTCCATTGCCGAATTTACTTACACAATTAGGCTGCAGGACTCTTGTGGAAACAGCTCGTTCATACATTTATGCATGCAGGAGACGAATTTCCACAGGCCCTGTGGGCAGAGCTTATCAATACAGCTGCATACGTCCTCAATCGCACGGGACCCACAAGAGAAGAAGGGAAAGTACCGTATGAGCTGTGGCATAAGAAGAAGCCTAAGATTTCACACCTGCGTGTGATAGGGAGTGAATGTATTTTTCACATTCCTAAACAAAAAAAAAGGAAAAAGCTGAATAAGAAGGCTCTAAAAGGCAGACTTATTGGATAACGATGACGGATATCATATCTGGAATGGAAAACAGACCGAAAGATCTAGAGATGTAATTTTTTGTCCAACCATGGAATTGAGAATCCCAATGGCCTTAGGACCTGGTCCTCAGGAAGATGATCATTTACCAGTAAGCGATGAGATAGAGGGAGATTCTGATTTGATAGGACAGGAGACAGAGAGAGTGATCTTTCCGGAATATGATTTTCCGTTACATAAAACTTATAGAGAAAATGATGATCATTTACATGTTGAAGTTTTGGGAGATAGCAACGAAATCTTTCCAGAAGATGATTTGCCGCAAAATAAAGATTATAGAGAAAATTATGATCATGTTCATGTTGAAGTTTTGGGAGATAGCAACGAAGCCAGAGAGGATGAGAGTGCTTACGAAGAGTTCGTTGACGCTGACGAGGAGTTAGAGATAGTCGAACCACCGTTGTTGGATGCGAGATCTCGATACAACTTACGCGATCGAACTTGCCTCTCACGTCCTAAGAAGTTCGAAGACTATGTGTGCTTCATAGGCACAGAATGTTTTCCCGAAACATATAAAGAAGCCATTGAAAGGGATGACAGCGCAGAGTGGGTCAAGGCAATGACGAGTGAAATGAATTCTCTGAAGAAAAATGATGTTTGGACACTCTGTAAGCTACCTAAAGATAAAAAGGCACTCCCTTGCAAGTGGATCTTTCGCATCAAGCGAAACCCAGACAGCAGTATCGACAAATATAAGGCTAGGGTAGTAGTGAAAGGTTTCAAGCAACGGAAAGGAATCGATTACGAACAGACTTATAGTCCAGTTGCTAGAATGGCCACCATCAGAGCCTTATTAAGTGTCGCTGCCAAAGAAAAATTATACTTGACGCAGTTTGACGTATCAACGGCATTCCTCAACGGTAAGCTGCAGGAAGAAATTTACATGCAGCAGCCAGATGGATTCCATGACGGAACTTCGAATGTATGTCGACTTAAAAGGAGTTTATGCGGACTCAAGCAGGCTCCCAGATGCTGGAACTCATGCTTTGAGGAGATTTTATTAGATAAAGGATTTCAGCAAAATGCAGCTGATTGTTGCTTGTTCACGAAAAGAATCGGTGAAAAGAAAATCCTGATAACACTGTATGTGGACGATGGGCTTGTAGCCACTACAGATAAAAATTTGGCAAACGAGTTCTTTAAAGAATTAGGGGATACTCTGAAAATCACAAGCAAGCCAGCGTCTCATTACCTTGGTCTTGAGATAGCACAGTCGAAAGATGGCTCCATTACAATTAAACAAGAGTCGTACACCAAAAAGATACTGGAACGTTTTAGGATGTCAGAATGTAATCCAGTTTCAACGCCAATAAAAACGACTTCTCAAGCAGGGAAAGTTAACAATGTAAAGGAAGAGAAGAACTTTCAGTACAGAGAGGTTGTAGGTACGTTAGCGTACTTGATGACAGGGACGCGACCCATATAGCGTATGCAGTCGGTCTAGTTTCAAGAAATCTGGCAAACCCGACACATGAAGATTGGCTACGTGTTAAGCGCAATATGCGCTACATAAAAGGGACTTGTTCTTTTGGTATAACATACAAAGTAGAACATGATTCCAACCTAATACAAGGCTATAGTGATGCGGATCATGGAGGAGACCAGCAAACAGGTCGCTCTACAACAGGAGTTGCATGTCTCTTTGCTGGAGGAATTGTATCATGGTTAAGCCAACGACAATCTTCAGTCGCGATTTCAACTACTGAAGCTGAAATAGTAGCAGCAAGCGAAGGCGCTCGTGAACTCGTGTGGCTCCAGAGAGTATTCAGCTCACTTACTAATATGGACGGAGTACCCATATTAAAAGTAGACAATGAAGCTGCCATACGTCTTGCAAACAATCCAGAGTTCCATAAAGGGAAGACCAAAAATCGTAAATCAAACGAAACAGGGCGATATTTGGGTTTTAGCAGGTCATAAGAAAAACATCTCCTACTATCCCCATTAATCGCTATTTCGTTTGATCCACGATATATTTTTTGCCCAACCTGTATATTACCAGTCATACAATACTCTATACCCTTAGCTTCTTCGGTTTCTATGGGCCTGGTTTGATAATATTATATTGTTATTACATTTTATATCGTAGAACAACAACGTAAACAATTTCATGAAGGTCGATATTTACATCGATATCAGCTGCGCATGTTTCTCGCAGTTACAACCCTACAAGGCAGCCATTTTATGTGCCCGATTTTTGTAGGTATGCACGCTAATTTCGTAGTGAACGTTACCCCAACAGGAAAGTGACTCCTAGAGTGATATGAGTGGAACGTATAGTTAGTGCGTAATCTGCTGTGAATGTGCCCTACATAAAAAATAAGTGCGTGTCGCCGTTTTTGAAAAAAACGAAAAAAATTGTTCCTGCTGGGGTAACGTTGTTCCAGCAGGAAAATTTTAAACGAATGATCGGAATGAGAAATATTGTGCATGGGCAGAGAGCTTATAGTTGTGCAAGAATGTGCGCCGAAAATATAATAAGTGCGTCATCAGGTTTTCGAGATATTGCATTTCCTGCTGGGGTAACGTTTTGCAGAATCGTGTATCTCTAAAACCATTGTATGTGCGCCTGTAGAATAAACATACACGAGTAGCTCTTGATTTGTGCGTATTTGTGCCGGAATTAGATTTAAGAAAATACCTATAATTTTCAAGAAATTGCGCTTTTTTGAAAACCGGAAAAAAAATCACAGCGCCTAAATGAGAAAACGTATAAGCTCGCTGAAAACTGTATTCAGTCCATCTTGACGCTTGTAATAACCATAAAAAGTTTCAAAAGCATACATGTTTGCGTTATCGAATAATATTGCTGAAAGTCAAAACGAGGGTGTCATAACTTTGGCGGCTAAATACAAGAAACCGACTTAACCCAAGATAGGTAGGTGTAAACCACAAGTATGTGCGTTTAGTCAAAAATATATAGTGAAAATATTCAGCTTGGAATGTTTCCCAATACGTAGATTTAAACAAAAAACAAAACATGTAAACAATGGCTGGTTATCCGACCAAATTCAAATGACTACGAAAAAGCGACGGATTCATACATATCGATGACCTTCTTGATTGGACGTATTAAACCTAAGCTGTTATCCGTACAGTCGCGTTCAAACGTTTGTTGGTATGACCAAATTTTGGGGGCTAATTAAAAAATACATTAAATGCACCTTGTGACCATAACAAATGAAAGAGGTTGTTGATGTAGAAATTATTATTTTTATTCTCTTAATTTTGTTTCTTAAAGTAATTATGGCATGAAATCACAGATCAAATTACAAACTCTTTAATATTAGAACACATAGTTCAATCAAATTATTTGAACCGTGTGTAGTCATTATTATTTAAAATCACAGATCAGTTTTTCATTTACTTATGTACTAAAATACAAACAGTAAAATTGCATAATCACAGAAAATCACAGATCAGTTGTAAGTATAATATTGGTACTAACTAAACCTATGTATTGTGTAAAAGATATAACATTTTAAATATACATATAAATTATATTCTTACTATTTCTTATGAGTAATGCGCCGGTCGGTCGGCTGGCTGCGAAATCCCGACCGCGTACTGTAGTATTACACATTACTCGACCAAATTAAGTATGGCACATAACACTCAAACAGTACGCGCGGCGGTGCGGGCGCGCGTTCGCCGTATGCTCAAGCGAGAAGGAGCATGCACCGGTCGGTCCGCTGGCTGCGAACTATTATCTAGAACCGTATTTTTCATGGAATAAGGTTTGTTTTTCTGACACCGCGGACTGCCTAGTGATGTTTAAAATCATGACTCTCGCACTTTAGTTAAATTATGCCTAGATTGGGGAAAAGATAATTATGAAAGAAAATCGACTATAAGTACATGTTATCAAAAGCAACGGGCAAGTGTACTTTTGACGATTATCTGTCACATCACAATATAACATCCATATCGCACTATCTCATCTCATGTAATGATGTATGTACGCGAGCATGTAATTACAATTACAATAACCACGAGGTTATTGTAATTGACACATGACGCGAAATGAAGCGCTACACGAGTAGCGCTTCATTTCGCGTCATGTTTGGAGTCATGGTGTAATGTAATATTCCTCGGTATGAAACGTAATGTCATATCACATCACTTTAGAACGCACTGGTTTACGCATGTCACTGTTTACAAAGTGATAACCCAAACGCACTTCCTAGTAAAAAAGCACTTCACATGAGCGACGTTTATGTATCTGTCTCTGTCCCACTAATACAGAGAAAGTACTTACTAGCTAGACAAAGCGACTCCTTGCGACGCGACGTCAGTGGATGGCGCAAAAAAAGGAATGTTCTACTGATGATGAAAAAAAAACCGGCCAAAGGCGAGTCGGACTCGCGCACGAAGAGTTCCGTATCACAATAAACGGCAAAAAATCACGTTTGATGTATGGGAGTCCCCCTTTAATATTTATTTTATACTGTTTTTAGTTTTGTTGTTAGGCAATAGAAATACATCATCTGTGAAAATTTCAACTATCTAGCTATAACGGTTCATGAGATACAGCCTGGTGACACAGACAGACGGACCACGGAGTCTTAGTAATAGGGTCCCGTTTTTACCCTTTGGGTACGGAACCCTAAAAACTCAATGTTAATTTATCTAACCCAAGGTTTAAACCGATGTATGTAGATACCTACGTTGTTTTTTTACTGTTGTGTTAATTGGCTTTTTATTTATAAACTGTATCTGTAGGTTATTTTTATGTAGTAGGTATTTATCACACATATCTTGAACTTTTTTTTAAAACAGCCGCCATCATATTTTGGTCTCTGAAGTACTTTTTTCTACTAATATTATAAAGGCAAATATCTGGATGTGTTCACAAAATACTGAATGTATTTTAATTAAATTTGGAATAAAGAATATAGGTTAGAGCTTGGCACACTTTTCTAATATACTTACCTAATCAAGTGCAAAGTCACGGAAACAGCTAGTAGAATATAATCCATCAACTTATTTTTTTTATAACTTTTCTACCTCAGTGTACTCAGGCACAACACGCTACAACCGGTTCGTGAGTAAAGTTAAGAAGGTCATCGTTATGTATTAATCCGTCGCTTTTTCGTAGTCATTTGAATTTGGTCGGATAACCAGCCATTGTTTACATGTTTTGTTTTTTGTTTAAATCTACGTATTGGGAAACATTCCAAGCTGAATATTTTCACTATATATTTTTGACTAAACGCACATACTTGTGGTTTACACCTACCTATCTTGGGTTAAGTCGGTTTCTTGTATTTAGCCGCCAAAGTTATGACACCCTCGTTTTGACTTTCAGCAATATTATTCGATATCGCAAACATGTATGCTTTTGAAACTTTTTATGGTTATTACAAGCGTCAAGATGGACTGAATACAGTTGTCAGCGAGCTTATACGTTTTCTCATTTAGGCGCTGTAATTTTTTTGCCGGTTTTCAAAAAAGCGCAATTTCTTGAAAATCATAGGTATTTTCTTAAATCTAATTCCGGCACAAATACGCACAAATCAAGAGCTACTCGTGTATGTTTATTCTACAGGCGCACATACAATTGTTTTAGAAATACACGATTCTGCAAAACGTTACCCCAGCAGGAAATGCAATATCTCGAAAACCTGATGACGCACTAATTATATTTTCGGCGCACGTTCTTGCACAACTATAAGCTCTCTGCCCATGCACAATATTTCTCATTCCGATCATTCGTTTAGAATTTTCCTGCTGGAACAACGTTACCCCAGCAGGAACAATTTTTTTCGTTTTTTTCAAAAACGGCGACACGCACTTATTTTTTATGTAGGGCACATTCACAGCAGATTACGCACTAACTATACGTTCCACTCATATCACTCTAGGAGTCACTTTCCTGTTGGGGTAACGTACACAATTTCGTAGGTATGGCAAGTCCATAGGTTTCTAAGTCAGTGGCGCAGACTTAACTTGCGCGCACTCTAAACGGATGAACCGATTTTGTTTTTTTTTTTGTTTGAAAGGTGGATTTGTCGAGATTGTTCCTAGCTATGTCTGAATAAAATCGGTTCAGCCGTTTAAAAGTTATCCGCATTTTACTCTTTGAATCTGGTTTTTTTTTCGCAAGATATCGTGTCATTATTAAGTGTTTCGATAGATTGTCAATTGAAGCGTGTCTAATTACATTTTATTTTATTGACAACACGAATTTCATTTCAGATACAACGCGGAATCTCAGTCTTACCAAAAACGTTCACCAAATCGCGTCTAGCAGAAAACCTGAATCTATTCGACTTTCAACTGACGGACAGTGAGATGTCGTTAGTAGATAGTTTCAATATTAATCATAGGTGCGTTTCTGCTTACGGCTTCAAGGGATTGAAGAATTATCCTTTCAAAGATGAATAACTTATAATAGTGTGCCCAGTATATCCTGATCTAATGTGATGATATATTCTGGAGAGTGTACTTACATGGTTTGGTAACTGTAACTGTGACATTAATACATAATGTTGAGTTCTTTTGTCGTCGGTTTTGGGTTAAATAAATTAAACAGTTTCTATAGAGATAATGTCTATTAATTTCCTTTACATTGGATACACACATAGGTACACTTATACAGTATCGCGACCGGGCTGAGACTGAAGGGTCGGGCGAGTTGTGTCGTACCTAGTTCGTAATCACGTTTTTACCTTAACAATTTTCATAATGCAATGTATAAAAATATATTCTTGTTATTTCGAAATTATTATTTACTCCCACATGTTTATTTTCTATTAACTGGATTACGTTAGGATGGTTTAAGGTTACACTAGTCGATCATTCTTCCATACGAACGTAGTCTGGCGATTACTCCACTGTTTGACGATGTACGTTCAAAGTAAAAAAAAAATATATCAATTTGCCTCATCATTATCTAGCCCTGTACGGAAACGTTATGAGCGACGAAAGTTCCATATTTCAACACTAATTTTAACGCATCTTTGGGCGGAAATAAATACCATAAGAAGGAAAATTGCAAAACGGCCTCCATACAGGGATAGATTAGTAATTCAACAATGCAAATAATTTTATTTTGAAAATATACGTTTAGTATTTCATGATATCTAGACTCCCAAAGGTCTGTTTATAAAATTTCGCGCGCTCGTTTTCGTCCTAAATCATCATTCATTTCGATACAAATTTGCAAAAGTGCTAATTCGTCCGCGAAATAGCTTCTTGCTGCTCATCACAGCATCTATAACTTTCGCACGTATTGTCGGATGAGATAGCATGCATTTTAACCTCGCGCACAAAATAGTTCGTGCCGTCGACTAGGGGAACCTTATAGGTAAAACAATTGGATTACTGGATACATAAAGGTTAAAATAAAAGAAATCTTCAAATTGTCAGACAATTTTAATAAGTGAAAATTTAAATAAATAAACATGTCAACATCAATAAAACAGAAACGATATAAAATAATTAACAAACTCATATTTAGCGTCAATGTGGAAGTTCTGGAATGTCTTTTTAAGATATCTCAAGGTTTCAAGTTAACACAGGCCTAAGACCATACAGCCTATTCTAAAGGAGACCTTATATACGATTCTTAAAAAGAGAAAATTGAAATGCGTATTTGGAAAATAAATGTTCGATTGCCCGATTCCTTAAGAGGGGACTCTAGTGAGACTTTCTCCATACAAACACATTCTGCTGTTTTCTTCGTGGATAATGCCTCTAGAGCAATGATTTTTTTCCATAAAATCTACGTCTAATTAATACGTGCCTGTATCATTTCCTTTTTTCCAAAACATAATCACAAAAAGAAATATGACAATACAAAAATCCGAAAAAAAAATGCCCGTTTTTACCGCCATGTTCAGAAGACTTTCAGACAAAATTTATAAGTTTTTAACAAAAAAGGAAATGATAGGAGCATAGATATACTTTTCCTCTAAATTTTGATATAAGAATTGTTTTAGATCAGACCAGTTTTCATGAAGAAAACAGCAGAATACGAAACGTCTTTTAGTCAAAGTTTTCGTAGGTAAAATCAGCCTGAGCTGCAGTTGTCCCTTTCGCACTTTACGGGGTGAGGTTGGAGGTGACGCGACAGCAATAGTTTCTTCAAATACCTATTTTTCAAATTCCTGTTGACTAGAGTCCGCTCTTAAAAGCAGATTGCGAACAACGATAGATTAGTATTATGGAATCAGGCTTGAGGCAATAGTTGTAATTGTTACTTTCTAGTGATTATATGGTTATTTAAAACATGATAATCAGGTTATTTGATTAACAATCTAATTATCTACAATCATTCAACTGGAATAACTGATATCAAAATAATAACTATACAAACAGTAGTCATTTCATATAGAAAATTCATACAATCATATACAAAAATATAGTAGAAAATCTACAAATGTAACAATTTATAAAAACGTTTTGGATTTCATAACAACTAGAAAGAATCGGCCTTTCGGTTCAACACAAAAAAACGCATAAAAATATTAATAAATAATAATAATAATACAGCCATATAAAACCCGGTAAATAATAAAAATCACATACATATGCCCGTTTTACTAATACAATTATTTATGAAATTATATATAAATTTTAATATATATAAAAACCCTGGTTCATGTCAACAAACTACACTATTTGTAATACATCCCCTAAAGGGGGAAAAGCATAATCCAAATTTGTATGTAGTAAAAGCTTTATTGATCAATGGCAACACTATGGTTCCTCGAAGCCTCGACGCGATTGGTTTTGTCACCGACATGGGCTTTGTTAGGACTATTTTCGTCACTCTGCCTTGAATAGGATAAGTTTTCTTCTGGCAACTTTTATAGATAGAGATAAAGAGAGATCTAACTTTGTCGACGACTTATGCAGAAAAAAATAATAAATTAAAAAGAGCTATGAAAACATTTTCGAAGACGTGTTTTTTTTTTTTTTAATTCTTAATGGTGGTCCACTATCTCACCTGATGGTAAGCGATGATGTGGTCGACGGTGAAGCACGCTTGCCTAGAAGTAACCTATTCACTCTTGACTTAAAGACTCTCAGATAGCTATCGGGAAATACAGACTCCGGCAGGGCATTCCACTCTTTTGCTGTTCGCATAATAAAAGTACTCCCAAAACGTTTGGTGCGTATGGGTGGGATGTCCACCATGTATCGAGGACGCATCGCCGGACGTCTTGCAGTCCGATGATGGAACGGGCTAGGAGGAATCACGTGTGACGTCCACCAACCGCATTGGACCGCGTGGTGGATTACGGCCCTTTCCCTCTCACAAAGAGGAGACCCGTGTCCCAGCAGTGGGAACATAAGGATGATGATGATGACGAAAATATTAGCACCCCGCTTCGGGTTTTCAATATTTTGTAAAGCTAGAGGTGTTCAAGCGCACCCCCTTGCACCCCCTCCCGTCACCCATGCACACCAACAAGTGATTTTTATTAAGCGAAATACGCAATGAGATGCAATTCGACTTGGCCTAGCAACGAGCCATCAGGAAAGTCCATTACCAAAATGCTGCACACCAGTTTCTGAAGAGACGGTCGAAGTTCCATCTTGCTGTTACTACATACAAACATGTTATCGGTGTATCACCAGTACATTTAGCCAATTCATTAAATCCAGGCTGATATTGCCCGACCCGGCGTCAGAACCCGGACCCTCACGAAAGCAGCGCTTGCGATCGCTAACCAATACACTATATTCAACAACACAAAAACAATAGCTTACTAAGTAGGCCTACAAAAAATATAAACTTTTAATTTACTTCCGAAGTCGCCACAGATGGAGCCACAACACATACAAAATTAGGAATATAATAAAAAAATAACAACATGTAATTGTTCGAGATAAGAGAAGGATAAAATGATTACAGTATTTCAAAAGTATAATAATAATTTGTATATATTATAGCTAAATCTGTGAACTAAGCTCAAAACACTTAAAAGTAAAAGCTTCACTTAAACTTACAAGATTGATCGCACGCGCAGCTCCCGAATATTTGTACATCTACATTAAATACATGAGTCTATAACATAGGTCCTATGTGACGGTATGATCTACATCTTAGAACTTCTTAAGGCGGTACCCCGAGCAAAACGCCGCGCTAGCCGTTTTTCGTGCTGTTTTAGGAGCTATCTACTCGTTATTTAAAAGGAAATATGAACTAAAAAAAATACATTAAATTTCTACCTATTATTGATTCTAAAATGGACGTATACTTTTTTTTAGCAGAAGAGGTGTATATGTTTCACTAATCTCCTTCCAACAAAACCATAAAAATGAGAAATAATTATTGATAGCATGCATCTCTTCGTAAAGTGTTCATTAATTATGTTTTTTTACTAACACTAATGGATAGACAATTTAATAACGAACATTTTTGTCGTAAAAAAGACATGTTCGATTTTATTCTAAAATCTGGGCGTATTCACTACTGTAATTCATGCGCCACCAGTGTCGCTAGGCCAATAGGAATGCTCATTATATCTCATGCTGATTTTTTGGTCAGGGTACCGCCTTAATATATTATATTTTTTTGCAGATTCGTAGAAAACGAATTGGTGGAACTATTGTGTACAAGAAGACTTTTCTATAAATATTTTGATAGTAAAATGCTGTTATACGAGTACTACAAAATTAGCAGTTAGCACTTAAAATTGTAATTAAGCACCCTAGTTTTCAATAGGACAAAAATGCGTTTGAAATCACAAAGCCATTGCTAGGTTTAAATAATTAATTTTTCATTATAAAATGCGAGGTAATACGCCAGTTGGCATACAAAACAACATTACTTGCATACTAGCACTACTTTGGTATATTGGAACATAGAAAAATCTTACCAAAACTGTATTAGCTTACCGCCACATTACCTATAAAAATATAGGAGTCAGCTCTTACTACGCCGTGGTGATATAACTACCCTAGTTTTTAGCATTTCAGCAAAGCACTTTTATATGTTACTTGGTTCTTTAATCCTTCCACCACAACCTAATAAGAACCCACCCAGTCAAAAATATCCCTGCAGACAAGATGGTTGACTCAACTACTTCCATACATAGTTGAACACATCCATGATAGAGTCATAGATGGTAAATGTGATGGCTACATCAAACACTACTCGAGATAACCTGGGCACCGTTCCCTTGTAGAACGCGAAGGGACCTTCCGCCTTCCAGGTCTTGATGAAACAGTCCCAGGTGTTCTTGTATTTGGCAGCTTCGAGACCCTGCATTCGAGTTTTGACCACGTCTATCGGTGTGTTGCCGAATACTGATGCAGCACCTGTAAAGGAATTGGGTAGATGGCGTTAGAACGTTTCTATTTTTAACCCCCGTCGGAAAAAGAGGGGTGTTATAAGTTTCACGTGTGTTGCTGTGTATCTGTCTGTGGCATCATAGCGCCTAAACGGATGTACCGAATTTGATTTAGTTTTTGGTGATTTTGGCGAGAGTGTTCTTAGCTATGTTTGAATAAAATCGGTTCAGCCGTTTAAAAGTTATGGGCGTTTTACTGTTTGAATTGGGGTGTTTACGCAAGATAAATGTTTCGGGGGTGTTTTAAATTTTGAAATTTACTTGTACAGTTTGGGGTTTGTTTTTAACCCCCCCATACAACAAACATGTTTTTTCTGCCGTATTTTGCGATTATGGTACGGAACCCTTCGTGTGCGAGTCCGAATCGCACTTGGCCGATTTTTTTTTTGTTTTTAAACCTTCCCTGTATTCTGGCGAACATAACAAAAAAAGAATTATTCAAATCGGTCCAGCCGTTCTCGAGTTTTAGCGAGACTAACGAACAGCATTTGATTTTTATATATATAGATATAGAATATAGATATGAGAAGGGCCCAGTAGTTGGTTACGTTAATTGCAGGTTACATTCAATAAGTCCTCTTAAAGTGTGTGTGTGTGTTCACTTGGGTCACTTTAATGTGCGGTTCATTTTTAGGACAGGGCTTATCACAGTGAGAACTTATAATAACAGACAATTATTTTAGGGACGCAAATAGGGATGTTAACTGTAAATTAGTTTTTTGTCCATCAGGTAGATTAATAAAAAATATTGGGCACGTATTTTTTCTTTTCACACGTAAATATAAAGTGACTTGTAATTAGGGTTCCGTACCCAAAGGGTAAAAACGGGACCCTATTACTAAGACTCTGTCGTCTGTCACCAGGCTGTATCTCATGAACCATGATAGCTAGAAAGTTGTAATTTTCACAGATGATATATTTCTGTTGCCGCTATAACAACAAATACTAAAAACAGAATACAATACATATTTAAGTTGGGGCTCACATACAACAAACGTGATTTTTTTTGCCGTTTTTTGCTATAATGGTACGGAACGCTACGTGCGCGAGCCCGACTCGCACTTGGCCGGTTTTTTTTATTGATTTGGTAAAGCATGTCCAATATTATTTGATAATCTCACATATCTATTACAAAAAGCTTTGGATCTTACCAGCCATGCCACCGAATAGCGCCACAATGTACTTAGGTACATGCTTGTCTCTGTCGCCTCCCTTGTACCAATCCCTCAGAGACTCCATCACGAAGAACCTGATGGCTTGGTTGCTGCCCTGCTTCATTATTGTTGCTGTTACACCCTTGTATAGACCGCCGACACCTGGGAAGTGGAATATGCTTTATTAGACTCAAATTTACTGTCACAGTTGTTAGGAACCCTTCTTTAGTCAACAAATTGTTTTTAGTGTGTATTGACTAAAATTTAAGAGTATGTTAAGATGTTTTGGCCATGTTGAGAGGATGCATGAAAGGCAGCTAACGAAAGGTATTTACAAGGCAGACGTGAATGGAAACGCCGGGAGGGGACGCCCTAGAAAGACATACATAGACCTTATAGGTATAGGTGATGTTCTTCAGAAAGTCTAGGTGCGCAGTACAACCGGCGTGTCTGTATGACTAGATGTATGAATGTGATTGAATCAAAAGAAGTATGTAAGGATCGTAGCAGGTGGCGTTCTGTAGTTTCTGCCAACCCCCATGGAAAAAAGGCGTGGGTTTATGTATGTATCTAAATTGGTCTTAAATAAGAAAAAGGTTGGCTACTAACTGGATAGGCCGGTCGACAAGTGATAGATAAAATTTGTTCTACTGGAAAAATCTAAAGGGATTAAGAAAGTGCTTAAGAACCTGCATAACTTGGCAATCTTCAGCGTTGATGCTAAAAGCGAGAAACAAGACTTCCAGGAGTCTTGTCGACGTTTGAGTTAAGAATATAGTATTTTTCCACTACCTTGTCTATTATGTAACACATTGCCTAAGAAATTCGTTTCGAAATATGAACATTGAGACATAAGATTATTAAATAAAAATAAATAAAAAAATTACATAAAAACAGTTACGAAATGACTTTTGTATGGATCATTATGTAACTGGCAGAATGATACTGAACCTGTTACCTCTCGTAAAATCGTGCGTTGATTATGTGTATATAGTCTGTGGTTTTTAGTCTGAATGTTTCTAATAAATTGTTGTTGGAACTTATTTGCATTTAATTAAGTAAGCTCATCCATCAGGTAGTGGAAAAGGAATCGTTCGTGTCTCGCATAAAAAGGCTTTATTTTAACACTCGCATGTAGCAAATTGGCTACAGGGCTCGTGTTAAAATCTCGACTTTTTATGCTCGCCACGAATTGTACTATTTATTGCCTTTACCTACTGAAATCTTGACCCTTTATCATCTTCTATTAACAAGATATACCTACTAAAAGATAGCTCCCAAAAATTGTTATTACAACAATGAAAAAAAAAAACTATAAGATACTCACCATCTTCCCTAACAATAGTCCTGACGCCATGGAAGAACCCCCTGAAACGTGGCTTCTCCAACCTCAAGTCGTTGATGAACTTGACCTTGACAGTCTCCATGGGGGTGACCGCGAAGATAGCTTCGGAGACTCCTGCGACCAGACCGCAGGCCAGCTTGCCGGTCGTGGAGAGAGTGCCATCTTCTTTCACCATGTACAGACGCGCTTGTTCGAACACGCCGAATCTGGAGAAGAAGAATAAGATGTTTTTAGACTGTTGTCGTCTAACGATGAATTATCTTTCGGGATACCTAAAGAAAGTACCTTCGCGAGTTCGCCACTGGGGATACTAAATAAGGAACTGACCTGATTTGCGCAATCTAGGTTGTTAGTCCTTTGCTGACTACCTTTTTAGCTTGATATTAGAGTTGTCTTAATAAAAAACCGGCCAAGTACGAGTCGGACTCGCGCACGAAGAGTTCCGTACCATTATCGCTAAAAACGGCAAAAAAAATACGTCTGTTGTATGGGAGCTCCACTTAAATATGTATTTTATTCTGTTTTTCGTATTTGTTATTTTACGATTACTAAAAATGAACAATTTCTATAGTACGGTGGCAGAAGGATTGACAAAATACCCATAATAACTTAATTTACACATTCGTGCTGTTTGTCGCTAAGGAGTTCGACTGTATGCTCCATATCTTGAAAACTGTTTGACCGATTTTGATGAAACTTGCACTATTCCCTAAGTTGAGAGATACTCAATCCAACAAAAAAATTATAATCACAATCCGATATGTAGTTTCGGCGAAATACGTGGACACTTATGTTTAACAGTTTTGGCACACGTGTTTTAGAAGCCCACATAGAATAACATAAGTGAATATTGTGCTGTTACAACAGTATTACATACATACGTATCGACTTGATTACCTCCTTTTTTTAAGTCGGTAAAAAAAAATAGTTGAACCAAAAGGAAAAACTGTTTTTCAGGCAGTAACGATTTATCCTTGTAAAGGTGGTTTTAAACGACGCGGGCTAGCCCGATCCTACGCGAGCCGAGCCGTCCGTGGAGATGCGGCTCGGCTAAATACGGACGCAAGCCTGCTCGTTTAAACGACGCGGGGTAGCACGATCCTACGCCAGCCGAGCCGTCCGTGGCAACGCCGCTACACATCGCGCTGTTGAACCGAGCTGTCCGCTTGTTCGTTCTTCAATATGGATAAAAGAAACTCTGTGTTATCTGTTTAGACGGCGCGTATTAACACAAGCCGAGCCGCAGATGGCGCGCGCGCCTTTGATCTGTGTCGAAAAAACCGACAAGTGATGGATCGTGCGAACTTTGCCGAGCCGCGCCGAGCGCAGTTGTTTACACAGCGCGTGGCGCGGCGAACCACGAGCGGAGCCAGGCTCGGCTCGCGTGTTTGCGCGCCGTTTAAACGGTGCTTAAGCACTATCGTGATTCGTCATGTCAGAATTTTGGCAACCTACACGGTTGCCATAGAGCAACCGTGCATTATGCAACCGGAGCATAATATTTTTCCTCATATATAACAAGTACATTGACCGCCATACAAACTTCAACTATATACATTTGTGTATAGTGATATCCGAGGTCACTTTGAACAATAGTATTGTGTTGTAAGATAATTATTATCATGTAGGTGACGGGTTTCACACCTGTGGACATCGTTATGCTCAGTATTTTTCAGTTAAGGCACTCCGACTGTAGGTACTGAATACTTTTTTTGTAGTCGGAGGGACACCTTCAAAAGGCGCCTGGACTTTTGGGGCAAAGCGCAGGATTTTCACCTCACTAAAACCACCCCGGTGGTCACCATCAGCACCTAGAAACGGGCCCGTGATATCTTAAAATAACACTCCGGAATCCCCTCTGTGCAACGCCTGTTAGGACACATACCTGGGGACACTGAAAAGCATCTTCCCTGAGACTCACAGTGCACGGTAGCACGTGAGCACTGTGCCATCGTCTTAGCTGCAGTCACATGCTGGGCGAACAGAGTCGACAATCTGAACGCCCGTGACCCCGGAGTCATTATATATATATAGAGATTATTTGAACGAATCATTTAAAATTGATTCCAATAGATGGCGCGGTTTTAAATGTCTAAGGCATGCCAATCGATTTTTTTTATTTGATACTTAACACATTTTGGTACAATGAAACTGAAAAAACCGGCCAAGTGCGAGTCGGACTCGCGCACGAAGGGTTCCGTACTTGGTAAATTGCGGTTTACGATTTATGACGTATTAAAAAGAAACTGCTGATTAGATCTCGTTCAAACCAATTTTCGCTGGCAGTTTACATAGTAATGTACATCATAAATTTTTTTCAGTCTTATCATTCTCTTATTTTGGAAGTTACAGGGGGAGGGACACACATTTTACCACTTTGGAAGAGTCTCTCGCGCAAACTATTCAGTTTAGAAAAAAATGATATTAGAAACCTCTATATCATTTTTGAAGACCTATCCATAGATACCCCACACGTATGGGTTTGATGAAAAAAAAATTTTTAGTTTTAGTTTCAAGTATGGGAACCCCCAAAATTTATTGTTTTATTTTTATTTTTGTGTGAATATCTTAATGCGGTTCACAGAATACATCTACTTACCAAGTTTCAACAGCATAGTTCTTATAGTTTCGGAAAAAAAGTGGCTGTGACATACGGACGGACAGACAGACAGACAGACATGACGAATCTATAAGGGTTCCGTTTTTTGCCATTCGGCTACGGAACCCTAAAAACGTGCAAAAAGTGGTATAAAACAAAATCGTAACTGTATTTAAAGAAAAAAATCGTCGTGAACCGAGAAAACCCTTTTACTTGCAAGTCACTGCTAACATCATCTATAGCCGTGGAACGGAACCGAACGCAATGGAAGTGGGTTAAGCTCGCCTTTGTACATAAGCTGTCCTTTTGTATTTGTATAAATGTGTTTTGTGTACAATAAAGAATAAAGAGTAAAGAAGTACTTATGAAAATAATCAGACGAAAAACTCTAGTTACGTCGGTACGGTTTCTTTGTATGGGATGAGGCTTCTGTATGCTAGTATTATATTATCTGTGCTTAGTATAAGCAGGTAGTGTAGATACACCTCTCCCTAACCCTGCCAAGAATTCAGACTTGATTTCATGTAAAACAAGTAGATAGTAAAATTAGGTCAACGAAAATTATGCAACAGCTTTATCCAATTTGGGAAACCCTACTGTTAGGACCGATGGAGGTCATGTAGCTCCCTAAAATAGGGTTGGATCGATCAATGGCTTGCTTATGCAATACACAGGTCAAGAAAGGACACTATTGCCCATCACAGCATAGTTCATTCAAATGATATCATTTTATTTGACCTTGAGTTTGTTAAAACACCGGCTGGCAGTTAGCACGGTAGCTTGTATTTAAAAACAAACTATTTAATTATTATTTTTTAAAGATACGGCAGACACTGGCTGTGTTTCTAATTATATCTTCCTACTGATACCAAAATATTCGATATGTTTTCCTATCCGGTTTTATCGGACGAGTTTCACGTGATCATGCGTGAAGATTGTTCACCTACTGCATGCTAATTACTTGTTCAAATTGTACAGCACTTTAGTGCCTCTTATTTATGTTTGCCTAGTACTTTTGTGGGAAGTTTTTAGCCCACCAATGTGTTCAGTAGTGAAAACCCATTTTATTGTAATGACTATAATAACCATTTTTTTATAATTTCATCGAACATTTTATTTATAATCTAAAGATTTGACTTATTTTCGACTCATTTGTTTTCCGTGCGTACCATCTCAAGAGCGCGATTCAAAGAACGATGAACGCTGATTTATTGCTTGTTTGTGTTATATTAGACTGGTGTGAGCATTTTAATTTGGCGCATTTGATATTGTATGATAATGATAACAGATAACGCGTTGGAGAATTTGATGAACCTTGTAACTAGTTGGTACCTCTAAGCTCAGCAGTGTTTTACCCTGACCTCTTTCTAGTGGTCCGTGCCATGAATGCCAAAAAGGACACACATGCTTGAGCAATTTGAGCTCTTTGAGTGTTGCGAATAAAACTATCCTAGTCTGAATATCTCGCAGAAATCAGACGTGGAAATAACTATGTCGTGATGTCCCAGGGGCTAAGACCTCGCCTCTCGTACTTGAGCTCATGAGTTCAAATACGGACAAGTACCAATGTGTCTTTTTCAATTAATTTTCGTTTATCTAGGACATCATCATCATCACATCAGCCGAAAGACGTCTACTGCTGCACATAGGCCTCCCTCAGGCGTCGCCACATTGATTGGTCCCGTGCATCTCGCATCTAGTGGATCCCCGCAACCTTCACCAGGTCATCGGTTTAACTGGTGGGAGGCCTTCAAACGCACCGTCTTTCTGTTCGCGGTCGATACTCCAGAACCTTTCGGTCCCATCGGACATCCGTTCTGCGAGCAATGTGGCCTGCTCACTGCCACTTAAGTTTGGCTATTCTTCGGGCTAAGTCGGTTCTCTTGCGGATGTCTTCATTTATGATTCAATCACGCAAGGAAACCCCGAGCATAGCCCTCTCCATTGCCCTTTGGGAGACCTTAAGCCTTCTGATGAGGCCCATTGTGAGCGACCACGTCTCGGTCCCGTATGTAATCATTGGCAACACACACTGGTCGTAGACTTTCGTCTAGTGGCACTGCGGTAAGTTGGACGAGAAAATACCGCGCAACTTTTCGAACGCTGCCCAGCCGAGTAGGATTCGACGATTGACTTCTTTCTCGAAGCTAGACCCACCTAACTGGACCGTTTGTCCCAGGTATACATAATCGTCTACCTACCTACAGCTTCGATTGTAGTCTCCGACCTTGATAGGAGTGGGTGTTACATGGGCATTCAACATGACCTTGGTTTTGTCCATGTGCATAAGACCAACTTTTTCAGAAGCTCTACTGAACATGCGTGGTGAGAAATGCTCGTACCTTCTTTGTAAGAGAAGAGGCCTTTGCCCTGCAGTGGGGCAGTAATAAGCTGGACAGTATTATGACATAGATTAAATTTCTAACAGATATCGTAAATACGGTAACCAACTCAATACAAATTAAATCCGTGCGAATTCTCCTCGCAACGCAATGCCCTGAATGTCATTGAGTTTGTTTATCTGCAACAACCTTCGGCTAAATGACACAATGAACTGTCGTTATCAGCCATTAATGCTCCACTTTGCGGTAACGTGAGACAGACGTCGACTTTATACTTGGATAGATTAGCGAGAAATGCGAGAACTGCTACTGAGTTATGTAACCCTGGTACTTTGTCGATCGTTTGATGGATTTAGGACATGGCTGTGCATGAATTGATTGTATTTATGGTGCCTAGGAATTGTGCAATATGGTCATTGCCATCGAGTTGGATGTTTAGTATAGTAAATAATCATGCGTATATAGCCATATCATCATCATCATGAGGCCTATCTCCCATAGCCTTATAATTACAAAGTTTTGAAGAAATTACTTTACTACTAGGATGAACCTATTGCATATTGATCCAACACAGATCCGCAATTAAATTTAGCCCGACCTGAGTATTCTCAGGTCAGCAGTGCGACCAATAGACCACCGATGTAGTCCTATCTCAACGAGGAACTTCAAAAGAGATATGTTGCAGTTCTATTTCTAATATTAATTTATCATAGCACAAATTAGCAAAGTCAATGAATGACCAAGGTTATAAATATGTATCAATATCAGCGGCAATTTGATATCTAGTTGCTGCGACAATTGCCTTGCCTACAAGTGTTATATCATGATCAGCAGAGGTGGCAAAGCGGTACCAATCCAGACCTTACTTGGTGAAAGTATCCAATTAATTTAATCACCACTGCTCTCAAACGGTGGAGGAAAACCTCATGAAGAAGGCGGCATGTAAATTTTTGGTTTTAATCAAAAATTCCAAGACATGTGACATCCACCAACTCACAATGATTCCACGTGATGGATTTCTTCACAGAGAGGAGGCCTGTGTCCTAACAGTTGGCATATTCATTTATTTTTAATTTAATGAGGTCTTCGACTTCTCGTCACCAATGCAACCACGAGTTCATTTATTTTTTCTCTAGCGGCCAAATTGTTTGATATCACAGTATAAATTTATCAGTATGCAAACAGGAAGATAAAAGCTGCTGCCCATTTAGTTGTCAGATACGAAAAACAAACAGGCTTAAGATTTTTCTCTAATTTTTGATATGGAAAAGAGATCACGAGGAATCTAAAGATGGTCACTCATCGGCAGCATTCGCGTAAAATGGGAGAAGTGAGCTCGAGGTGGGCTACCAACCGACCATTTGTTAGAGGGCCACCTACTGGGCCTAAAATGATGGTTGAGCTGAGTGGTGTCGATCCATGCGTCATGTTCGTGAATGGGCACCATCAGTTGGGATTGGTCATAATTTAGCTGCCTCAGCCTGTTATTGTATTTTTAATTTGTTTGTTAGTCTAGACGCTTTTACGTGCACGTCTATTTACATCGTTCTCACATATATGTACTATTTTTTTCAACAAGAATGATGTGAATGAATACTTGTAACTAAAACTGATGGAAAAGAGTGTCCGTGGAGTTTCTGGCAATTTTTTCTCCATTGAGACCTACTGAAGCTTGCGAATTTGCGATTAGTCAACTTTCTTTTTTGCTTGAGAATTTAAAAGTTCCTTTAAGGTTTACTTGAAATAAACTATTGGATTTTGATTTTGAATGTCTGACGGCTAAATTACCATCGACTCGAAAATAATAAGAAGTAACGATGTTTTGTCTAGCAATAACTTCCAGTGATGTTGGCACAAATAATATGAATGATATTGTTCATTATTATTTGACAAGATATAACGAGATATCTACGTTTATAGATAAGATAACCAAAACCAGATAAAGTTGAAACAAAAATGCGGGTCCATCGAAAGGGCTTGATGTTAGTTTGAACATAATATGACGTCCGTATTCCCTGAAGGACCAGATCATGCAGAGATAGGGGTAGGTAGTGAAGAGGTACCTAAACCTAATACGTCCACATTTCACCAGATATGATAAAGACGGGTGCGCGTATGCCCTATTTCCATCAATCGTGTACAAATCCAGGATCCAGGCTGCTACGACTCGGCGGACAGAGCTCCGGCAGGATCTCATGGCGACATAGAGAGAGCGACTGTCGTAACCCAGTGCTGGTGCTCGCCACAATTGATAAATGGATAAATCTCTGAGAAGTGGCTTGAGAGGCGCCACGTCGTCCTCGCCTTTCGCCTGACGTAGGTCCTCACCGGACACGGCTGTTTCGGGAGGTTCCTGTTCTGGATAAGGCGGGAGGAAACGCCTGGGTGTCACCATTGTGTAGATCGCAGGGAGGACACGGTGGACCATACGGAGGAGGTCTGCCTCGCTTGGGCGGAGTACCGCCGTATCCCCGTGGAAGCGATCGGCGGTAGCGACCTCTCGCGTCCTGCCCTGGTCCAGACCATGATACGGAGCGAGAGGGCATGGGCAGCTGTCTCCTCCTTCTGCGAAGCAGTAATGCTTGCGAAGGAGGTGGCGGTACGCGTGAGGGAGACGCAACGGAGACGCCCTCACGCCTCCAGCCACCGCAGGAGACACCCTGTGCTTCGGGAGTCGCAAGGCGATTCCCGGCCACCGTAGGCGCGGTATTGCGGACGGCGAGTAATGGGTAGGTCGCCGTCCGATAAGGAACAGACCCAAGTCGACGGCGCGTAGTTTTCCACGCGCGCCTCAAAGAGATGCCAGCAAAACCGACGGGGTCCGCTAGGGACCCAGAAACCTGTCTGGGTCGCGGATAAATTTTAAAGAGAGTTACCGCGGCCCTGACATAAGCAACTGAAGGAACACGGGTGGGTATTAGTCAGTAAAATTCTGACACGCTCTCCTGCTTCACCCAGAGCGGGAGAAATCATTGGATGACAACAGACAAACAAAAAGATGGAAAAACCCAAGAACTCATTGCTCGACCCGGGACCTCATGCGCTTGTAAACACCGAGGCAGTCAGTTGAATAAATGAGTTTACACAAAAGTATTATTTTCATCGCCGCGTGGATCGCTCGCCCTTTATTGATTTGACCCAAAACTGGCCGAAATAAATAGAAACGGATGGAAATGTTTGAGTGTACTCGTATTTAGGTTATTGCGACTTGTCATATGTGGAGCATCTTGGACGAGGTCTATTTCTATTGATTCCTACAAATTGACGCTTTATTCGGGGACATTGTTCTTGCCGTGTAACAAGCAAGACTGTGATAATTTCAGCATTTAATAGGGATGTTGCCTGGGTAGAAAAATGATAATTCTATTTAGTCCGTCAGTGAGGTTATCAAATAATATTGGACACGTATTTTTTGTTTCAACAAATCAATAAAATTACAAAGATAAAGCGCATCTAAGTTCAGCACATGTAGCCAAGTTGAATGTATGGGAATGACACATCTGAACGTTGAGTCACGTGGTCAGAAAATACAAAAAGTAGGCGTTAACGATTGTAGAAGAGATACGATACGAAACGTTTGTAACTTGGAGAGGGGGCAGGAGTGGGGGCTTGTGACGTCATTATGTCAGTATAAAGTATACTAACGGCGTGACGTCACACGATATTTGAACGAGGGAGAGGAGGGTAATGTGTTTATCAGTCTATGTATGTATGTAGGTATGTTTTTCCTATATGGCGTTCTAGAGACCAAACGCGTTGGCCGATTTTGATGATTCGTAAGTCAATCGATTCGTCTTAACCCTCCGAGTGTCACTGGCTACATTATAATTGGACAATAGAAAAATGGCGGATTTTGGGCGCCATATTGTGAGGGCCCAAATTTTTTTTCTTCCAAACCCATCGTGTGGGGTATCAAAATAAAGGGCTTTAAGAGGTGATTTCAAAAATATATATCGGAGGAAGGTAAATGATTAATAGTTGGGAACGAAGAAATATCGCTTGTAAACTTATTAATTCAGTTTTGTTTCATTGTCAACATTTAGCTTCTGATTCAAATTTCAATTAGATTTTATTCGATTGGCAACACTGAGTTTTCTCCAATGTCCAATGCTAGTGAAGGATTTGAATCCTAGAGCAAAGTGACACGTGACAGTGACAGACAATTTGGAGGGAAACGCGAAGGCGCGCGGCAGCGCGGGGTTGACTTGGGTAGAGAGAACTGGAGACGGTACCGCGATCAAGTGTGATGAGTGGCATGATTGGTGCCGGTGGAGTTGCGTCTAAAAGTATCAGGCTACTGGCTAGTGAAAAGTGATTACAAACTGGCGCGTCAACTTGCTACTAGAATTGGACAATGGAATATCTCTAAAGCGGCATAAGTTACCTGCCTCGTGCATGCATAACCCACGATAAGCCCACAAGTACGAGGGTATATGGAAGGAAGCCCTCGTGTTTCCGACATATATAATACTTATATGTTTAAATGTACCTAATTTGAAATAAAAACTAACTAAAAAGTTATAAATAAAAAAAGTTAAATCAAAAAATCAAAAAACCCGACTGCTTCAAAAGCGAACTAAAAAACGTAAACAAGGAGAAAATCATGCTGTGCAGGCGGAGGATACACCAGATTTTGGTCAGCCAGCCCGCGAATATGTATCCACCGACTGCACAGCATGATTTCCTCCTTGTTTACGTCTTTTTAGTTCGCTTTTGAAGCAGTCGGGTTTTTTGATTTTCATCTACCTGACGGACAATAAACTAATTTTCAGTTAACTTCCCTATTGTGCTGTTATTCTGAATATTCATTTGAAAACAACACAACTCGGTTAATTTAAGTCGTAAGATGCTGTTTGAAATGAAACTTCTCAAATAATAAAAACAGAATGCTGTTATCCAAGCCAATCTTATCTCTTGCGGTTGTTTGTCAAACAACATTATCTAACTCTATATATATAATCTCTGTGCATTCTTGTAACTGTTAGTAACCCTAGATATTTTTTTTTTTTTTTTCGTATTAAATTTTTTTTTTTACCGTTTCATGTTTTGATTTCTAAATATTGTACATTATATTTGTACGCCTCACTAGGCAAAACATGCCAGCACAAAAAAATAAAATGGAACATCCTGCATGCCTACTGTATGTGAACTCATGTTTGGACAAATAAATTATCTTTATCTTTAGATGAATTCTAGCATTTATTAGTTATCTTTGAATTATTTTTGCTATGGCTTATTTGAGGATATTTGTACCTAAAAACATGACTGTTTAAAAAGCGAACTAAAAAAAAGTAAACAAGAAGAAAATCATGCTGTGCAGTCGGAGGATACATGTTCGCGAACTGGCTGACCAAAACCAGATATTTTTTTTTTTACTTTTTTTTTATAACATTTTGTTATTTTTTTTTTCAATTAGTTTTTGTTTAAACATATATGTGTTATATATTTTTGAAATCACCTCTTAAAATTCTTTATTTTGATACCCCACACGCTGGGTTTGGAACAAAAAAAAAATTTGGGCCTCCACAATATGGCGCCCAAAATCCGCCATTTTTCTATTGTCCAATTTTAATGTAACCTATGACACTCGCAGGGTTAAGACGCATCGATTGAAGTAAGAATCATCAAAATCGGCCAACTCGTTTGGTCTCTGGAAAGCCATATAGGAACAAACATACATAGACTGATAAACACATTACACTCCTTCGGCAGTCGGGTAATAATCACTATGTTTATGCACTTTCGCGCTCAAAAATAATACGAAAACAATTTCTATTTTTGATGCATTGACACGTTATCGCATGCTTGCTGCAATCAGTTAAAATTTTCCACATTACCTATGTTTTATTTTGGTGAGAAATATTTACCTACGATTATTGTTTAAAGAATTAAGTAGGAAAAGAAAATAGTATAGTATTCTTCCTCGTGTGATGTTGCAATTATAAACACTGAAACCGAACTCATTGAAGTCTGTATCGTACCTATTGAGTTATTGACGCAATCGTTACTAACTACTACAAAATGATACGAAAGATACATTAATTCTTGCATGACGATTCGCCTTCGATATTTGCTGCTGTAGTTTATTCTATTCTTTTATTTCTCAATCTATTATATATTAGTCTATGAGTTTATTGACACGATTGACACATCAAACCAAAAAGACGAGAAGACAGACAGCCAGCAATTTTATCAAAATCTTTGTGATTTAAGTAGGTACATTAATGTGACTTAGGGCCGATTTCACCAATAAAACTAATCGCGATTAGTTCAACTAAACTCAGTTTACGCAAATGCAGCGTTCTGATAGGTTTCTCAGCGGTCTCAACCAATCAGAACGCTGTATTTGCATAAACTGAGTTGTACTAAATAGCGATTAGTTTCATTGGTGAAATCGGGCCTTAGTCCGACTTATCCGCATTTGCCGGCAACTACTGTTACTACTTAAAATTTGCAATGCACCAAGCGCGATGACCAACATTTTCACCAGGGGTCGAAATGGTTTTTAAAATATTTCTGCAATATTAATATGGCGGCATCGCATAGGACGTCGTACAAATTGAGGAGGCAGTGAAAGTTGAATTTTTGGTTATCTTTTCGAGAAGACGGTTAACTATTGAGATAGTTTGGATTTTGGAAATCTATGTGGCCACATTAATAGCAGCGTCAGTGGCATTCATTAGATCCTCAAAAGTGCAGGTGTATGGAATTGGAAACTTTGTGCTCTAGAGTGCATGCTAGAGCATGTGGTTGCTGCTCTGGATTGGGTATCAAACGGGTCTCAAAACCACATTTTACTCATTTTAAAACTACACAAATTAGATGTGTTACCTGACGGCGGATTTGGGGATTGACCCATAGACGAGAACGCTGAGTCCTCTGTATAGGCCGAAGACTCCATGTGACTTGACTGTCTTCCTGACGCAGTCACCAATGCCCGTGTACTTCTTGGCACCTCCTGAAAAATGAAGACGTTTTTGTATCATTATTTTTGACATTAGATTAGGCCTACTTCCCTTAGTGAAATGCTTCCTTGGTATGCGGTCTGGTTTTTGATTGGGTCAATAAATAATAGCTTCACAGAATAGCGCACGCCGTCTTTGCTTGCATTCGCTTCATATGTAGAGAAAATCCATCTACTTGATAGCGTAAGAACCGCAATAAATACTGTTGAGTTGCCAAAATGAAAGGCAGCACGATTGCTTCGACATGTCAAAAGGGTGCTGATTATCAACATATACAAGGCAAAGGACCTTCATTAGATCACTAAGGGCCGATCTCACCAATAACTATTAGTTTCTCAGCGGTCTCAACCGATCAGAACGATGTATTTGCATAAACTGAGTTTAGTTTCATTGGTGAAATCGGCCCTAAAACTAAGTACGATGTCCAATTTTCCTAAATAACTTCTTAAGTAGGGTTGCCATCTCTAAAATCTACGTTCGAATCGAATCAGTATCAATCTAGTGAAAATTATAAAACAGATACAGGTTGTTGATTTTTTCGAATTTTAATAAGAATTAATAAAAAAAGACAATTTTCTCATAAACACACAAAATAAATTATAAATCTGCAGGGGTTGACCTTAATGACCTCTCGTAGAACAATATTTTGCAGCATGTGTGCCATATTTTGCAAAGGGGCACCGCACTCACACTGGGTATCAGACGGGTCTATGAAACCCATTTTGCCAAATTGTGTTTGCAGCGGCCTACTTGTAAATTTAAATTAATATAGGGAGCTAGAAGACTTAGAAGCGTTTACGGGGTATGGGAAGACACCGGGATGAGGAGAGAGGTAGGGAGCTACAGAATCGTTTATAGCACGGTAACAACGCTGCAGTCGCTGCATACATAAACATATTTTAGATTTTATTGCGAGATATCTGCTGAGATGTTTTAAAATAATTTCGCGTGGGCAGATGGAAAACTTATGAGGTGCATTGGTATTTTTTTTCCGTTTCGTGGTGTACGATTCGAGACGTGATGTGGTTTGTTTCAATCAAAAGTATTTACCTAATTATTGCAAGATTACCTGTCCCCCGCGGCTTCGCTCCCGTCTTGCTACCTACCTACCTTACCCTACATACATGATTGTTGCGTAACTTTAACCGTTTATGCAGCGCACGCAACGGAAGATCTCAAAAGAAAAAAAAAAACCGTTTTCACAACATTTTGTATTGATGCTCCGCTCCTATTGGTTTTAGCGTGATGTTATATAGCCTATAGCCTTCCTCGATAAATGGGCTAACCAACAGAATTATTTTTTTTTCAATTCCGACTGGTAGTTCCAAAGATTAATTAGCGCGTTCAAACAAACCAGCTAAAAACTCTTCAGCTTTATTATTAGTATAGATCTAAAGATTTACTTGAGTAGTTTTCGGATTATTTATAGAGGTACAGGAAATAACAGTTTTATTTGTGAAATCAGAAATAGTAGTCTGCCTTGACTAATGAGACAATTACTTATATTTATAGTTGTGTGAGCCCCCGATGCACTATAGTTATATTGTGACAATAATAATATGTAACACGCAATAATTATGCTCGTACTGTATGGATCAGAATGTTGGGCTGTGAAAAAGTTGGATGAAAAGAGATTGCATGTAGCAGAGATGAGAATGTTGAGATGGATGTGCGGAGTGACGAGAATGGATAAAGTGCGAAATGAGTATATTAGAGGAAGTTTGAAAGTGGCGCCGGTGACAGAAAATTTTAAAGAAAACCGTTTGTCCTGGTATGGTCATCTGATGAGGAGGGATGAAACGCATGTTACTAAAAGAGTTATGAATATAAATGTGGATGGATGGAGATGGCCCCTCCACCTCGGCACGGCCAAAGAAAAGATGGAAGGACTGTGTGAGGAGTGATATGAAGGAAAAGGGAGTCAGTGATAGCGTGACAGGGGACAGGACGGTATGGAAGAAGAAAACGTGTTGCGCCGACCACAAGTAAAATGGGACAAGGGCAGGCAGATGATGAATAATTATGCTTTTCAGAAAGGCCAGGTGCGCGATATATGAACGTAATTGAAGCAAAAGGTGTGTGTAAGGATCGTTGCAGATGGTGTTCTGAGTCTCCTCAAGGATGTGTCCTAACAGGCGTTGCACAGAGGGGTCCCGAAGTGGTATTTTGGTGAGGTAAAAATCCCACACTCCCTGGCCTTTTCCGCAAAAGTCTAAGCACCTTTTGCAGCTTTCTCCCCGTTAACAAAAAAAAAATTGGCGTCCTGTTGTTTCTGAATACACCCATAGGAAAAAAAGTTAATTGAAAAAAAAAAAAAAACCCGTCTGCACTAAAAAGACATAAACAAGAAGAAAATCATGCTTGTTTTTATTAATTAACTTTTTTATTTATAACTTTTCAGTTATTTTTTTTTGGAATTACCTAGGTACATTTAAACATAGAAGTATTATTAATTTTTGTAATCATCTCTTAAAACCCTTCATTTTGATACACACCACGATGGGTTTGGAAGACAAAAAAAATTTGGGCCCTCACAATCCGCCATTTTTCTATTTTGCAATTTTAATGTAGCTAGTGACACTAGCAGGGTTAATTGACATAAGAATCATCAAAATCGGCCAACGCGTTTGGTCTCTAGAACGCCATATAGGAACAAACATACGTGGGACACTCAGAAAGTTTTGCGAAACTAAAAAAAATTGTTCTATACGTACATATATTTTTATTAAATCTTTTCAAAGTACTTTCCACCAGCCTCTATACAAAGATTCATGCGCCTAAACTAGTTTTCAAAACACTTTTTCCAGTCCGCCGCAGACACCTCGTTTACAGCCTGCTCGAACGCAGCCAGCGCATCTTCCGGCGACGAAAATTGTATCCCTTTGAGCTGATTTTTTATTTTTGGGAATAAAAAGAAGTCACACGGTGCTAGATCAGGGCTGTAAGGAGGGTGACCCAGGAGTTTGACTGGCGTGCTGTCCAGGAAGTCCCTCGTTTTGAGTGCGGTGTGCGCAGGTGCATTGTCGTGGTGGAGCAGTAGCCCGCGGAGCCCTGCGTTTGGTCGCTTGTTGCTTATAACAGAGAAAACTTCTGGCAAACATTTGGTAGTATACCATTCGGCATTAATGCTTCTTTGATCCCGTAAGGGAATTGATACCAAGTGGCCAGTCAAATTAAAAAAGCTAGCGATCAAAATCTTACCCCCGCTTCTAGATCGCTTCACTTTGGTAGGCGTTGGCTCATTTTGAAACACCCAAACAGTCGACTGGCGCTTGGTTTCTGGGTCGTATTGATAAATCCAGGACTCATCACCTGTAACGATGTCGTAAACACGCCGAGACGAGCCTGCTTCAAATTTGTTAAGCATATCACGGCACCATTCCACCCGGGCCTGCTTCTGAGCATCGGTGAGGTTGTGCGGCACCCAGCGTGATACTATCCTCCTCACGCGAAGATGGCTGTGTAGAATCTCGTGAACGCTTCCCGATCCAATCTTCAATATGTGTTGAATCTCCTGATATGTAATTCGCCTATTGTCTTGGATTAAATTTTTCACTGCTAGCACGTTTTCTTCGGTAACAGCCGTCAAAGGGCGACCGCTTCTTTCGTCATCCCCCAAAGTTGGTCGACCGCGCTTGAATTCGTTATACCAACGATACACGGTTGCCTTGGAAGGGCCTTCATCCATGAATGCCATTTGAAGTCTATCGTACGATTCATCCGGTTTCAGGCGACACTAGAAATCGTATAAAATCATAGCTCTAAAATGTTCCCGGCGCAGATCCATATTTCAGTGAGACACAATACTTTGAATTAACTCGCAAAAAATGTGGAGGGAAATTTTGAAATTGGAACTTACTTATTTTTACTTATAAATAATCATATTTTCGAAAAACATTATAACTGGCCAGTCTCCCATATATAAAAACTTTTTTTCGCAATACTTTCTGAGGGGCCTGGTACATAGACTGATAAACACATTACCCTCCTTCGGCAGTCGGGCAAAAGGCGACAGTTTGTGTATGTATGTTTATGTAACTCACGATAGTAAACCACATAACACATGGTCGCCTTGACCGTGAATTTTATTAGGTCAAGTTGTACCACACCAACTAAGGTTGTTAGCCTTAGTGACAATTAGCAAACAGCTTGATTGATCGCTCTAGGTCTGTTGATACTGACAATATTGTGTGTTCGCTTATTTACAAGTTTATAATGATGCTGGCTAATTTATTTGTAGAAGCATGATGGATCGGACATTCCTACTTCCCATTTAAAAGTGGACGTGTCACTAACAGGTTTTATTTATGTCGGGGCGCAGATATCCCTCAGTCCTTTGTCGCCCGTGTTACTACCAATCTTACTACCAGTAGTAATACTGGTAATTTGATTCCCTTTCTTACTGCAGTAGTAAGTTGTTAGAAGGGTAATTACAATTTCCCCTTGTTACTACCAATGATAATAATAAAGAATATGGCGAGATAATGCAAGAAGGCCTATATGATTCGATGCCACATACATAACATAAGAGGGTGCAGGTGTTGTTTAAAATTGGTGAGACTCTGCGCATCTTTCTGACGTCATGTATGGGGCAGTGAAGGACGGTCCTTCTCTATCCAGGATGTCGACAGATTCAGTCGAACGAAATTAAGGTACACCCGCCAGCCATATTGACATCAAGATGTAGGGTGTTCCGTAATATTTTATTATTTAAACATTAAAACAATGAAGGAAAAGGGAATCAGTAATAGCGTAACAGGGGATAGAACGGTATGGAAGAAGAAAACATGTTGCGCCGACCCTAAGTAACATGGGATAAGGGCAGGAAGATGATGACTCATAAAATATAATTACACAAAAAAAATGTACCTAAAAAGTACCTCAAGTAAAGAAAACCCACTTAATCAGTTCGACAGTTCCTGAGAAATTACGGGGATATTCATCGGATGGTGTCACATATATAGACATATTTAACAAGACCCCTGCGAGTTGGCTTCGGCCCCTAGCACGCCTTTCAAAGATCCGGGACCCCACAGTACCGAAATTGTTAAACAAATATAAAATAGTATTAATAATTGTAGTTTTTGTGGCGAATAAACACTTGTCTTTCATTTTTCTTTCATTGGTAGTAACAAGGGGAAATCGTAATTACCCTTATATCAACTTACTACTGCAGTAGTAAGAAAGGGAATCAAATTACCAGTATTACTACTGGTAGTAAGATTGGTAGTAACACGGGCGACAAAGGCCCTCAGTAGCTGATTTTAAAACGAGAATCACGTCTAAACGGCTGGTCGTATTTTTTTGGAAAAAATATATGTTACATTAGACCATTTTTTCAATAATTTGATCTACGAAAATTTCGAGTTTTATTCGTATAACTTAGTGTAATTAATTTGTAAAGTTATGTCTAAAATACGACAATCGCAACAAAACCGCTGGGTGTATTTTAATGAAATCGACACCATCTCAAAGAAAATTTAATTATCTACATTTTGATCTGAAGCTTTTTTTTAAAGTCGTAGAATAATAAGGAAAGTACAAAAAACTACAAAATGTTGGGTCGCGCGGGAGTGAAGCGAGGACTCACTCCTCGCTTACTTCCCTCAAGATCGTTGGCAAAATGGCAACTGTCTTCAACTTAGGAATTTACCTAAGTGTGTACCATAGACACATTTTCTTTGGCCTTTGCCCCCTCTGGGTTAACGTAAACAGATAAGGTAATTTTATAACACGGATCATTTTATCAGGAATCGATACGGCGCGCGGCGTAACATGACAACGTCTGATAAGGGTAACAAAATATGTTGGTTTTCAAAACACCGCGAGTGTTACAAACAGTATTTTTTATGGTTCCGTACCCAAAGGGTGAATACGGGACCCTATTACTAAGACTCCGCGGTCCATCTGTTACCAGGCCGTATCTCATGAACCGTGATAGCTGGGCAGTTTGACAGATGAAGTATTTCTGTTGCCTCTATAACAACAAATACTAAAAGCAGACGTGATTTTTTTGCCGTTTTTCGCGATAATAGTACGGAACCCTTCGTGCTTGAGTCCGAGCAGTCCGACACGCACTTGGCCGGTTTTTTCTACATTGAATAAATAATTTGAGTGTTAAGAGGGGACTCTAGTGAGACTTTCTCCATACAAAAACATTCTGCTGTTTTCTTCGTGGATAATGCCTCTATAGCAATGATTTTCCCATAAAATCTGGGTCTAATTAGTACGTGCCCCTATCATTTCATTTTTTCAAAAACATAATCACTAAAATAAATATGACAATCCAAAAACCCGAAAAAAATGCCCGTTTTTACCGCCATGTTCAGACGGCTTTCAGACAAAATTGATAGGTTTTTAAGAAAAAAGAAAATGATAGAGGCATAGATATACTATTCCTCTAAATTTTGATATAAGAATTTTTTAGATCAGACCAGTTTTCATGAAGAAAACAGCAGAATACGAAACGTCTTTTAGTCAAAGTTTTTGTAGGTAAAATCAGCCTGAGCTGCAGTTGTCCCTTTCGCACTTTACGGGGTGAGGTTGGAGGTGACGCGACGGCAATAGTTTCTTCAAATACCTATTTTTCAAATTCCTGTTGACTAGAGTCCGCTCTTAAACATACGACACAACCGCCTACCACTTAGAGATTACAGCCCCTAATTGCGGCATAGCTTTGACAGCTCGAAGCACGCACGCTCCTTTTCATTTGGACAACTCATCAGTATTCATTTCGTACGCTGCTGAGCAGACGGATTTTAGTACATAAAGCAATGAATTGTAAATTTCTGTACATAACTGATAAAGTAGTACGCAATAAAGATTTGAGAATTGAATTGAGTGTAAATAAATACCTAGGCAGTGGTGTCTCATCTTTTTACGAAGAAACCGTGCCGACGTTCTATACTGATTATTGTTTGTACATCGATCGCGTTCGGTTCCGTTCCGTACCTTTCTACGGATATAGATGGTGATCTATCTATCGCCGTAGAACGGAACCTAATACGATCGATTAAAAAAAAATATTGGTATAGTCAGATGAAAAACGCTAGTTACGTCGGCACAGTTTCTTTGTATGGGATGAGGCATCTGTATGCTAGTATTATATTATCTGTGACCTAGGTTTAAGTATGTATATTTTTAAAAGTTGTATAATTACAACTACAAAACCCCTGTCAGCATTAACAGTAATTCATAATCAGTTGATAATTAAATACTTCTAAGATATAGACATAAAGCTAGGGACATACTTGCAATACTGTATAAATATGGTAATCTATGTGTATAAACTACAGTTATTAACCTCAGTTTAACATATGGTTCCAGCGAGCCTTATCTTGTCTCTGATCAGTAAAACTTAAAGCAAAACTCGTGTTTGATATGAGTTGACACTATGTAAGAAAAATAATAGAAAAGAAACCAGTCCTAATAAGTTTATATGTCACTTTTGAATTTAATGCTGGCAACTGAATTTAATGGCAAAATAATAATAATAATTTTAATGCAGATGTCATGTTGTTTCCTTATTTGGACAGTTTTTTTTTTTTTTTTCTTCTTTGGCAACTGAATTTAATGTCAAAATAATAATAATAATTTTAATGCAGATGTCATGTTGTTTCCTTATTTGGACAGTTTTTTTTTTTTTTTTTCTTCTTTGGCAACTGAGCCGATGCATTTGGACAGTTGTTGCCAGGCAGAATTTGCTTGTTTTGGTCAGATTGACAGTGACAGATATTAACAGGACGCTAATCAGTTGCCAAAGAAGAAAAAAAACTTGATACAATAATGTTAATTTTCAATTACCACATCTTGTTTCAAAAGTTTCCAGTTTTTTTTAATATGTGCCTACATATTTTTTTGCCTGAAGCAACTGTTTTATTCCATGCAAAATAAGACATGATAAGACCAGTTAAATTATTATTTTCCATAATAAATATTTACTGGTTTCAAGTGTTACTTCTGAACATGTTAGGATATTTCCAGCTGGAATTTTCCAGTATTAGTCTGGAGTCAGAATTTGACGGTGTACTTTAAGCACAACAAGATAAACAAATTTAAACACTTGACACTTGGGGAAGCTCTTGAAAAAGCAGCATAATAACAAACAAATAACAAGAACATAAAATATGTAGGTACAGTAAGTAGGTATCCAAATGTATGGTACATAAGTGAGCTCATTCTATTCACTTGTATTTAAAATTTTAGTTATCAAAAACAAATCATTTCAGTTCATTTGAATTTGTTCTTTATTTCTTATCCCATAATGGCTTTATTTGACTAACATGGAATTTTACAATTGGAATCACATTGAACATTGGAAGACAGGCCATTATTTTCTAATTAGAATCTTGAACTTAGTTAATTTTTGTTGTAGTGGTGCAATTTCTATTTTCTTTGCCTCTACTGTCCCACTGCTGGAAATATGACTCCCCCATGTACTTCCAGGTATTGTATGTAATTTAATGTTTAATTTGTAATTTTTGCTATTTTATGTAATTTATTTTATGTAAAATATACTTTTTTAAAGAACAAAAACAAATTGTTCTTTGTTTTTCTTTCGAAATAGTAACCAGAAAAACAACAAAGTTTTGGATCCAGAAATAGTTTAGTTATTGTTAATTTACTAGTCTGTAGTTGGAGAACAATTAAGATTTAAGCGCAATTTGACGATCAACCGGTACAGAAAAATTCACAAAATAGATGCCATGCAATAATAATAAATATTCATTATTTAGATGGTCTCTCGCGTAAGATACTCAAGTGTCGCGCCGACCTAAGGAAAAGGCCTTGAATAATATTTTTATTTGTGTATTCTCTGACATAACACGGGTACCGGACCAAAGTCCAATTCTTGTTGTTGTATAAAATATTTCCTATGAACAGATATCGAGCGAAAGACCGCTTCCCGAGTACCCAAGGTTAACTAACCTCGAATAATTTATTAACTTCGCTGTCCAATTAGAATCTAGCTAGAGTGTTCGAAAGAAAGTTAACACCCAGAAACAAATGAATATCAGGCCGTTATTAGAATAAACATAGTGAATGACGTCCAAACAGCATTATTTTTAGCGAATGGTTTTAAAAAGTGCGATGTTTACAAATATGACACGGGAAGCGACACGGATATATTGATTGGTGAATGAAACCGAGCTTATAGCTGAAAGAGGAGAAGAGTAAACCAACCTTTTTCGTCTAATTGCAACTGTGTTTTCACGTACTCCGTCGGGAATGTTATACAAATCTCAATGCCACCAGTTATTCCGCCGGCCACAACACCTTTTAAACCCTTTGCTTTCTCGCCAGCCGCAGCCGCTGCGCCAGTTTCCGACATCCATGGCCTAGAGAATGGATTTTTGAATGCTAGCGGTCTATTAGACATTACTATATCTTTTTAGGCACTTGTCGTTTACGACAGCGGCTGCGTCGACTTCCCCCTTTGACAATGATTTCGAAACTAATGGGAAAATGGAAAATGTTTTGAAATGTTTTGGGAAACTGGGTAACTAGACCAGTGCTGCCAGTGTAAACTTAAAGAATTACCGTTGATGGGGTGTTCCATAAAATCGACTAAAACGTAATAAAGTTGAGAGCTTTACGAATTTTCTGATGTGACAACAATGTCATAGACGCCATTAAATTTTTGACAGCTTTTTCATTCATTCATAATTCGGAGTTTTTGGCGGGATTTTTTCGAGTGAAGTTCAGCGGCTGTTAATATTATTTGCAAATTGATTCCTAGTGGAAATTGTGATATAAAATTGGTGTAGTTTTGTGTCTCAACTGTCTACGCAACTGGACAATATGTGAAATCATTGACAGAAGCGATCTCAGGATAGTGGAGCGGAGAATTTTATTGTAGTATTGACTACCTCCGCAAAACTTACTGGGAAGGCTGACTCGATACAATTTGCTGCCAAATACTCCAAAAACCATTAGAATCTGTTACACCCGTATTCTAATGCATACTAAAGAATGTTTAAATTCCACTAAAGACGAGGCGGTATGGTCCAAGACCTTAGCCTGCCCGAAAGGGGCGAACAAAAAAAAAAAAAAATCATTCATAATTCACTCATTCAATCAATGTCATATAACTTAGCGTTATTGTCGCAAATG